>JBBMEG010000022.1:10936786-10981536 GCA_037832605.1 Cyclanthera cordifolia
TATATATATTCTGTTTTCAATTCTATTTGAATTATGCTTCATATCAATTTTTATTTAGGAATTCATATTTTATATCTAATTTGTAGTGTTTGTGTAGTGTAGTGCACTAGTGTGTAGTAGACGTGGTCACGTGGAGTATAGTGTAGTATCTATTAAGTATACTATTCAATATAGATGTAGATAGTTTGAGAAAAGATCTTGCTTGGAAGTATGCTAAATTGTTAAATGCCGAAGACCTTAACTCTATGGTATGTAGTTTTTGTTCTAAGGTAACAGAATGAGGTGTTTATAGAATGAAACAACACCTAGTTGAGGGTTATAAAAATGCAAGGACAGGTAAAAAATGTCCTGAACATGTTAAAGAAGAACTCAAAGCATATATGTCAAAAAGAAAGAAGGTGAAAGAACAAAGAAATTTGATAATTTTTGAAGATGATTATACATTTGAAGAAGATTATAAAGATAAGGTCGAGTATACTTATACTTACGATTCTTCTGGTAACAAGACATCAACAATGATGTTTTCATCAACAAGTTCAAACATTGTAAAGAAGGCAAAACAAAAGGGTCTAATTGATGTTTATTTTGCTCGAAATCCAAATCAAAAGATGTAAAAGAAAAACAAATAACCTTAAATACTGCTTACAATAAGGAGATCAGGGAGGTTGTCGTCTAAAAAGTTGCTCAATGGTTTTAGGACTGTGGAGTACCCTTTAATGCTTGTAATTCTAATAGTTTCTGACCTATGCTTGAAGTATTAGGTAAATTCGGTCCTGGTATGAAACCACTCACTTATCATGAAATAAGAGTTACATGCTTGAAGAAGGAATAGTCTAAAACAAATGAACTGATGAAGGGTCATAAGAAAAAGTGGAAGAAAGTTGGATGCACAATCATGACCGATGGATGGACATATCGAAGAAATAAGACTCTATTTAACTTCCTAGTTAACAGTCCTAAAGGAACAATGTTCATTGAATTAATTGATGCATCGTCTTATGTAAAAGACAGAAAGAAAATGTTTGAATTATTAGATGATTTTGTAGAACGAATTGGAGAAGAGTATGTGATAAAAGTTGTTATTAATAGTGCATCTGCAAACGTGATGGCAGGTAAGAATTTGAATTGCTAATTCAGTAATTCTTCTTTAGTTCTCTTTCTAGAACACTGGTTTCTTTGCTTAACGTGTACTTTCTTTATTATCTATTAGGGAGATTATTATAAGCAAAATGGCCTCACTTGGTTTGGTCACCATGTGCTGCTCATTGCTTGAATTTGATGTTGGAAGATATCTTCAAGATCCCTAATATACGAAAAACATTACAAAGAGCCTTGAAGGTTAGCAATTTCATTTATGGTAGTCCTGGGTTAGTAAGCATGATGAGGAAATACACTAATAACAACAAGTTGATCAGACCGACCAAGACTCATTTTGCAACTGCTTGTATTATGTTGTCAAGTATGCATTGTCTAAAAACTAATTTGAGGACGATGTTTACTTCTGAAGATTGGATATAACAGCCCGAAATTTTAAATTTTATTAGAAAATAAAGTTATTATTTTATTTCGGGAATTTTAGCAAGTTAAATGACTGATTTATCCTTCATGGTTTGTTTTAAACATAAGGAAACAAGGGGCAAAAAGGTCTTTTCGGGAATTTTGGGTCAAAATAGAAGATTTGGGTCAACCGGGGTATTTTGTAATTTTGTAACTAAAGGACAAAATAGGGAAGAGGACAAAATAGGCTAGAGGACAAAAAAAAGGATTAGGAAACCCTAATCATTAGATTATAAATACCCAATGATTGCACGGATTTTAGAGCCCCAGTCATTAAGCCTTCATTCGCCCATCATTATCACCATCGCATGTTTCCCAAGGAGCCGCCAAGGTTGTGATCTGTGCCGAGCCGCCGCCTTCTGAGTCGCCAAACTGTGAGCGTCGCGGGTAGCCAGAAGACTCGTCCCCGCAGTCGAGGAGGCGTCATTATTGGCGCATCAGTATGCGTTAGCGCCGCCGTCGTTTGCACCAACCAAAGCGCGCCGAGGTGTCGCCCAATCAGATCCGCCGTTGTGTCCTCCAATCAGCTGTTGCCGTTCTCTGCATCCATTGGCGAGGAAACACGTGTCGCTCTACGATTGGATCACTACAGCTTCAGTGCCCCGAGCCTAGCGCGCCTGCCGAGCCTGCCTGCTGCCAACCCGAACCTGACACGCATCTTGAACCTTTCCTGCACACGCCCGAGGCTATTTTTCAGACGCTCCACGCGCCGGCGACTTCCAGCCTACGCGACACCGCTGGAGTTCACGCGCCGCCGCCGTCTTCGGTGACCGGAAAAACCTGAACTTCGTTCTTTAGGTAAATCCTATGTCCCGAGTCCGTTTTTAGGATTTTTAAAGCCTAATTCTCACCCGTTTGTCAAATACGACCCCTTTTAGGTGGAGATTGTTTATGGGATTCTTCCTTCGAGTTCCAAGGGTCGTTCCGAGCGATTTTCAGCCAAGGTAAGGGACTGTTTCATCAGTATAGGGTCATTGTGGGTAATCTCGAGCACGTATTTGATTAGTTTAGCACTAAATAACGTATTTTACTACAAATGTATGTTTTTGAAGTTTAGATGCTTTATATGATTGTGTTTAGTTCATTCCAGCGTGTTTTCCGAATGTGTTATGACTGTTAATGCTTCATCTATTCAGCATGTTGTTTCTAAGATTGTTGTGTTATGCCTGGGGTCAGTTTCCTGATATTTAGGTTGTCATATTAGTAAGATTCGAGGTCCTGTCTTGGATGTTACTTTATGTTACGTGTTTAGTTGTGAGTTTTACTGTGTTAGTTACGTGTTGGTTGTCCCAACGGGGGCCGAGCATGTCAACCAAGTAGTGTGATCTGAGTCAGTGGTCTCAAAGGGGATAAGGTTTTAGAGCGCGAGCTACGATTAAGTCAGATGTGTCTTGATCGCTAAGCTCTGTAGAGGATTGGTTCAGGTGCTGGGCATTGGGGAAGATATTCCTACCTCGCGATAGTGTCAGGGATCGGAGGGCCACCCGATTAGCCATACCTACCCAGGGTTCGCCTGACTTTTCCCAAGTGTTGTGCTAGGAGTGTGAGTCGGGAGATATCCCATAGCAAAGGGTCCTAGATCTACCCTTCGTGCGAGTGTTCGAAGTCTGGCGGCAACCAGGTTGTTTCGACTCGCCGAGGTGCTCTCACACTAGTATAGGTTACCAAGTTTAAGGTAAAGCATTAAGACAAAGATTTGTGATAAAGAACGAGTTAATGTTAGAGCTATGAGCTTTGTGGTTGAGTTAAAGATCGAGTTAGAACTAAGGGTTAGGACATTTACGTAATCATGTAACTTAGTGTTTCTTTGATTATTTATGTGTTCTTGCTAGATCCCGTGCTGTGATCCCTTTCTAAGTTTTCGCGAACTCTCTCTTTCCATTGTGGATTCTTTCCAGGTATTTGCAAGTGGACCGGGATGGCTGAGCTGAAGCTGATGTGACCATGGGCAAGCTGCGTTAGGGTCTTATAGTTGGTTTTAAGTTTTCATCAGGTTTGTTGTTTAAAGCATGAATTGATTTGAGGCATGCTTAGTATAGGTTTTAACGTTATTTCATTGTTTTCCGAGTACCCCTAAAACTCTGCTTACGTTTTATTTAAGTTATTTCATTAAATACAAATGATATTTAGCATGTCTCCATGAGTTTAATAAATATTTATTCATGCATTAGAGGTTAAGGCCCCGGGTTTGACTTCGTGTTAGGTCGGGTCCTTATATTGGATAACTAGCAAATAGAGTAATGAACAACAAGGAAAATGAGTAGTAAAAACAAACACATGGCTAGCTTTTGGAACACTTTCACTTTTCTCTTATAGTCTCAAGTCCTCTTGTGCGGGTTCATCGCTTGGTCGATAACGAAAGAAAGCCTGACATGAGGTATATTTATGAAGCAATGGATAGGGCTAAGGAAGTCATAGCAAACAGCTTCAATGATGAAAACAAATACAAGGATGTATTTACCATCATTGATAAAAGATGGATCTTCAGTTGCATTGACTGTTGCATGCAGCTGGAATTTTTCTAAACTCGAAATGTTACTATTCAAATCCCATGATTGCAAATGATGTTGAAATTCCAACTGGATTTCATTCATACATGAAAAGAATGACTCCTTTAGAGATATAAGACAAAATATTTGAAGAACTTACTATATAAAAGAAAGCAGAACGATTGTTTGGAACCGGCTATTAGACAAAGAAATAAAAGATCTCCAGGTAATTAACAATTTTGAATCCGAGTATTTGTTTATTTGGAAATTGAAAGTTCTTAACATCATTTTTAATCTGGATCTATATAGTGGAATGGTGGGATGATTTTGGCAAATCAACTCTAAACTTACAAAAGTTTGCTATAGTAATTTTAGGTCTTACATGCAGTGCATCTGGATGTGAGTGAAATTAGAGTGTTTTTAACAGGTTAGATTCTATTAGTATTAACGAAATTCTCCTTGACACTTGATTTGGTGGAGCTTCTATTATGGTGAAACTTTTCATGATGCAGCTTCATAGCAAAAAGAGGAATAGGCTCGACCATTGGCATCTCAACGATTTGGTGTTCATAAAATACAATAGAGTATTGAAACGTCGATTTAACATTAAAGATATTGACGAGAGTAATGAGTGGTTAGTCGGAAGATTAGAGGATGATGATTCTGAAGAAGATAGAGATCTTGTTTTCAACGACAATGAAGATTCATTAACATGGGGTGATGTTTCAAGAGAATGTGATTCTAAAGAACCTACTTATTATTTTAGAGCTACCTCAAAAAACAATGATAAGGCTCCATGTTCGTCATCACAAGATCCTCGTCCATCACGACCACTACCCAAACATGCCACATCGTCTAAACCACTTGCTTTGCATGGCCAAGATACCGACACAGATGAAGAAGATGATGTAGAGGCCGAGATCGAAGACATGTTTAGTGATGATGATGAAGATGATGATTTAGATATTTAGATTATTATGTTTTAACTATTATAGTGTTGTGTTGCATTTGCATCATTTTCCGTCTTGGTGCGCCTTGGTCTTTTTAAAACACTTGTTACAACTAATTATAACTCAACCAAAAATAAATAAATAAAATTTAATTTCATTAAAAAATAATAATCGATAAATTTTTTTTTACATTTTTTATTCAAAATTTTAATTTTAAAATCTTCTTGAGAAAATTACTATTGATACTATAAAACGGTAACAAATATACACATTTAAAAAATCTGTTAGTTTATAAATTTTCCATAGTAAGAAGTTATAAATTTTTGTAGTTATAGGCTTTCAGAGAGATAAAAGAAATACTAAATATTTTTTGAACAATTTTTACCCACATCACAATGTGAAAATCTCTTAAAATTAACTTAAATGTGTTAATTGCAACACTTCAAGATTAGTGATTCACTATTATTTCAATTTATGAGGTGTGTTAAACTATATTGATGATATATTGCGATTGTATTCTTATTATATTTAAATTGTACACTAGTATGATTACGTTATTTTATGTTTTTGCAAATATTTGTTGAATACATATCAAATAGATTATGTTTTAAGAAGATGCATATCTCTTGAATGAAGAGTAAATTAGAATAATTCAACTTTTGAAAAAAATATTACTTCGATATTTTGTTAATTGTTATGCTATGAGGATTCTGATTTAATTGTAATATTGAATTGCTATATAATTATTTGTGCGTGAAAAATACATAAGTGTGTATTGTATCATGTTAGTATAAACATAATACAATTCTGTTTTAAATATGTATTTTTTTAGTATTAATGGACTATTAATATAGAGATAATAATTGTATTGTGATTTTTCTAGGTCATAAAATAGATAGTGTGTTTAACGAGGCAACAATTGATGAGACAGATAATTTGAAGAATGTTGATGGATGTTAAAACTGACGATACGATGGTAATATTGAAAAAGACATTTACATGGACGCGATGAGTATTCAATGTTATGAATCAATTTTTTTCACTCTGATGTATTATGATTATATTATGATAGTATTGTTTATGTATATATGTGCAGCTCTGTGGTGAATGGTTGTTTTGTGAAGCCAATGTTAGGTTAAAACGTAAAAAAAATGTCAACGAGTATTATAAAATCACTTTTCACGTCGAAGTTTGGATATGTAGAAGAAAAGAAAAAATACAAGAAAACGGAAGATGTAGAAGCTGATGGTGGCATGTGGTGAAACTATTGAATTTAGAGATCCACCAACATTCAAATTAATGTCACGACTGTCGCAATACTAGTACTATTTTGATATTTATGTGTTTCTTGAACTCTGTAAATGTTATTTAATTTTGGTAATTATTGACTGTTTTTATTGATATAAAGTTTGAAATCTTTTCTGAAATACGGATATATATTAAGGTATTCTTGTGTTCATACTGTAACAAACAAACAAACTATCGTACATAGGAGAACAAAGAAGAAGAAAGAAAACAAGAAAAGAAAAAACAAAAAAACTAGGGGTTTAGAATGAAATTAAATGTTAATGGCCCATTATTAATATTATAAATCAAACATTAAATACAAAAAAAATAAAGAGGTAAATGACTATAACAAAAAAAAGGAATATATGTATTTATAATAAAAAAATTTCACATTAAAAAAGGGCAATCTGGGGATTAAAAAAATTAAATAAATGTTTAAAAATTAATTAAATATAAATGCCATTAAAATGAAATTTGGATACATGTGTAATATTTATACTAAATTTCCTTATTTATATTATATTGTTCAAGTATAATTGTAAGAACAATTTTAAGAACTGTTAAATTTTTTAATTTAATAATGATTGGGTGGATGATCTCAAAATCTATTGGTCACGAACATATATTTATGTTATTGAACTCTAACTTTGATTGATTTAGTGACAAACATATTTCTCTACAATATTATACTATTTTTCATAATATGTTTATATTAATTATATAGTTGCAATGCAATTTACTTTTATTTTTAAATACTATTATATTAATTAAACTAATTGAGCTATATATTAATTTGGAAGAGCTTTTAATATTATCCTACTCAACTAATAAACATAATTTAACACCGAAATGGTTGGTAGTGCAGTAGTTTCATTGTTTGGTATTAATCTAGTTTAATATCAGCGTCACGGGTTTAATCTTGCAAGATGTTTTATGAATGTAAGCATGTTGTATTGTTAATCTCTATCATCCACTATAAGATCTGGCAAGTAATCATTCTTATATTATACTAAGGTATGCTATCTAATATCATTATATGACCGGACAGGTAAACGTGACATACATGGGAACAATTGCATTTTCTTTAAAAGTCGTATTTAATTATATTGTCCTTTTGCACGAGCTATTATGGTACGAGTATTTATGACAATTGAAGTTGCTATATGTTTTGTATTTAAACTAGATACCTTCAATGAGTTTTATGGTTTTGAAATCAAAAGAAATTTTAATAAATTGATTTCTTTTTTTTTTTTTTATTTATAAGACATGCACTTAACTTGAGAGTTATTATCTAAAAAAAAAAAGGACTTGAGAGTTATTGAAATACATGCATTAGGGTAAATGCCTAGATAAGATTCACAATTGGATCGGGTCTTTACAACTATCAACCAATAAGTTTATGTGATATGGCGTACAAAATTATGAAAAAGGTATTAGTAAATAGGCAGAAGTTGGAGCTTACTGACATCACGTTTGACTTTTAGAATACATTTACACCATGTCGGAAATTTTCAGATAGTGTGATAGTAGGGTATGAATGTATTCATCTTTTTATTAGCCACCTCCAAGGGAAACAAAGGTTACTTTATTTGAAGCTAGATATGAGCAAAGCGTACGGTCGTATAAAATGACTTTTTTTGAGGTGTTGTGCTTAAATTAGGTTTCTGGGTGAAATGGGTCAATTTGATTATAATATATATGTCATGTGCCAGGTTCTCTGTGATTTTGAATAGCTTTTTGCGTGCCTTTATTATCCCACAACAGGGCATAGACAAGGGGATCTATGGTCACCTTACCTATTTCTTTTATGTGTTGAGGGTCTTTCTAGTCTTTTGTCTAATGTTCAACGTCGTGGAATGCTTTCGGGTTGTCGGATAGCGAGAATAAGTCCTTCTATCTCCCACCTATTTTTTGCTAAACATAGTTTATTGTTCTGAAAAGCACTATTTAGAAGATCCAGATTGTGTTGGATATATTGTTTGTTTACGAGCATGGATCCGACCAAGTGATTAATAAGGCAAAATTCTCAATTTTTTTAGCCATAGTATGCGTTGCCTCATACAAGTCAAGATTGTAGCTAGGTTACATATGGTGGTTGTGCCTAATCTGGATAACTACCTTAGTGTTCCTTCTCATTGCTCTCGTAATAAGACGAAGGATTTTAGTTTTATTAAAGAATGGGTTTAAAAGGTCCCTCAGTCCATCCCTACATAAGTTATGTCTTGTGTGAGGCTCCCTAAAAAGATTTGTGTGGATTTGAATGGTATTTTAGCTCGTTCTTTGTGGAGGTCTCTCTCTGGTAAGTTTAAAATTCATTGGGCTCGGTAGGATATGTTATGTAAGCCTAAGAAGGTGGGTGGTATGAGTTTTTGTTCTTTTGAAAATTTTAACAAGGCCCTTCTCTCCGAGTAAGCATGATGTCTAATCTAGAATTTGTTTCCTCTAGTTGAACGTGTATTGAGAGAAATATTTATCAGATACAACTTTTCTAATAGTTGATATTGGTGCTAACCCGTCCTTTTTCTGGCCAAGTATCTTGTGGGGTCGCGAACTTCTACAAAAGAACATTAAAAGACAGATCGGTATTGGTGAAGATATTATGGTGTTTGATCGTCTTTGACGGACTTGTGAACGAATATTTATTGTGTTGACTAGGCAGGTTAGAGAACATATTAAACCTTAAGATGAGTGATCTTCTGTGTGACAATGATGTGTGAGATGCTGCTAAGGTGGAAGAGGTGCTTTTAAGAGGTTGATGTTGATGTTGTTCTATCGGTTCCTGCCTGTCGAACAAATCTTATTGATAGATGGATCTGGCATTGGACGTGGAATGAGTGTTTTGAGACTATGAGTGCTTATAAGCTTTTTTACCTTATTGAAATTTGATGACTTAGGTCAGACGAATATGCTACTAGGATCTATTGGAAGAAATTTGAGGCCTCCACATCCCTAACAAGATCGAAGTCTTCATAGGACACTTTTTACTTAATTTTCTTCATTTAAACGAAGCCCTTTTGGTGAGGAAATTTGAGAACGAGCATTGATGTGAGACGTCAGAAAGGAGTTGGACTCTACTGTTCATGTGCTTATGCTACTGAAGTATTAAGTTTGTTGCAGCCATCGACTTATATGCAGAGGTTTGTACTATTGATACTTTTGTTTCAAAGCTTGTCTGTCTCTATCCATTGATGATCTTAAGCTGTTGTGTGTGACATTTTGGTCCTTGTGGAGTGTTTTGAATAAACGTTGATTGGGATAGAGAACTTGTTTGACTGTGGATACTTTAGCATAGATAATAGTTTATTCGCGGAAGTATCAAGCTACTTCAAAAGCTAGTGCTCCCTTATATTCAAGCGGGGATCATAGGTAGAATGCCCCTACTTTTCAGGAAATGACTAGTCTATTTTCAATTTTTATTTTTTCTACGCGTCACCCGACGAGTCTCAATACAGGCCTGAGTATAGTTATTCGAGATTGGCATGGTTTCCTTTTGGTAACTAAAAGTGTCTTTATGGACTGTCACTTGGATGTTGCTGGTGTTGAGGCGATCTTGATGGTGATGGGTTTGCGAGTAGCTGCAGGTTACGAAATTCCACAATTTGTGTGATTTCAAATGCAAAAACCCTCGTATAGTCTATTGGATGTTGTGGGATGTTGGATTCTCTCCTTGGTGTTCTACTTCATGATGTTAGTGTTCTTATGAACTCCCTTCAATGCCAAAATATTTTATTTAGGCCTCGTTTTTGTAATGGAGCTGCTCATGTAGTTGCTCGGCGGGTCGTGACTAATTTTTCTTCTCATATTTGTGCTCATCGACTTTTCGACTTGTTATAAGGCGTTCTCTCCTTGAAGCTTGATGTGCATTTCTCAGTCTAAATGAATTGATTGGTTCTTTGACTAAAAAAACTTATTTTTACTAAAATATTGGAGATTTATTTTAATATCCGAAATAATGGAGTTGAATTTATAGGAGGGGGTTGTTTGCAAAATTGTGAGTGATTATTTTGAGTGATTAGAAATAAAAGGTTATTTTGAGTGATATGAAATTTTAGTTTTAATAATAGCTCGTTTGGTTGATGGTTTTGGTACAGATGTTGTGGTTAATAGCTCATTTGATTGATAGATTTTGTAGCGGAGTTGCCGATAGTTTGGATGAAATTAGGGATGAGTGATTATTTTGAGGGGTTAAAAATGATTGATCAGAAATGAATGAATTGATATGAGTGGCTAGAAATGATTGGTTAGATATAAGTGATTATTTTGAATGATTACACTAACTCATTTGAATGTGTGTTGAAATGAGTTATTATTTTGAGTCATTTCTAATACTACCACGAAAATGCGAAACAAACATTCCTATAAGATAATATTTTTGGTAAAATAAAAACTAAAAAGGCATAGATAGGTCTTTAGAATACGGTTCAACGTCTTTAATTTGAAGGGAAAGCAAATGAACTCGGGTGTATTTGATTTGTTTGGAAATTCAATCGAAGATGTTCTAATTGAGAAGAAGAAATGGTGCACAGTGCTTACGATTCCTTCGAGCTACTCAAGGATAATCCTTCGAAGATCGAATCCATCGACTCTTACGGCTCCAAGCTTTTCATCGGTTGCTCAGATGGATCTCTCCGTATTTACTCCCCGGGATCCTCCGCCTCCGACCGCTCTCCGTCGTCGGATTTCCACTCCATGTCGATGGAGCTGCAAAAGGAACCGTACGTACTCGAGAAGAACGTGACGGGATTCTCCCGAAGATCTTTGGTGTCAATGGAGGTCATTGGTTCGAGGGAGCTGCTTTTGACTCTCTCTGAATCAATCGCGTTTCACAAACTTCCCAATTTGGAAACTCTTGCTGTAATTACCAAGGCTAAGGGTGCCAATGCGTATTCCTGGGATGATCGCCGAGGGTTCCTGTGCTTTGCGAGGCAAAAGAGGGTCTGTATTTTCAGACACGACGGTAATAATCTATGTAATCAATCTATTGATTTTTTTTTCCTGCCAGTTTGTAGACTTGGAGGTTGAATAGAATTTCGTTTAGTAAAGTACTAATTTAGCGTTTGTGATTGAGTATGAATTGTATTTCGTGGAAATGATATGACTTTTCCCGATTACTAGTTATGTTTGTTTAGTTGCTCGGCAGTTTTAGTTTCTATGGAAAATCTGCCAAGAATTTCAATATAAAACTATCCATCTCCGAGATATAGTCTAGTTTATGGCTAGGAAGTTAAAGATGTTTTTGGCATTGCAGGGGGACGAGGATTCGTGGAGGTTAAAGAGTTTGGTGTTCCTGACACAGTGAAGTCAATGTCTTGGTGTGGAGAAAATATATGTTTGGGAATTAGAAGAGAATACGTGATATTAAATGCTACCAGTGGCATATTGACTGACGTTTTTCCTTCTGGGAGGTTGGCCCCGCCTTTGGTAGTCTCGCTACCTTCTGGAGAACTTCTTCTTGGAAAGGTATGTATTGATGCTAATACTATTACATTTTTAAACATGTTTGTTTAGTTAGTTTGCTGTGCTAATATGTAGAAGAGAAGAGCAGTCGATGTATATACATTTATAATGCCATTTTGACTGTATAAGCAACTGATGAAGGTCCATTTTGAATGGAACCGTAATGGGCCTGAAGTACATTCTTTTGTAGGAAACATGTTTAACCAACCAATTGGTATACCGTTTCTTGACGTATCTTATCAACTAGATATTGCATACCAATTGGATGGTGTTTTCAGATGTGTTTAAATTAAAAGATGACTTATGAGAGTAGAATGGAGGATCATGCAGTAAAGGTTGAGAGAATGGAAAACTTTTCATGGCTTTTCACTGACAAGGCTGTATTTCACATATAGTATATAATTATATTTTGGGAAAATTGCCTACAAATGAATTTGTAGGTAACCCTAACTTTTTACCCATGTGACAAATCTAGAACCCCACAAATTCTTCTTATAAACAAAAAAGGCGAAAAATATTGTTTGTGTGACACCAAAGGTGCCGCATATCTAAAGTGTTGGGCTTACGTAGTGTAGGTAAGTTATTCTCTTATATTTTTACCGAAAGCCCAAGTAGAGGGAGAGGTACAATGAAATAAATATACTGCTTCCTGCACCTGCACCAGTTGATACTTGTGTATGGATTATTCATGCTTGACTCTCGAGTATGCACTTTCTGCAGTAGGGAGGTGGGCTTGTTTGCTGGTATGTTTATTCTAGTCCAGCAGTTAGTTCATATTTCGAACTCGATTTATGTTACATTTAAGTTGAAAACAAAAATATTATTGTATAACATCTGTAGTCTTTTTCTTTAGATGTTTAAGGAATGAACACCTTATGTCTCACTTTTAGGATAACATTGGCGTTTTTGTGGACCAAAATGGGAAACTTCTTCAAGAAGGTCGGGTTTGTTGGTCAGAGGCACCTTCTGTTGTTGTCATACAAAAGCCCTATGCAGTTGCTTTGTTGCCGAGATATATTGAGGTAATTCATTGTGAGCAATTCAAAACACATCATTATTTAAGTCTCTACATATGATTCTGTCATTCAAATTTGCAGATTCGGTCTCTCCGGTCTCCATACGCATTGATACAAACCATTGTCCTTCGAAATGGTCGGCATCTTATTGACAGTAAGCATGCTTTGGTTGTTGGATTAGACAATTCTGCCTATGGTCTCTTTCCCGTTCCTCTTGGTGCACAGGTGAGCTTCTGCCCATTTACAATATTGTGTTAATTGTGGGTGGTTGTAGTATAGGGTGTCTGAGTTCATGGTTTTGACTGCCAAAAGGGAAATACGAACAAAATTAGATTGATTTATAATTTAAGTACGATTGTAATAACTTCAGTATTTTATTTTAGGAACTTCCATCTATTGTATGCTATTGAATAGATTTAAAAAAAGATTACTATTTGGTTTATATGCTCCAAAATTTAGATATAGCACAGACATCTTGCTCTGAGGTTTACACGTAAGAAACTGTCTTTTGTGCTACAGATTGTACAATTAACAGCATCCGGTAACTTTGAGGAAGCATTGGCTTTGTGCAAATTGCTTCCGCCTGAAGATTCAAGCCTTCGATCTGCAAAGGAGAGTTCAATCCATATTAGGTGTGTACTCCTAAGAAGCATAATGCTATGATTTTTCCTCTTCTCATTTAGAAGTGAAAGCATCGCTTGTTAATCATCATCTTATTATATTAGAAAGTGTGGGCATCCATCTCAAAACCAGTTTGGCTATGAGAGGAGTAGCCCGCCTTATCTTATAAATGTGTTGAAGAATCCTCACCTTTTCAACGTGGGAGAAGTGCCACAAGATGAGTATCTCCCACATGCTCCCTCAAGATGACGCCATTTTTTAGAAAGCCATCTTGGATTAGTTCCGAATACGTGGCCCGAAATTCGCTTTGGCTCACTCGCTTGGGTTGGATCCAAAATTTTGGGATCATCAAATGCCGGCTTAAGTATTTTGCCCGCTTGAGTGTGGTTCTCGAAATTTTTGGGGGATTAATAATCTGGAGTTCTGATACTATATTAGAAAGTGTGAGCATCCATCTCATAACCAACTGGGGAGTAGCCCACCTTATCTTATAAATGTATTGAAGAATCCTCACATTTCCAATGTGGGAGAAGTGTCACAAGATGAGTATCTCCAACATATTATTTTTTCTCCTTTTCTTTTATCTTGATAGAAAACCCTATAAAATGTTTATTTCAGATTTGAAAAGAAAGAACCCGGTGTCAACCACCCAGCCCAGAGCTTATAGAAGGAGCACAAATCGGACGGACCAATAAAGAATAATTGTTACCAATTACAGATAGTGTGGCAACTGGCAAGTAGAAGAAAAACAATTAGTTGTATCCTCGACTTCCTCTGAATCTCTATTCTCCAAATTTATCATTATTTTGTTTATAGAAAGAAAACAATTTATGGATCTGTAAAATCCTTACAAACCTATTGAAACCAAAAAAAAAAACAAAAAAACAAAAGAGAAACGTGGAGGCTGATAAGCACATGCCAATACCGGGGACAATTATAAATGTAGGAACAAAACCATATACAAGCACCAAATAACCAATAATGAAAGGAGGGATGAGACGATGATACATAATGTCGATCGAGGTTTGTGAGTCGATAATGTTGATGACGAATGGAGATAAGCCATTGATTAATTCCTAGTTAGAATATTCATAGATCGCAACAGTAGCCATGATGAAGACATTGCTGAAAACTACCGATGAAGAGGACGTGTAGTGTGTGTTGTTGATGAGGATAAACTCTGTAACCTAGTTTATGTTAACGATAATCGGAGCTGTACCCTGCATTCTCGAGATTGATGAAAGTTCATGTCCTTGCACTCAACGGAGAAGGCAGATTGCGGCTGCCAATGCTCGATGGATACGCGGCATTACGGTAGGTGTCAACAAAAGTTGTAAATCTTGTCGCTGTAGTGTAATGAGGAGACACGAGTTTGGAAAAGATTGAAAACGATAAAATATCTTGAAGTTGGTAGGCAGGAAACCAACCTACGACAATGGAGAAAAGAAGGCGAGTCGTAGGTGTGATGGAGCATGATTGTTCGAAGAGGAAGGAAACATATGTATATTGCCTTGCTACGGATAAAGGAGATAGAGAAATCATGGTTTCAGTGATGTATTACTACGTTGGAGCTAGCAAAGGGTTCGCGTGGCCAAATGAGGGGTAGATGAAACCAGAGAGATTGAAATGGGAGGGGCACGTGCGACCAAGACAACATTAGTGAGGTTGAATCGTTGATGAGGGTGGAACATCGAAGCGAGCAGAGGGTTGCTTGAGGGCTAGGAGGAAAATTAAATGGTCTGCGAAGGTAAAGAAGAAAAAATCGACGATGTCATGTAGTGAAGTGGGGAATCTTTCATCCCCTCCGCCATCATCTGATGGCACGACATAGGAGGAAAGAAAAAGTTAGGGTTGACAACTTTGAGAAAGTGAGTATCTCAAGCACAACCATTGTCTACTATAGTCATTGTCTACTATAGTTCATGGAAACATTGAATCATAGTGGCTAGCTTAGTGGTTATTAAGTCCAATGTATATAATAAAGGACGGAATGGATTCATGTGAATTCATGTCATGGTGAACACTTGCTTACAATTTAATATGATAGATGATAAACCTTAACCAAACAATTTTACTTTTTATTAGATAACAAGTTAAGAAGCACATACATAGACACAAGATACAACAACGTGGACACGATGACACACCATTTTTTGAAAAATTTAGAACACGGATAAGATAAGTCAAGAACATGTTTATTTGATTTTTTGAAATGAACTAATTTTATAAGATTAGACCCAAAATATTTTTGTTGTTTTTATTAACTATTAAAAATAATTAAAATAATTAAAATAATTAAAATAAAAAATGAAAATGAATAATTAATTAGTATTTAAAGTTAATCCACATAGTTATATGTATCCATTTAAATCCAAAACAAAACCTTACTATCATTAAATGTCTATTAAGAGCCCTCAAAAAAATTATAAGAGAGTTTAACTCTTAACAATCTCAAAAGATTTTAGTCATTCCTTCTTTTTTCTCATCTCCATTGTATTTTCTCCCTTTCTCTCAATTTTCCATTTTTGGTCACCTACCTGCGATGGATATCGCCTTCGACTGTCTCCACTAACATGACCTCGTTGTTCTGCCATCAACTACTTGAAAGTGGCATAAGTTTTTTGTGGTGTGTCAATATTGTGTTTGAAATTTAAGAAAAGGTGGACACGGAATTTCAACTTGTCAGACATGTGTTCGGAGAGTGTGTGCATCTGACATAGATACTTTGTTAAAAATAAAGTGTGTTTTCTAGACAAGTGTCAATGGAAGATTAAAGAGCATCGCAACTACTAATTCTCACAAGGAAATACGAAACCAAAAAATAGCAAAAAGATACTCTAGCCTTCAAGACACCACGATGAATAACCACTTCTTTAGCCCATTCTAGCTAACAAATGTAACTTGAGCCCACATGCACATGCAGTTTATGTAAGGTATCTGCTTATTAATATAGATATTAACAAATGAAGATACGACATAAGGATATACAAAAGGATCCCAACCAATTTGAGTAGGTTGGTGAGATCTCCTTTCTAGTTGGGCACTCACCAACTACTAGGAATGCTTAAAGAGTATATTAATAATTAGTATAGAGACAAATCCTATTGGGAATTTAGGAGTAGGATAAGTATCAGAAATGCCCAATGCCATTAGGAGCAGGCTAAGGATATGAGACTATAAATAAGAGAGGGTGGAGAAGAGAGAAAGCATATGAAGTCATTGATTGAGTGATTGATCTAGAGATTAAAGTGATCTCAAGAGGCAGAGTCCTAGCAAGGTTGTTAACTCGTAAACTGTAACGTTTTTCGAAATTAAAATTAAGTGCATCATGTATCGTAAAGAATCGTGTATGGTAAAGTATTGTGTATTGTAAGTTTGAATTTTATTAATATTTAAATGAAAAGACTATTTGTATATGCATAATCAAGAATGGAATCTCATAGATATGTTTTTCTTTAGACAAAGGTTCTTGTTGGGGTTCCCATCTTCTTTAAGCCCAATTTAGTTTCACGTTAGAATTAAAGAAACTCATTAACTTTCTTTCGGTCCCTAAACAGACCAAGATTTATTTGAGCATCTCATCTTCATTCAAGTCTAATCCAGTCTAAAAGTGGAAATATCAGCCCTCATTTATTTTGTTTCAAGTTTCCAAAATCAACCCTATCCCACTTTACCGTTTCACCTTTCTGTGAGACAATGCACATGTCAGAAAACTTTTCATTTTCTTTTCTTTTTGGTTTCAGTTCTTCAAAGTTTTTACGACTTCTCTTTTTCTTCTTCTTCAAGTTCTGTTGTGTCTTTGAGTTTCATCTTTCGTCTATTTTTTTTCCTTTCTCAAGTTTTGTGGCATTTGATACTTATTCAACTTCTTTATGATTTGATTCCAAATTTCCGCTACTGATGTTGAATATTTTGTGCAAGGGTTGCGATGTAGATAAGTCAAAAGCCCTACATTTTTTCCTTAATTGAATCGAACTCGTACAATTTTGTTCTTTCCAACGATATAAGGTAAGAAACGAATGACACACACCATAGTCAAACACATGATTTGACTCTCGTATGGCTTGCGAGCTGTTTTGAGTCATACAATACAACTCGTGTATCGTACGAGTTTAACAACACGGTCCAACCTTTGACACTTGGTTTATCTTCGTTATCTTTTCATTTTAATGCATATCGGTTTGTATCACTTACACTAAGCAGAAATAACATTAAGACCTACTAATAAGCAACAACTAGTTGTTGAGACATACAATCAGCTTGAACAAAAAGAAAATTTTGCCAGGTTACTGTAAAGCTATCTACTTGCTGTTTGTGAGGATGGAGATCTGAGTAACGATACAGAGAAAATTAGAATATGGTTAGAAGAGAAGCAAATGATGGACAAAGGATCAGAATTAAGTTATGAGCCGGCAGATACAAAGTTGCGTTACACCATGGTTATGTTAGGGATAAAAGAGGATGCAAGTGAATTAGTAAGCAAAAGAAAGAACGGCGAATGTATATGCGAATTAGTAGACAAAAGAAAAAATGACCTAAGTATATAAAATTCGGCGGCGATGAATAGTGTGACCATTGTTGTTATACATTGGCAATAACAAGGCTGGTCGGGAAATATAACAAAAAAGTAGAGAGGGATTAAGCAGCCAAATATATCAAAATCTAAGAAGATTCGAATAAAGAGGATCGAGAGGAGTTGTAAGAAGGTGCCAGTTGGCAATACAGTCTCGTCGGTTGCACAAGCTATTTATGCTGGATGCTGAAGTTTGAAAATAGATGTGGTCGGAAGAGAGGATCGATAAATTATGTTCAAGCTGGATGGTAAATAAGATCGGTAGACTTCTGAGTTTTGTGATGCCATGGATCAAGGGGAAGGTGGCAGTGAGTTTAAAAAGAAGAGAAGAGAAGTACTTGTAACTGCTTTTCCAAAGGAAGAGAAGAAAAGTGTGGTTGAGTAAGATGAAGTGGGGCAGACAAAATTAAGAATTTTGGGAGTAGATAACTCAATTCATAAACACATTCCGATGTGCGACCCAAAATGGATTCTGAAGTGGGACCCAACGCATATTAAGAATATGTCTATTGGGTCTTTTAAATCAATGGACAATGTGCTCGAAGGTTTGGAGTTTTGTGGGCCTAGAGAGCTAAACCAAAATGGGTTTTGAGTGACAAGCAATGCTGTGAATATGGTCGAATTCGAAGTAAAAGGGCTACAAGGACTGATGGAAAATGTATAAGGTTTTGATGGAGGCCTGGTATGTTGGAGGAATAAACGAGAAAAATCGTGCAGCTTGGGCTCGATAACGTTGAGTTTGAAAACATTAAATATCGTCAGTCTTGGGGAAGATTTGATTGAGCCAAGGATTAGAAAAAGAAAAGAACGGCAGTTGGGTTTGGGTATCAGGAAAAATAATTTAATCTGACAAAAACGCGGTCGAGATGCATGGGACAAAGCCAAAACATGTTAAGATTGTAAATGGCAGTGAACAAACAAGAAAAGAGAGTTTAAAGGAAGGTCAAGAGGTTACTATAAACAACTCTGCACCTTTCAAAGACCTTTTAGAATTAAATATAAGGTGTCACTAGAATTAAATATGAGGACAAGTGGGTGAGAATACGGTGCTCTCAAATTCACCGGTTAGTTTGTTGAATGTTTTCTTTCTTCTTGTTTCTCTATTTCCTGCTATTGTAACGAATTGTTTCGCTTGTTGTGGATTGTCTTAGACATACTTTCTGCATTAATAGTATTTTCGTTTGTGCTTGGAAAAATCTTGAGAGATTATTATAGAAATCGTTACCGGATATCTTACACCTTCATCGTTCAAATTTCTTAACCTGCTACATTCAGTAGCAACCTGCCATTCTCCTACCGGCATTGTCTCAACGCAAAGTTCTTTCTTGTTACAGTTATTATTCAATTCACTTCTTGGAGAACTTTACCAGACCTTTCAATATTCCATATAGCTTTTGTTAGAAATTATTTCAAACATCTTTTGTCTTATATTTCAGATATGCTCACTATCTTTTTGATAATGGGAGCTATGAGGAGGCAATGGAACATTTTTTGGCATCTCAAGTGAATATAACCTATGTGCTTCCCTTTTATCCTTCAATTGTCCTTCCTAAGACATCTTTGATCACTGAAACAGAGAAATTGATGGATATGGCTTTGGATGATCCTCATCTTTCAAGAGGTTCTTCAGGTTTTTCAGATGACATGGAGTCACCTCCACACCAGCTACTGGAATCTGATGAGACGTCACTGGAGTCTAAAAAGATGAACCATAACACTCTCATGGCTCTGATTAAGTTCTTACAGAAGAAAAGGCATAATATCATCGAAAAGGCCACTGCTGAAGGGACAGAAGAGGTAGTTATAGATGCAGTTGGAGACCGGTTTAAGAAATCTTACAAGGTAAAGTCCTGATATTTGTTGTGCCTGTTTATTTATTTTTGTAGAATGACACCATGTTCTGGTATGAATTTCTATTTTGAATGTGATTCCATTTTCATGCTCCCGTGAAGTTGCTGAGATTCCTATTATTAAAAGCAAAATAAGATAATTTCAAATGTTTGAATTCTTTTCTTTTTTTTGAAAATGAAAACTTTTTCATCAAGTGTATGAAAAGAGAAAGAGGTGCAAAGAAACAAACACCCAAGTAGGGCGAGAAAAAGAAAATGGCAAAAGTAGAAAGAGTAAAACAAAAGATACAAGATAATAAAAGAGTACACAAAAAGACAATAGCAACAAAAGACATAATGAAGAACTAGGAGTGAAAGCTGAAGGAAGCTTCCCAGTTGATGAGTATTAGCTAGATGGAGTGACCATTGAAAATCTGAGAAGGAACACCACGATGAAGTTTCAATTTTGGTAATTTGAATCTGGATAGCCGAGGAAGTTGTGAGTCCTAGAAAATTTTTTGGTTACTTTCCAACGAAAAGCTGATACAGATGAGCTTTTGCTGCATTCAACCATAAGTGGGTGTTCATCTCCCGATTTTTATGGGTATTATGGACGAGGGATTAATCGCTTGTCTAACTTCTCTTTTTTTTAAATGTAAGCGATTGTCTAGAATGCGCCACGTGGCGACCAGATTATATATATATATATATATATATATATATATATATATACTTTTTTTATTTCACTTTTGTAAATATTTTTTCAAATTTTTATGATTACTTTCTTATGCATATTGGAGTATACAATAATGTTTCTTCACTTCATTTAATTTATATGATACTTTAGACAATATATTTCTTAATTTAAAAATATGTTTAGTAATGTATGCTAGAGTTAGTATATTAGGTTTAGTATATTAGTATTGTATTAGGTTTGTTAGGTCCATTAGACCCATTTAGTAATTAGGTTTATGATTAGATTTAGGAATAGGTCTAAGATGTAAACTCTATATAAAGACATTACCTCGGCTCTTATAATAAATTTACGATGACTCTTTGCATCTTAATAAAGTTTACATGGTATCAATTTACAATGTAAACTTAATAATAGTTTTAAATTAATTTTGTTTTAATTAATTGATCCGAGATTGAGAGGTAAAAGTAACACGCTTTCAATTAAATTAAATTTTTTTTCTAGTGTATTATGTAAACAAATTTTAAATCTTTATTTATTTATATGATCCATATTTTGCTTTATGAAATAGATATATTTTCAACTTATTTATGAGAATTGTTTTTATTCACCTAATATCATATTTAAAAACAATATGTTTTGTAATTTAAAATTAATGGTAGTTTTTTAATTAATTTTATATTGTTTTAAAAAAAATGTTTTTTCCATGTAATTAATTTCATTAACTTGGAACTATTTAATTAGAATTTCATAGAAAAAATGTTTCATAGAACAAATGAAATGTTTCTTAAATTAAAGTGACACATTTTTATCTTCAATTATCTAAACAATTTTGAATTTTTTGTTTATTTATATTGTCAAATTTTCATTTTTATTATATATTTCAATGAAGCGATGAATAATAAATAAAAAGACAAATAAATTAAGTAATATTACCGAAGAAGATCCCAACATTAATAATAATTTGGGATTGGAAACTTTCAAGAAATGAATAGATCTTTATATGTAATGATTGATAGGCTTAATAAGATTCATATCAATTACTCAATTTAATGACCATGAATTATCTTTGGTCTGCAGGGGCGAGGGAACATCCCTATCAGCTCTGGTGCTAGGGAGATGGCAGCAATACTGGACACGGCACTACTTCAAGCTCTACTTTTGACTGGACAATCATTTTCAGCTTTTGAATTATTAAAAGGCCCGAATTACTGTGACGTTAAAATATGTGAAGAGATCCTTCAGAAAAATAATCATTATTCTGCTCTGTTAGAGTTGTATAAGTGCAATTCCATGCATCGTGAAGCTCTAAGACTTTTGCATCAATTAGTAGAAGAATCAAAATCCAATGAGTCTCAACCTGAACTCCAGAAGTTCAAACCCGAAATGATCATTGACTATCTTAAGGTAAGCTTTCACAACCACTTGAAGAAGACGCTAACTATAGATGGAATTTTTAGTGTTCAGATGCATGATATTTTCAATAGGTATCTGTAATGGCTGGATTTAGATTGCAGATTATTTTATTGTTTTGAAAGGGTATTGCTATCAATATTTAGGAATTTAAGATTCAGTTGTGTACGTTTAGTACAACATTAATTTCATATCTTCTATGTGTGTTGTCAAGGTCGACATCCAAAGGAGAATGTCATGATATTTTTCTTCCTTTTAATTGGATGATAAAAATATTATTGATCTTCTAGATCTAAATCTAAAACCACCTTAGACTTATTGTAGTTATTTCTGTACACAGAATCCTTAGCTATTCAAATTTACTTGACCTAAAGCTCTATGTTATGGCCATGGTTTTGTTTAATTGATTAGTGTAAGATTATTCTGGATTAACTACTGTTGAACTTATTATTTCAAGGAAAAAAAACGAAGAAAAAATGGGTATTCACTGGCTCGAGCTATAGTCTCTCAAACTTATTAGTATTTTCTTCCAAAATGTTTCTGATTGAAGGGGTAGGGAGTGAATTTAAAGACTACATAATTTTGTTACTATCAAGTATCTAATCATGTTTGGCACAATTTTTCATACAGCCACTTTGTGGAACTGATCCCATACTGGTCCTTGAATTCTCCATGACCGTTCTCGAAAGCTGCCCCACGCAAACTATTGAGCTCTTTCTTTCAGGAAATATTCCTGCAGACTTGGTCAATTCCTACTTGAAGCAGCATGCTCCGAACTTGCAGGGGACATATTTGGAACTTATGCTTGCAATGAACGAGAGTTCAATTTCTGGAAATCTCCAAAATGAAATGGTAAATACATATATAGCTGCTTTGCTGAGTTTGATAGGACTTCATTTCACGTTCTTATGCATGCATTTACCTTTTTCCATTTACTATTCGAGTTCTCAAAACATGTGTGCTAGCAACCCAAGTTGATCTTTTGTACTTACTGTTGATTGGAACTGATCATGGTAGTTTTTCATTATTTCAAAAATGGTACTGATCTTCAAATTACGTCTTTCAGCTTCAAATATATCTTTCGGAAGTTCTCGACTGGTATGCAGATTTAACTGCTCAACATAAATGGGACGAAAAAACTTACTCCTCCACGAGAAAGAAGTTGTTGTCTGCTTTGGAGTCAATATCAGGGTATCATCCAGAAGTTCTATTAAAACGTCTTCCTTCAGATGCATTATATGAAGAGCGAGCAATTTTATTGGGGAAGATGAACCAGCATGAGCTTGCCTTATCTCTATATGTTCACAAGGTCCCTTTGACTGTTTCAATTAGATTTGTGCATCGTACACTTTCTGTATGTCTGTTATCTACTATATCTCTTATACTAATTCGAAACGTTAAAGCATTTTTCTTCGTCTCCTCTAGATCCATGCTTCTGAGTTGGCACTGGCCTACTGTGATCGGGTTTATGAATCTGTAGCTTACCAGCAATCAACAAAATCTTCTACCAATATATATCTGACTCTTCTACAAATATACCTCAACCCGCACAGAACAACAAAAAGTTTCGAGAAGAGAATTACTAAATTAACATCACCTCAAAATATGGGCACTCCAAAACTTGGGTCAGGTCCTTCATTCAAGGTTAAAGGAGGCCGTTCAGCTAAGAAAATTGCTGCAATAGAAGGTGCAGAAGACACTAAAATTAGCCTCAGTAATACAGACAGTGGCAGGAGTGATGGCGACACAGATGAAATTGGTGAAGAAGGGAGCTCTTCAATTATGCTTGATGAAGCTCTGGATCTGTTGAGCCAAAGGTGGGACAGAATTAACGGGGCACAGGCACTCAAACTTCTACCAAAGGAAACGAAGTTACAGGTACTCTCATGCTTATGTATGTGTGCTTAATGATCTCATCTTGTTTCAAATTGCTTCTGATGTAACTGTATTTTTAAAAAAATCATTTTTAGCAGTTCTCTCCTGATCATATGGTTAGAACAAGGATATAATATTAAAAAAAAGTTCTCACATAATCAATCCAATTCTGTCATTCTCATTGAAAAAAACAAGTTAGGCAAAATCTTTTTCTTTCTTTTTAACATAATAATGAATGGTGCTCTTCTGATTTCATATAGTAATTTACCAATAATATTCAGTAGTTGAATATTGGTTCAGAAAACCATGTAGGTAGAAATTACGAAAAATTTAAATATTTGAATTTTTTTTATGAAGGTTAGAACGGGTTCAAAGGAAAGTCTAATGGTTTCTTTTTTTCTTTTTTTTTTTTTTTTTGAGATATCCGTGGCTGTTCGGGCCAGCGGAAATTAATTCCTAAGTACCAGCCACCATGGATTGAACCCATAACCTTAAACACCCTAAGACCCTTCTTGACCACTAGGCCACTCTATGGTGTTTATGGTTTCTTTCCTTTAATCCTTCAATCGATATTTTTGTACATCTTGAGGTTAGAGGTTCACTTCCCATCCCATATATTGTAAAAAAACTCAATTTAAAAACTTGAATGCATTAAATTGTATGTCTGTGATTGGTTAGAACTAAAAGAAGGCTGAAGAGGATTTGAGTAACCCAATTTTAATCTCAAACTAGTTTTATATCTAGGACAGAATTAGAGATAGATGTTTCAAAATCTCTTTCTATGTAGTTTCATCATTAGTATTCTTTTTCACCCTAACATGCAGAACTTGCTTCAATTTCTTGGTCCACTTTTGAGGAAATCCAGTGAGGCGTACAGGAACTCTTCTGTGATAAAGAGTTTGCGACAGAGTGAAAACTTGCAGGTATGAACCAAACAAAATTGGGTATCCTGATTTCTCTATTTGTATGTCCTTGCATTGTTTGATTTATTTGTTACCTTTCCAATTTCATGGTAATCTGTTGAACTAGATTCCATTCTTAACACGGTAGATCCTTTTACTCCCACAACTTAAGTGACTTGAAACTATGGTATCTTCTCTTTTTCTTTTAACATAACTGTATTTGTCTAGGCCAGGTTACACGTATCTCGACTATTCTCACAGGACATATCGCCTGACCTCACAACATTTAAATGTTAAGAAAATCAATAGGAAATTGTTTTTGAGGTAGGTGGTCACCATATATTGATTACTCCCTTTGACCACTAAGACAACTTGTGATGATTGAAATAGTATCAGTCAACCACTCTAGATCGAGATTCTTCCTCACAACTCATAGCTTCTTGTGCTTTCTAAGCTTTCTTTATCCTCACATAGTGATATTTAATATTAGAGTTCTAACATAATATCAAATCATTTCTATGTAGTGTATCACAACTTACCTACTTTTACGATACTTCATGTGGAACCATTTGATACTAGGGGTGTTTTTAGTTCGTGTCTCGTTTTCTAAAGTAATTTTGATGAAGAATAAAATTTTGTGGAACAGGTAAGAGATGAGCTCTATAACCAAAGGAAACCCTCGATAAAAATTACCAGTGATAGCATGTGTTCCCTTTGCAAGAAAAAAATAGGGAACAGCGTTTTTGCAGTTTATCCAAACGGGAAAACGCTCGTACATTTCGTGTGCTTTAGAGACTCACAGAACATGAAGGTCGTGACCAAGGGTTCGCCCATAAGGAGGCGTACTTAATCAATGGTAATGACTTCAACCTTTTAAGTTATCAAACACAAAATGAAACTAACAAACGCAAGTGTCAAGAAAGTCTTGCCTATTCATGACAAGGGAACTATTGCTGGTGTGGAAAACTTGGAAAGTGGCATGGAGAGTGTTTATTTGTGCCATTCATGGGATTGGTTTTATGGGTGTATTTATTTAATTATAATTTCCTTTTACAATGGGGTGAAGAATGTGAGGTTTGTATTTACTTGAGGATTTTGATTTCTCTTTTCATTTGTAAAAATATTGGAAGTACATCATGAAAGAGCAAAAGATCCTGATTTTTGTGTGATGATGTCATAAATCTATTTTTCTTTTTCTTTTTTTAATAAGAAAATATGTTTTCACTGACCGCTAGAAAGAAAATAAATGAAATGATTAAATAGATGTTTTTATTTGATTAAAATATCATTTTTGTTTCTCATTCGTTCTATCTTTCAAGAAAATCTTAAAAAAATAGTCTATAACATCAATTGATACGGTTAAAATTCAATAAAATAATAATAATATGTTTTTTTGGAAATATTGCATAAACCATGCTGCATTATAGCGTTTGTAATCATTATTATCTTCAACTTCAAATTTGACCAATTATTTTCGAGTTTAATAAGTGTTGCAATTAATAAGGTGAACTATCTAAATTTTAAACGTTATTAGATAATCTGCCAACCTCCCATAATTAAACTTCTTAATTATTAGCTAATGTGTCAATTGTTTTTTTTTTTTTTTTGAAAAGGAAACTCATCAATTAATCACCAGAAGAACAATAATCACAGTCATCTTCAACAAAAGATGCCACCAGGGGGGAAGACCCCCTCCAAAAAAAGGATCCTTCTTCTATCAACGACGGGAAAAAGTTCCACACAACTGGGTACAAATACGCAATTTTGGCTAAAGAATCTGCCACCCTATTACAACCTCTATTACAATGTACAAAATGAACACTCCCAAGCTTCAATGAGAGGTACTCGATATCCATCACAATATTGTTAAATTCAGAGGAGTCCACATCCGAACCCACCAAAGCTTTGACCACCCTCAATGCATCAGACTCCACAATCAAAAGGGGGATCCAAGACCGAGCATTCATCAACTTTTTTAGGCCTTCTCAGATCGTCATTCCTTCAAGAACTTTGACCGAGCAGTTTTTAAAACAAACATTGGTTCCAGCTACAATTGGAATTCCTCTACTATTACGCACAATCCAGCCAACACTCCCAGCTCCCGAACTTGGACACACCGAAGCATCAGCATTAAGCTTCCAACAACCAGACGGAGGGGCCTTCCAATGCTCCACGCCAGGCTCGATCTCACTCCCATGGGGCTTTGATTTTCCTGCAAAAGAAATACACTGATTGTTAATCGCTTTCAAAACTTTAGCCTAGAGCCTATGGAACTCAACCAACTCATTGTTATGCACTATATCATTCCTGTAGTTCCATAAACTACAAATAATAATCAAAGCTTTGAACCTATCCTTCTTTCCAATTCTCATACAGAGCCTTTCCCAAAAGTCAATTCCTTTCTCAACCTTCAAGAAAAAATCCTTAAAAGTCTCCGAACCAAGGGAAAATGTCCTCCACCTATCTTCCCCATCGATAAGCACAACCACCTTCCTGGTTTCCCAGTCACAGCCATACCTAATAACAAACGGGTTACCTTTTCTAGCGATCCAAGGATCGTGCCCAATCCCAATTATCGACCTGTCCCCCACTCTCCATCTGTACCCTTGTTCAAAAAGCTCTACCCCACAAAATGCTACGCCAAGCATAGGAAGGGCGGCTACCGAGCTCGGCCTTCAAGAAGTTATCGTCCTTAAAATATTTGCCCCTCAGCACTTTGCTCACGAGACTATCAGGATTTTTCAAGATCCTCCAACTATGCTTGGCCAACATCGCCTGGTTAAACAAGTTTAAATTTCTAAACCCCAACCCCCCCCCCCCCCCTCCCACATTTTTCCTTCTGCACAGATTCTTCCAAGCCACCCAGTGGGCTTTGTTCCGCTCCCCAGTCTCACCCTACCAAAACCTCGCACAAAGCTGCTCTAAGCTATCATTAAACGATTTAGTGAGCTTAAAACAACTCATCGTATAGGTAGGAATAGCCTGACCCACCGCCTTAATCAAAACCTCCTTTCCCCCTTTAGACAGTAACTTGCCTTTCCAAGCTTGAACACACTTCTCCAACCTACCCCTAATCGAATTAAACAAACCTTTCCTGTCTTTCTGATTTTGGGAAGGCATTCTTAAATGGACCCCCAGCCTATCGTTGATCCTCACCCCCAACATATTACTGAGATTAACCATCCTAGAGGATCCAATACAACCACTAAACAACACCTCCGACTTATCATAATTAATCATTTGACCAGAGGCCAACTCATAGCAATTCAAAATATCTTTGATTAAAGCACACCCTTCCTCGTCAGCTCTGGAAAAAACAAAAGCAAACTATCATCAGCGAAGAATAAATGAGAGATGAGAGGACAAAAAGAGTTAATCTTAAGACTTTTGAGAGAGTTTAAAGATTCTTCCCTGTTTAGAAGAGCATATAATCCTTCAGCACAGATCAGGAACAGATAGGGGGAAAGCGGATCCTCTTACTTCAACCCTCTTTGAGGAGTGATATCCCCGTAAGGAGTGCCATTGATCTTCACTGCATACCTGACAGACGAAACACATCTTTTTATCCTACTGATCCAGCTTTCACTAAAGCCAAGCTTTCTCATCATGCCTAAAAGAAAATTCCACTCGACTCTATCGTATGCCTTACTCATGTCCAACTTAAGCGTCACCCACCCACTTTTACATTTCTTACGTTTAATGATAGAGTGAATACATTCAAAACCAATAATAACATTATCCGTAATAAGCCTTCTAGGCACAAAAGCCGCCTAGTTAGGAGAAATCACCTTATGCAAAATACCCTTAAGCCTATTAGCCATAGTTTTGGCAATAATTTTGTAAATGGTATTGCAAAGGCTAATGGGCCTAAAGTCCTAGATCTTATCCAAATGCATAATTTTAGGGATAAGAGTAATTACCGTTTTTTCATCATACCAATCTCCTCTCCCTCATTAAGCACCCTCAGGCATAAATCTGACACATCGTTACCAACAATCTCCCAATACTTTTGGAAGATTGAGCATTGGTACCATCAATGCCATGGGCTTTAGAAGGATTGATACCCCTTAAAGCCCCTTCCACCTCCGCCCTAATGAACGACCTATCCAACCAAACCGCATCCACCCTAGAAATCTTATTTTCCACCCCACTAAGGATACACTCACTTGCCTCATCATTCCCCTTACTCGAATTAAAAATGTTCTTGAAATAATCTATAGCTATTGCCGCAATATCCTTATCATTTACAGCCCAATCCCCACCCTCACTTCTAATTCTCTCAATATTATTAATCTTTTTCCTGTGAGACGCTCTCATATGAAACCACTTGGTACTCTTCTCCCCCCCCCCCCCCCCCCCCAATTTAACCAATCTTCTCTCGATCTTTGCTTCAAATAGATTTCTTCTTCTTCGAGGAGCCTCTCAAGATTACCCTCCGCTCTAATAATTAAATCAGTCCTCGTGTTATGGCTTCCCCCTCACAGCTTATTCAGCTCTTTCTCTTTACCCAAGATGGCCCCACGAACCGACCCCTTAAGTCTTTCCCTATTCCACTTATTCAGATTAATCAAACAATTTTTAATTTCAACCAAAAAATTATCAGCGGTCATCCCTCACACCCTCCCCTCCCCCCCCCCCCCCCCCAACAATCACGAATAATCTCTCTACTCTCATCATATAACGCCCAACTATCTTCGAACCTCAAAGGCTTATCACTAGTTCTTTTCCCTTTGACTTATCGTAATTCCAATAAAACTCAGCAATAATGGATCTATGATCCAAAGAATAAAAATTATTATGAGCAACATTAATTTTACCAGTTAAAGCGATAAAAGAGGGATTCGCGAGATACCTGTCAAGCCGACATCTGGTGGCACATCTATCCTTCTTGTTTTTGATCCACGCGAAATCCTCCCCCACAAAACCCAAATCAACGAGCGAGCAATCATCAACCGCATCTCTAAAGTCATTCATTCCAGCTTCACATCTCATACTACAAAATCTTTGCTCCCCAAAATTCAAAATCTCATTAAAGTCTCCTCAAATAATCCAAGGCAGATCATGAGCTTCATGCAATCTTCTAAGCAACTTCCAAGACTCTTTCCTTTTACCCGACACAGGATTTCCATAAAACCCCGAAAACCTCCACCACCCCTTCTGATCGCAAATCAGAGCATCAATATGCCCACAGGAAAATGAACTAATCATTACATTCAGAGAAGAATTCCACAAAAGAATTAAACCTCCACTAGCCCTAATGCTCGGCACACACCAACCACAATCACGATCTACCAGAGCCTTTATTCTTTCCATCGCCACATCACAACACATAGGTTCATAAACAAGATTAACTGAGGTCCAACCTTTAGCACTTCATTCCGAAGCGCCCTTCTGGCCCGAGAATTTTCCAACCCCCGAGCATTCCAACATAAGATTTTCATTGCGTCCGGCGAGACTGCTTAACAGCCTCCGCCGATATCCCGCCGAATAATTCAATGTAATCATTTCTTCTTTTCTTTTTGACCCCCTCATCCTCTACCCCTTCCATATCGTGCTTTGTCCCACACACAACTCCTCCCGAGCTCTCAATCTCCATTTCGCACTCTATCCCATTGCCGGCTTAATAAAATCAACTTCTTTGTTCTCAGAAATATACTGATCCCTTTGATCCACCATATCTTCCTTTCTGAATTTCCTATAACCCATCACCGTCTCTTCCTTCTCCAATCTGTCTCCAACCTTTAAACTAATTATCGAATTTAAACATTGGACTTTTCCCCCGTAACCTTCAATCCTACTACTTTTCATAGCATCCTGGAGCACTTTCTTCCCTTCCCTAGTTGAAGACCCCTTAATTTTCGTCTCATAATTGACCACTAGTCCTTTTAATTTTTGATCCCTCACATTGGCCAAATGCAAAACCTCTTCCTCCTTCTGCTCTAGCCCCGAAATAATGGCCCTCATTTCACCCTGCTCATTCCACCCACTCGCTCCATCAAGCAGCACATAACGCCCCAATCCACTATTCCCTTCCTTCTTCCTCTCAAATTGGTTGCTACTCCAATTGTTAAAGCCCGACCCATTAACCATAACAGCCATCCCACCAATTTGACCACAACGTGTAATATTACTGCTTAGCCCATCTGCTTCCCCCAAATTCTTCACTGAATAATTCTTCGGCCCAATCCTGCTTCCTTCTCGACCTAAACTATTCTCCCCAGCTAACGTGCCAGTCAAATTACACGTGACCACTCCTTCACCCACACCTCCTTCTCTTTCTTCTGACTCTCTTTCCTCATTCAGACACCCCACCTTCTTCTCCTTCATCGTTGTACTTCTGTTACATCCCAAAAAACCATCTCTTTTACTTTTTCTAACCCCTTCACCAACATCAATGGATAAATCACCATCACCGCCCTTTACCCTGCTCCACGACGCGACATTAGTGACCGTTGTACCTCTGCACGATTCACCCAGCGTACGACGACTCAACCCGAGTTGACTCCGCTCCGAACTCACCAACTTGTTCGGGTAAGCATATTTCCTCTCATGACTGAAATCTGCCTTCGTCCCCGACTTCCGATCTACTCCCCTCTCATTGTTCGTCTCTATACTTCCCATTTCCTTCCCCTGCCCCAGATCCAGGTTTGATCTCCCTTCATTTCCCCCTGTTTCGGTCCGAAATCCCCCTCTCCTGTCCGATCCACCCATCGAAAAAGCACTACATGCACCTTGACGCTTTAATGGACTTAATTCCCTCAGGCTATCTCCATAAGGCCAAGGCCTTCCTTTATCCAACACCACATAGGAGCAACCAATCAGATTATGGCTAAATCTTTCGCACCCTCTATAGAAATCCAGCAATTTCTCGTAAGATATACGAGCCCATTTTCCTTCTGTCAGAGCACCACTTTTGACCTTTATCACTCTTTTTAAATGATTTAACACATTTAATCTAACTTTAATCCGAATGAATTTCCCTCTGTTTCGATCATCCCCTTCTTAGTCCCATTTCAAAAATTCTCCCAACATATTCCCCATTCTTTGAGCTCCTCCTTCCGAGTGGCACGCAGGTGGAACGTCATGAACACGAATCCAAAACGGGGTCTAATTGAACTCCAAATCAGAGATCCTTTTTCCTCCACACATTTGTTCAAGGATCAATAGTGCATTATCGAAAGTCCAGGGTCCTCTTTCTATCACCCTTTCTTTAGTAATCATACATGAAAACGAGCAACGAAACATGTTCTCCCCTAAAACTACAATACTAACCTTGTTTTCAGCACTCCAGATTTTGGGCATAATCTTCCTAAACGCATCCGAACTGATCTTCTTTGTTGACAAAATTTTGCAGGCAACATCCCCCTAGCTCCACTCTCCCTTTGAAGTTTTGGATTTCTTCCTCCTCTAGCTCAAAAACATCCCCCTCCTCTTCTTCCATCAAAACCAGCCCCTTCATCAGCTCTGCAAAAGCATTTGCATCCATCTGCTCCCCTCTTCGGCTAACTCTTTCTGCCTCTCCCCCCTTCCAGCGACACCCACAAACCCTTCCCACAAGCTGCCCCGGCCTCCACGCCCTTCGCCAAATCCCTCAAACTCCTTCCCAGAAGGACCCCCTACTCTTGTTACTCTGTATAGAGAAAACAAGACCTCCCCGTAATTGGTAGTTGAGCTAATGTGTCAATTGTTAATTCCTCTATAGGTTGGGAATAGCATGTTCATGTCAAAGCTTCCAGCATATTGAAGTTTTTTTTTTTTTTTTTTTTTTTTTTTGAGGTTCAACATATTGAAGTTTCAAAAATATGTTTGAATGCAAATTATAAAAAAAAAAAAAAAAAAAAAAAAAAAAAAAAAGAAAGAATTGACATATCACCAAAATTTGCTTTTGTTGACTGTAAACTCTCGAAATAAAGTTCTTCAGCAAGGGTACCCTCTATTTAATGTTAATCAAAATAAACTCGTGGTGGATGACATTAAGAAATGAAGATTGAGGAGGTAGAAGAAGTCGAGAAAAAAGAAATTAAATGGCAATTATATCCTTTCACATCTTACTTAAATTAGACGTGAATTGCAACACCTAAAAAACTTGAGGGGATAATTGATCGAATTTAAAATTTAAGAGTGTAATGGTTACAAACATCATAGTTTAGGAGTGATTTATCCAATTTTCCATATTTTGTTTCATCTCCCTTCAAATATTATTTCTTTCTTTCACTTTTCTCCCGTTTCAATGATAATTGATATGTACTTGAGAAGTCATAATTTCAACATGAGTTCATCAACGTGTCTAACACAATAATAGAAACATCTTATATTATGTTGAAGAATTGCATTATTTAAAATGGAATGAAAAGAGGAGAAATCATAAATTTGAATTTATTAGGAATATTCAAAGAAAACTATCACGTGTTTTAAGTTACATTTATTAATTATTTCATAAAAAACGTGAAGTATATCAAAATGGCAATTGTCAACTTTGAAGGTGACATACTTTTCATCCATATATTATATATTTGTAATGATAATAATGTCCACATTATTTATTTATTATTTTTCTCTTATTAATCCAATCATTTTTTTAAAATATTTTTATACGATTACATTATTTATGTGACATATTGGTGCAAGTTTCGCTCTTATATCATATTGTCACTCTTGTGGACGGGAGGCAAACAGCTTGAGGAGACGTGCAAAGTTGTGGTATGAGGAGCCACCAAGTGCAGAGGCAATTTCAGCACTGCGTTGAAGTTCCTTAGCCTTAGCTCTAATGGCTTTCCCTTCTTCATCTTCCATTATCTTCCTCACCATCGCTGCTATCTCCTCCCTTTCGATCACCACCTTCGTCGGCAGCTCCCTCGATCGCACTGCCACCCCGACCTCCTCAGCTAGCATGGTGGCGTTTAGTCGCTGCTCCGCGTACAAAGGCCACACTATCATCGGAACTCCGTTTGTAATCCCTTCCAATGACGAGTTCCATCCGCCGTGCGTCAAGAATCCCCCCACCGCCGGACTTCCCAGCACCGTCGTTTGCTCCGCCCACATCGACACCACAAACCCCACCTCCCTCGTTCGCTCTAAAAACCCCTCCGGCAAGAAGCTCGCTTCTGATTGGTCCTCGTTTCCATCCCCCGTCGTGAAAAACGCCGCATCTGGTCGCACCTAATTCCAATTTAATATTTAACCATTAAATTTAAGGAGGTTTGGATTGAGATTTTAAGAGTACAACTAGAATTTAGAATGAAAATTTATTTTGAGTATTTAGAAATAATGATTACATTCAAAAGTTTGTTTGGATCTAGTTTTTTAGAGTATTTAAAATTAATATTTAGAATAAGTATTTAAAAGTAATGATTAATATTGATTGCCGTTTTTAAGAGTATTTAGAATTAGTATTTAGAGTGAAAAATTATTTTTAGTATTTAGAAGTAATTATTAAAGTCAAAAGCTTGTTTGGATGTAGTTTTAAGAATATTTAAACTTACTATTAGAATGAGAATTTATTTTGAGTATTTAAAAGTAATGATTATAATCAAAACCTCGTTTTGATTAAGTTTTTTTAAGAATATTTAATAGATAGTAGTTTGAAATACTCTTCCAAAATCTCATAACAAACATCATTTGCTTTAACAACCATTTTGTTTTTAAAATATTATTATTATTTGTTTGTTTTTTACTTCCTATGTGTTTCATTTTACTCACGGTAGAGTTATCATTATATTAATAAAGATGGAAAATGAGAAGCTGAATAGTATTCGCTGTTTGGGCCATCAACAATCATTCCTCTCGTTTTTTCAAAATCATTTTTTTTATTATCTTCCTAACTACTTATATTCTTCCCAATAACTACTTAATATTCTTCCCATAACAATTTTTCATTCTTCTCCTAACTATTTTTGATTCACATCATATCCATGATTTTATTTTTCTCATTTTCATTCTCTTCACTCAAACACAATTAATTACTCTCCTCATAATCATTCTTTTTCTCATTCTCTCCCTCATTCACATTCCTCTCATAATCATTTCAATTCTCTTTGCCCAAACACACCATACAACTTTGAAATATTCAATTTGTTTTTGTACCTAAACTTGATCCTCAATAATTGAATTATTCTTGCTATTTCTTTTCAATACATTGATTACTTATAGATATTTGATAGCTCAGCTGGCATTAATGATGCACTAGCATCTACTCGATCTGTGATTAGAGTCTCCCACCCCTGAGATGTTTGGGATTGATATTTTAAGAGTATTTAGAATTAGTATTTAGAATGGAGATTTATTGTGAGTATTTAAAAGTAATGATTGAATTCAAAAATGTGTTTGGATGTAATTTTTAATAGTATTTAGAATTTTTTTTTTTTTGATTATTTAAAAGTAAGGATTACAATCAAAACTTTGGTTTGATACTAATTTGAAATACTCTTCCAAAATCTCATAACAAACACCCCAATGTTATAACCTAAAAAAAAAAAAAAAAAATAAATAAAATAAAAATCCATGTGTAAAAGGTGTTTGAAAAACTAGTATTCTTTATTCAAAAAGATGAATATATTATCTTTTGGATCCATAGACTTTAGATTTACATTTAATTTGTTTTTTATGTTAAAAAAAAGGGACAAATTACATAAAGGGGTTGTTTTTTAAATATGATACAAAAAAAAAAATGCTTACAATTATTACCAAATAAAACTATTTCGTTATCTCAACTACTAAAAATGAACATTGAAATATAATTGAGTAAAATTTTGAAACATATGCTCAAGATATAAATTATACCTCAAACTTAACTAATTTTTTTCTTTTCTTTAAATGAAAAAAATTAACATTTATAGTCATTTAACCTACTTATTATTTCACGTTATTATCAGAACCAAAACTACAAATAAAATCATATATGAAAAAGAAAATAAATCATTTGTTGCTTTTGGGAAAATATATATTTATATTTAATTAGATAAAATTAATAAAAATACTTTCTTTTTTCTTTCTTTTTAGTACAAAATTTGTTAAAAAAATCATTAAAAAAAGTTATTTTTTTAGTCCTTATTTGAAGTATAATTTTTGAAACAATTTATCCTTAAATTTTATAATGCTCATCAGTAAAATAACAAAATTGTTAATTACATTTTGTAATGTTAACTAATTCGATGACTTGCCAAAAAAGTAGTAGTTCAGCGACATTAATGTATATCTAAGACAAAAATGAACATTATTAAAATGACAAAGTAGAAGTGTCAATTTTTTAAACATATGGAATAAACAATTGTTTAATATATATATATATATATATATATATATATATATATATATATTTTAATTTTTTAATTAATTTATTTTTTTTTAATTTTATTATTATTATTTGTTTTTACCGGTGGGCCAACGTCTAGAAAGGGAATTATTTAAAATTCCTATTTTGAGTAATTTAAACTTGTATCTCTTTCGATGAAATTCGTACGAACATTTATTAAAGTAAAATATATGTTTTTTAATTCCAAAAGTTAATTAAAATTAGATTTAATAATTAAGGTTTTTCGTCCTCTGACCTTGGGAGCACGTACAACCCAAACAAATCTCTGCTGACTCATCTCCAGTCCATGAGCCACTTCCGTCATCTGCTTAAACGACAGCGTTCCACCACTCCCAAACGACACATAAATAACCGATTCCGCTGGTTGCTTCCCCAACCAATCGAACAGCTCGCTCGACCCGGCTTTTGTCCAACCGGAAGCCCGAACGATCGGTCCAATACCATAAACCGGCGGCTTCATCACTCGACCCAACAGATTCTCATCTTTAAACGATGCGAGCGTGCGACCTTGCAGCTCGTCCCACGTGTTAACCAAAACGCCGTCGCTCGATGCTATTCTTATCCCGATTTGGACGTATTCGTAATACTGAGGCTCGGTTCGGTCCAGCATCGGGTCCACGACGTCGCAGGGCCGGACCGGTTCGCATCCGGGGATTTGGAGCGGTTCTTTCTGGTCCACGTACTGGCCGGTGATTTCCTTGTCGAGAACCTGGGCGTAGACGGTCAAGGCTAGGAACCATGCATTGGAAGCGACGAAGACGTATTTGGCGATGTGGAACTCGTCGGCGACGGCGAAGGACTCGGTGGAGAAGACGTCGGCGATGAGGGCGGAGGGGCGGGAGGTGAGGGCGGAGACGGCGGAGCGGAGGGCAGGAACGTGGCGGCGCATGGTGATGATGAGGCGGCCGACGACGGAGGATTCGGTGACGTCGGACATGTCGGCCGGAGGGAGTTGGACGACGGTGAAGATTCCGGAAGACTCGGCGGCGGAGACTTCTTTGATTTCGGCGGAGGAAGAGTGGGAGGTGACGAGGAAAACGGTGACGGTAAGATGGTGGCGCGTGGAGAGGCGCGTGGCCAGCTCGAGAGAAGGGAAGAGGTGGCCCATCCCGGGGCTTGAAATGAGAGCCACGTGAGTTGAGGACTCCATGAGATCGAGAAAGAAGAGATAGGAAAACTGTTGTAAAGAAATTACAAGTTATAGCAAATTGTATGTATGTTCATGGTATATATATATATATACACACAGCTACACTGTGCAAATATAATCATTTTAGTAATTTACATTTAACATTAAATTTAGACATCATACAAATAATATTAAAATGAACTACAAAACCCAAAAAAAAAAAAAAAAAAAAAAAGAAAACCAAATAAATTTCTAAATCTAAATTTTAAAGTTACATAGAATGCTTGAAAATATACTTAAACACGTACGCTTTTGAAAAAAAGAGTGAAAGATATATAGAATTAATATAGAAGGTTATTGTTGATTTTCTTGAGTGGTTGGTGATATAAAATATTTGTTTAGGAATTTATGTTTTAGAGAGGAGAGGTCGAAAAAATATTTTTTGAAATTTTTATTTATGAAAAAATTTGTTTATTTTAAATAAAATATAGTATATAAAGTTGTAATGTACTTACAAATAAACAAGAAGTTCAACTCCTATTCTTCGTGGGGCTTGGGTTCTCAACCCGGTGTTTAGGGAACATGCATAATCTCCAGCCTCAACCCAGCCCAATTCAGCAAATCATAAATTTTTAAAATAAATGAAATATTGTTAATAACTGATTTATTTAACTTATTTATTTATAAACTGTGTATATTTTATTTATGTGTATTTATCTTACTTTCAATATTTACCATGTGTCTTTTTGAATATATATATATCTTTGTTATTTAAATAATATTTGTATATATATATATTATAAATGTATTTGCGATCTTTTTGATTATTGTTTGTTTAATCAATTATTTTATTTCATTTGATAATCAAAAAATATTTTATTTATTTTCAAACTATAGTTAATGAATTTAAAAGAAAAAAAATCATTTTTTATATTACGTCGTTTAACAATATTTGTAATTGTTTTGATCGCGTAACTCTGACAAATTTTAAATTTCATAAATAATAATAAAATATAAATAAACTTTAAATATCTTATTTTGTAAATAAGAAAAAAAATGTATTTAATAAAATAAGAAATGAAAACTTTGGAAGTGTTATTATTTTTTTAAAACTTGAAAATGTTATTTTATAAAATATTAAATTAAAAATATTATATTAATTATCTTAATTTTTTTATAAAAAAACAATTTCATCTAATCACATCAATTTTTATCTCATCCTAACCCACCACCCAAACACCAACTTATTAACCCTTCTCATCCTAACCCACCACTCCAAACACATACTTTCTAACATTTTTCTTCTCATCACAATCCATCCTATCCAAACGTGCTCGTACCTATACTTAAACAACCTCTTTTTTTCCATTTATTATTAAAGAAAAACGAGTAAAACTTCGAGGAGCTTTATTTTATTATTTTTTTAAATGTCACAAAAAGTTTTATTTTAAAAATAAAAAATTAAAAGTATATAATTTTTTGTGACACCTAATAATGTCACCAAAATCTAATTCTAAGAAAAATTTGGTATTACATGAATAATTTTTTTCTTCTTTTTGATTGTTTTTATTTATACAAATATGGCAAATTTATAAGGATGAACTGCCAAATAATAGTTTAACCCATTGAAGAAAACAAATGAAAAAAAATAGAGAAGTCCTATCATTTGTTCACGTGAGATCATTAGAACCACATAAATGTATATACATTATTAATATTTTTATTTATAAAATAAATTATATCACATAGTAAAATAGTAAGTTTCTCTTACACATTCATGCGTAGAAAAGCGTAAAGATACGTCACATGTGACACGACTTAAAAATTTTGGTATCAAATAGTGTAGCAAATAAGTTCAACTTTATTATTTGTAATAGCTTTTTTCACAAATTATTTAAGAAAAACAAATAAAAATAATCTCTTTGTACAATATAGCAGCTTTGCTCCACTGCCAAATAAAACCGTTTAACTCAAACCACCCAAAACACGCCAAAAAAAGGGTCCACCTTAGGATCTCTCAAGACTATTTTTCATTGTGTACTCCTAATTAACCTTGGTTTAGATCTAACCCTCAAATTTCTTTTTTTTTTTTTTAGATATTCATGCGGTACCTGAAGTAACCATGCCCGTTTTTAGGTCAGATTCCGCGAGATATCAAAGAGATGGAGACTATAAATTAATGTCAAATTTTTGTTGTTAATTTACTATGTACCAATTAATGAGAAAGAAGTGAAATTTTATCGATTCAAAATAAACAAACTTTAAGATTTATATTATATATGAGACGAAGAGATCTTATATATTTTTTCTTGATTTTGTTTATATTTTTTTAGTTCAACAAGTGATTTTGAGTACATAAATTCTTTGATGCCCTTTTTTATTGGTTAAGCTATAGTTGGTCATTCAATTGATAAACTACTATTCAAAGAAATGAAAAAAAAAGAAAGAAGACAAAGTAGTTTGTATTGATGAATGGACATTGTGAGATAAAACAAATTAGGCTAAGCTATACGTTGACTAAGACATTTTGGTTATTCATGAATTGTCGCGTCACAATCCTAAATTTATCGACGAATTAAATTAAGTTTTGTAAAAATATTTTTTAAAATTAAATTGTAATAAAATTTGGTTTATTTTGACTTTGAGTCAAAACTAATTAGAACCAAGTCCAATTAGTAAGCTCAAACTAGAAGGTCCAAGTCAATAACTAAGGCAAAACTAGAAATTATTCCAAGTCTAAAGGCTCAAGTCCAGGTAAACAAATCCAAAGATCCAATCCATGAAGGCAATCTGGGCAAGCACATGGGGCTAGGAACAAAGGCTTAATATTACCTATGCCAGGTATATAGAAGCATTATGAGTAGAGAAAATTTACTTCGTTTGAAAGGACTCAAATTTGAAACTCCAGAGAGAATTCTCAAAAGCGGAAGACTTTCCAGATTTTTAAAGATAAAATACGCTTTTGAAGCCAAAAAATACTTCGAAAGTCAAGTGACTTCATAAGCAAGTCGTCCGGACACGAAGAAGAATATGCATTGTGTTCTTCAAGTGGATCATTCAAAAAAAAAATCAACAAGTCAAAGATTAATCCAAAGATCAATAAGTCAGAGGTCAATCATAAAAAAAATCAACACAAGTCAATGATCAATCTAATGATCAACAAGTTTGAAACCAACCATCTAAAAAGATCAATAAGTCAACGACCAATCTAAAGATCAATAAGTCAAAGATCGAACAAAAGTGAACTTGAGAACAAGATGTGAAACCCTCAAGATAAGTTAAACCTCAAGAATAAGTTATAAAGCCTTTTTAGAAAATTGTATATGAGAGAGAAAGAATCAAATGAATAACCTAGAGATTGTACTACAACTTGCACATATATAAATCAACAAAAATACAAATTCATTATTTACGTCTTTATCTTATCTCGATAAATTTCGTGTGGACAAATTGGTATACCCGGTGGGATATCTCTATTTCTAATCTCATTCTATCCCACAAATCAATTGACTATATTTGGAAAATTTTCATCAAAGACTACTTCTTTAGAGGTCTCAATCGTTTGCATCAAAGGTAGTTGCTTCAAGAGCATGCACTAGACTTTAACCTAAGTTAATATCTAACCTTCAAATTTTTGTTTTTTTTAGATAGATATTCACACCATAACTGAGATAACCATGTACGTCCCTAGATCAAATGCCGGAAAACATCAAAGAGATGGAGATTACAAATTAATGTCAAATTTTTGTGGTTAATTTACTAAACAAAATTAATTTTATTGAAAACTCTGGTATGAATTAATGGGGGAGAGAAGTGAAATTTTATCCATTCAAAATAAACAAAATTTAAGACTTATATTATATATGAGATGAAGAGATCTTAAATATTGATTACATGGTCAAGAAAAAATATATGTTTTAAACCATTTAATTTTGTTGTTGTTTTTTTAGTTCAACAAGTGATTTGAATACATAAAATCTTGATGGCCCTTTTTTATCGTTAAGCTATAGTTGGCAATTCAACCGATAAACTACAATTCAAAGAAAAGAAAAAGAAAATGACAAAGTAGTATCTATTGATGAATCAACATTGTGAGATAAAACAAATTAGGCTAAGCTATACTTGACTAAGACATTTTGGTTAGCCATGAATTGTCATGTCACAATCTTAAATTTATTGACAAATTAAATTAAGTTTTGTGAAAGTATTTCTTAAAATTAAATTGTAATAAAATTTGGTTTATTTTGAATTTGAGTCAAAATTAATTAGAACCAAGTCCAATTAGTAAGCTCAAACTAGAAGGTCCAAGCCGAATAAGTAATCCAAAAGTAGAAATTATTCCAAGTCCAAATAGTTAAGTCCAAACGCTCAAGTCCATGTAAACAAGCCCAAATATTGAAGTCCATGTAGGCAATCGTAGTGGGCAAGCACAAGCGGCTAGGACCAAAGGTTCAATATAGCCCCAGTCAGGTCCATGAAAGCATTATGAGTAAAGAAAATTTACTTCGTTTGAAAGACTCAAATTTGAAACTCTAGAGAGAATTCATAAAAGTGGAAGACTTTCATATATTTATAGATAAAATATGCTTTGGAAGCCCAAAAATACTTTGAAAGTCAAATGATTTCATAAGCAAGTCACCCGAACACGAAGAATGTGCATTGTGTTCTTTAAGTGGTTCATTCAAACAAATCAACAAGTTAAAGACTAATCCCAAGACCAATAAGCCAGAGGTCAATTGTAAAAAAAAATCATCAAGTCAACGATCAATCTAATGATCAACAAGTTTGAAACCAATCATCTAAGAAGATTAATAAGTCAACGACCAATCTAAAAATCAATAAGTCAGAGATCGAACAAAAGTGAACTTGAGAACAAGATGCGAAGCTGACAAGATAAATTAAACCTCAAGAATAAGTTGTAAAGCCTTTGAGAAAATTGTATATGAGAGAGAAATAATCAGATGAATAAACTAGAAATTGTACTACAACTCGCACATATTCAAATCAACAAAAATACAAATTCATTATTTACACCTGACTTGTGTATATGAGATAAATCTCGTGTGGACAAATTGGTACACCCAGTGCGATCATCTCTGTTTCTAATCTCATTCCATCACACAAATCAAGCAACTATGCTCGGAAAATTTTCATCAAAGACTACTTCTTTAGAGGTCTCAATCACAACAAGGAACGTTGCATCAAAGGTAGCTACTTCAAGATCATACACTAGACTTGTCATGTGTAATCGCTTCAAGTCCCTCGAAATAAATGCACTCCAAAGCACTCAAAATTTCTAGTAAAATTGTTGTGAAAGATAACTTGTTGTTCGAACATGTGGCTTTCTGTCAGTAGGAAGAGACATCAAATCCTGATGTGATGTTTGTAACGATGGATGGTGTAGGAGCAGATGATAGAATGACATAATTTTGAATAAAAAAACTAGAACAAATGCAAATAACAATTGAGGAAATAGACTTAGAGATCGCTTTCCAAAAAAAAAAAAAGCAGAACCGAGATACAACTTAATCAAGCTACTAAGGGTGAAAGGAGAAACAAAAAGTACTAAAAAACCAAATTGAACCAAACCGATCCAATGAATTGATTTGATTTTTTAGAAAAATATTGGATACCAAAATGTATCAGTTTGATTTTGGTTTTTGATAGAAAAACTAACTTAAAATCGAACTGAACCGAATATTTAAATTCTAAAGGAAAATAAAAAATATATTAGTATTTAGATTAGATAAAACAATAAATTTTAGATGCGAAATATGAAGAAATTTTTTTATAAATATTACATTATTTATGACAAATTTTGTTTTAGGTTAGCAAAATAAAATTTCTTTAAATTAAATATAAAATCAAATCGAAACAAAGACAAAAATTTGAAAAACAAACAAAATTCTTATTGAAATCAAAACCGAAAATCGAATAAAAAACTAATCGAACCAAATGATAATCGAACCAATGGTCTTATCACTTATTGGACATCGCTATTGACCCAATTTTGAAAACCTGAGGATATGAGTTCGGTTGTCGATTGACACAAAACTAACAAAACCATTCCAAAATCACTCTTACATGTTAGAGTCTAGCGGGACGAAATAGTAATAAAGGAAAGAACACTCCCTTGGAAAAACAACCACACCTAAATTCAACTTCGACCACTCTTTATCTGTCCAACAACTTCACGACATGATAGCAAACACTATTAAAGCTTGAACTTGAGGGCCAATTAAAAGTTCTCTTTTATGTTATTGTTGGTTATTGATGGGTGTGAGTATGCAGTTAACGTGACAGAATCATGATTGTTACATAATCAATCTAATTAATTACTTCATTAACTCTACACATGTGAAACCCTTAGGTGATTGTCTTGTTATAAAACATAATAGTTACATTAGTTGACATCTCTTATCAACTCTAGTGAGTCTTTATTGTTGAGTATGATCTTTGAGGGTTTTTTTTTTTTGAAACCAATAAAACATAAAAAATCAACAGAGAACAGCCTTAGCTCTCATGTAAGGGATTTGAGCGCGAGCAAAATCTGCAACAAAACAACGATGAAGTTCAATTGGTAAATCTTCCATCCAAAACTAGTTACGATTCTTCGAGATGGCTAAATGAGTTAGATTATAAGCAAGAATGTTTTCTTCCCTCTCACACCAAGCAAAAGAAACTAATCTCAAACCCGTTGCCACACGTAGAATATCATCGACGATGAACCCCACCTCGGACCGCGACTCCTGGCACCGTTGAAAAAGTCATACAACCCTTAAAGCATCAGATTCCACCTCCACATTGAGAAATCCAATCCAAAGCCAACTCCGCACCACCACGAACTGCTAAAGCCTCAACAAGTTCCACATCCAAAGCACCATCAATTACCCTGCCGGACGAAAAATAAAACTTCTCCCTACGAATTTCAAACCACCAAGCAAACCTAGTTTTCTTCTCTTTAAAATTTTGGACCACCACCAAGCAGCTGCATCATGCATCATGATCGTTGATTTTTGTGGCGTACTTGATTGATCTCCTCGAATCTTTCAAGCTGAATCTCATTGCTAATTGGTGGAAGTCTTTTAGAGAAAATAGAGCGAAGAGAATTTTGTTAGAGGTTTAACAAAAGAGAGAAGATAATTCTCAACTTATGAGAGGTGTTTTAAGTTTGAGATGAGATAAAAATAGAGAGCCCAAAGACCTCTATTTATAATGTTGGTTCGACATTCAAACTAGGAAAATTATCTTCTTGGTCCCTAGGTTTGTAGTTTCTATTTGGTCTCTACGTTTCAACAATGAACATATTTACTCTTCACATTTGAATGCTCACTTTTGATCAAAATTTGGAGTATAATTTCAGTTTGATCCCTATGTTCACTTTTAGTCACTATGTATTTTTTTAATTGATCTTTATATTTATTTAAAAAAAAAACTAAACTCAAGTCAAAAGTACGATAATCAATTTATCAAAATATGAGAATTTAAAATTAGTCTAGTCGACATTAAGTTATATATCTAACGATTTGTTATCTCAATCACTAAAGTTGAACATTATTAAAATATTCGATTTTTCTCGTTCCTTCTATTCGATAAGAATAGGGATTTAAAATGATACAAATTCCTCTTCATTCTGTTGTGCTCAGC
>JBBMEG010000022.1:10992504-11018611 GCA_037832605.1 Cyclanthera cordifolia
GGGGGTGCGCGTGTTGGATATCATCTTCCGCATGAAAAGTTGGACATAATATCCACACACTATGGATCCCAATTGATAAAACGCTTTAACGATTAAGATTTCTCTTTTAACCTAGAAAAAAAATATAATGTCCAAACAATATGAGTAGTATAAGCTTTTAAGGGAGTGTTTATGTAATTAAGGTCGAGAAGAGAATTTTTCACATAGTGGAAATTCTTTATGTTAGTGGTTTTTTCTCCGATTAGAGTTTTTTCACGTAAATTCTTTTGTTCTATTTTGTTGTTTTTCCTTTTAATTTTTCAGTTATTTTTGCTTATTCCTACGACATTTAGGGGAGGTTTTTCCCAACACTATTACAACACCCAAGAAAGAGTTTGAGGAGTGGTGTAGGGATTTTTGTAGACATCATAATTTACGGTGTTTCCTCACCGTACTTTTACTTTTCTTTATTTCAGATATTACATATTATATTTGTTTGTTGAGCGATTTTAGTCTAACAAAATTTAGATCTTAAAAAAAATATATTTTAAGAATAAAGAAGTTGACAAACCATATTTGTAATGGCCCGAGTTTTTCTTCCCTACAATTTAAAGGTTAGTTTTGGACTTTTCGAGGCTCTCTAGAATTGATTTTGAATTAAATTTGGTTTAAGAATACTTGGTCGAGCTTTAACCCGAGAGGGGTGAAGTTGGAATTTGGATTATGGGGGTATTTTGGTAAAAATCGAGTCCAGTGGCATTTTCGTTAATAAACTAACTTTTCTACAGCTATAAAAAGACAAAAAACCACTTCAGGGTTTTATTTGCCAATCATTAGCCGTCAGACAAAGATTCTCTCTCGTTATTATAGAGGGGTATGGCTCTTGAAGCTTCTCTCTTACTAAGTTATTATATGATGAATGCAAGCTAGTTGTTCTGTCCCTTATTGCATCTTGTCATATAACTTTCAAAGACAAAACATATTTCAAAACGTTATTTCTCTCTCGTTTGAAAACATTTTCACGAGGCCCATGATAGAGGTTGCTTCAGTTATGCCACACGCTCTGTGATTTTCGTTTGGCTGACTTGCTCGCCGGGTTATAGTAGGTGTCTCACAATCGCTTTGTAACGCAACGAAGTTGGATCGTGATAGTTGGTATCAGAGCTTTGTTAGCTCCATTTGAAAACTAATTGCAGAAATTACCAAGAAAAAATGATGGGTAAGGCCCACGTCGACTGGTTGGTTGAGTTGGAAGAAAAGATGCTCTATATGAGAGAGCTCTCAGACACTGTTCGGTTCTTGGAATCTCGCCTGGAAGAGATTAGTTCCAAAATGAACATGATTGACGCAGTAGCTGGCCGCGTAAATCAAATGCCCGTCCAAGAGTTGATGATGAGGGTCGAGAATCTTGAAGGCAAAAGCGCATGACTTGAAAAGTTCGAGCGTAGTGACAGTTCATTGGGCTCTATTGCCCATATGGAAGAGTGCATTGAGAAAATTGAAAGTGCTTAAAAGTCGATTGGACAATTAGTCGCAGGCCTTTCGAAAAGTGTTAGAGCTGCACTCGATGACCTCGAGACTGAGTTAGGCGAGATGAATTCCCGTATAAACCTTACCATGATGGCGGTGGGTAATCAAGCCTCTACTGGAGGCATTGTTCAAGTGAATAAGATCAAGGTGCTTGAGCCGAAGCCTTTTCGAGGCGCTCGAGATGCCAAAGCTTTGGAAAACTTCTTGTTTGACATGGAGTAGTATTTCAAGGCTACAAACACAGTCGTTGAAGAGTCAATGGTCAATCTACCGATGATGCATCTAGGCGACGACGCCAAACTGTGGTGGCGGTCGCGATATATGGACATCCAAGAAGGGAGATGTATCAGGGAAAAGTTGAAGCAAGAATTGCGGTCTAAATCCTGACAAGACCTAAGCTGCGTTAACTAATGCATACATGGTTGATCCGAGATTATGTCGAGCAGTTTGCGAGGCTAATGTTAGACATCCGGGATATGTTAGAGAAAGACAAAGTCTTCTGTTTTGTTGAGGGACTAAAGTTGTGGGCAAGGTCAAAAGTTTACGAACAAAGAGTTCAAACATTGTCAGAAGCCTATGTGCCGCAGAAAGGTTGTTTGATTTGAAAGTCGATGGCAACAACGAGAAAACTCAAGATGTGAGGTGAGACAGGCCTCCTTACAACGAGATATAAGGAACAACCGCCCTAATTCTCCCAATAGTAGGGAGCAGGCCAGTCAGGGACGCCATGAACAAGGGTCCCTATCGAGAACAAGGCGAAAACCCTCTCAACCGACTGGCTATAATCGAGGGTCTCTCAGTTGTTTTCTCTACAAAAGCCCTAATAAAATAACTGAATGTCCTAACCGACCAGCCCTCAATGCTCTGCAAGCGTCACTTGAGGAAAAGACAAGAGCCGAAGAGGACAAAGAAACCGAGGTGGCACAATTAATAGCCCTCGAAAAGGAAGAAATAGAAAACCATCACGTAGGTGCGCTCAAGTATCGGTCGGCCTTGCAAAAGAGTGTCACTGAGCCAAAGGAGCTATCAAGTAAATACCTTATGTATGTCGATGCATGGATAACACCAAAAGGCAGCGAAAAGCACTATGGTTGACTCTAGGGCCACCCGCAATTTTATGTCTGAAACAGAAGCAAGACGTCTGAACGTAAGCTTGCATAAGGATAGAGGACGGATGAAAGTCGTTAATTCTACAATTCTACCCGTGTCAGGACTTGCGAAGTACGCGAGTGTCAAGCTGGGCGATTGGACCTACAATGTTGACTTTGTGATCGTTAGGATGGATGACTTTGATGTCATATTGGGGATGAAGTTCCTTCTTAAGCACAAAGTCATTCATATACCGCTCAGTGAATGTTTAATCATCACCGGTCTAGCCCCACGATTGTGAAGACCAAGATAAAGTACCCAAGTAGCATGCACTTATTGTCGGCTCTCCAAATGAAAATGGGGCCCAGCGATGGGCGAGACAGCTGGGCTCGAGTCGAGAAGTCTCTCTCCAAGGACATGAGACAAAAGTCTGTGATGAGGCAAAAATTCCCTAATGATGTACCCATATGCACAAGCGACGGGGTAAGCTCGAGGGGGCGCCCTTATGAAATGAGTAGTCCGCGGGTTTCTCTGCGCAATGCCTTTGAAGTTTTAGCTGAAGAAACAGACCAAGCCGACGTCAAGAGTCTAAGCCTGCAGAAATTTCTTGAAAACTGGCGAAGCGTGGCAAACACTAAAGTACGATGGAACCGCAAAGACAATTGGTAATCCCTCGAACGATCACTAAGTTCGAGTAAATTTGGTTGACGAGGCCGTCAATAACTTAAGTGGGGGAGAATGTCACAGTCTTGCTTGTTCAGTGCGTATCGCACATGGTCGCATGAACCTTTAGACCCTTTTTTCATGCTTTTCTAGTATAAGATTTACTTTTCATGTCATTGTAATTTTATTTATCTTTTGAAGTCGTATGACTCCTCGTTATTTTTGACGTTCAATCTGCCACATCAAATACATGCCAGAATGTACTATAAGGGAGTATGACTCTTGAAGCTTCCCTCCTACTAAGCTATTATATGATGAATGCAAGCTAGTTGTTGTGTCCCTTATTGCATCTTGTCATATAACTTTCAAAGACAAAGCATATTTCAAAATGTTCTTTCTCTCTTTCGAAAATCTTTCCACGAGGCCCGTGATAGAGGTTGCACTCGTTGTGCCACCCGCTCTACAATTTTCGTTTGGCTGACTTGCTCAACGGGTTAAAGCAGGTGTCTCACGATCGCTTTGCAACGACAATGAAGGTTAAATTCGTAGGTATACACCACAAATTCAAGGGTGTTTGGATTTCAGGGTTGATGAGAGGAAAGGAGATGAGAGGAGAGGAAGTGGAAGAAAAAGAAAAAAAATGAAATGGTTTGAAAATATGTAATATTTGTTTAGAGATAGGTGTTTTGAAGAGAAGAGGTTGATTTTTTTTTTTTTTTTTTTTTGAGTTTTGTGTATAGAGAAAAAAGATATATAATTTAGATGAACTTTGACATAAAGTTTGATATAAGATTTGATGGAATGTGGAGAGAGAAGTTGAGGAGAGATTGGGGAGAGCGAGGTACTCAAAACAAATAAGGAGTTCAACTCCTCCTCCTTTTCCCTTCCTCCCCTCCAAATCCAAACACTCCTAAATGATAAAAAGGGAAAATTGCACGAACCACACCTAAACTATGAGGTTTGTAACAATTACACCCTTAAACTAAAGATTTGATCAATTACACTCTTAAAGTTTGATTTGAACAACATTTTTTAATTAATTATAATATTCAAATTTAATTTTGGAAGTAAATTGTAACACATATCAAACTTTAAGGGTTGTAATGGATCAAATTTTTAATTTAAGATGATTATTGTTACAAACCTCATAGTTTATGGGTGGATTGTACAATTTTTCCTGATAAAGAAAACCGTAGGTAAATAAATGACAAGGTTGAGTACATACAATTCACTTGAAATAAATTGATGTATCAACTCTCGATATTCTCTCTAAAGTTTCTGTATTTTTGCAAACTAATTTCGTACCGAAGAAGGGAAAATATCAAATTCTTTTTTTTTTTTTTGATAGTTGATCAACTGTTATGTTAACTGATGATTAAGATGTTATGCGTTTGAAATTTTAACGTTATGTATTATTGAAAATAAATTATATATGACTTGATAATTAAGACGCTATGCACTTGAATTCATAACTATAATAGAAATTGATTATTTATTCTTTTTGATATTAAAAGGGCATGGTTCAAAATCTAAAATTAAATTGAACTTGGTTTAGTAATTGATATTTGCTTCAATAGTTTGAATTCTTTACACCCAAATATTTAAAAAAAAAAACTCACATAACCTCTCATTCAAAGAAACAAAAACAAAATTTTGTAGAATAAAAAAGATTTATGAGAAGGGAAAGATTCAAAACCAGCGTTGAACTTGACCAGAATTGAGATAAAATAATTATATTAATGATAAAATTATGAAAAGAAATGCCAAAATAAATTAAAATTAGCGTTATATGACATAATAGACACACATCTATATCTTTTAGGGACTGTTTGTTTTGAGTTTTTCAAACCAATTGTTGATATCAAAAAATGGTCAATCGGATCAACGGTAAAAATTTGTTTCACCGAGAATGAGAAGACAGAAAAGGAAAACAAAATTAGGCATATTGGTGCGGTGTGAGCCATAAGGCCTCCGATGCCTAAGTCGAAAAAGTGTTTCGAGAGTATTTAGAGAGAGAGATGTTCATAATTTAGAATAGTTTACGAGGGTTGTTAGCGTAGTTCATTTTTTATTCAAATGGAGAATGATTTGATCTTTTATAGCAGCCGAACTTGTAACCGTTGTGGCTCACTTAATTGCGGCTTAATGATCATTCGTTTGTAATGTCAGTTGTTAAGTCGAGAATGAATATCGATGTAACTCGTGACTGTAATCCCTTAGTGGTGTAATGGTCTTGTCTTGAATGTTACTTGGACTCGGTCAACCTTTGTAGGTCATCACCTCCACGACTAACTCCTTAAGGATGTAGGATTTCTCGGTGTAACTCCAGGATGTTACACCTAATAGGTGAAACGATCTTAAATGTTACTTGGACTTGGTCGACGACTAACCTCTATGACCAATGTTCATGGGGTTACCGCCTACTCGACTGATCTCCTTGAAGGTCAATTTTTGTCTCGGTCAACCCTTGAGGGTCCTCACCTCCACGACGTAACTTCTAGTTGTTATCAGTGGATCCAGTCGTCACTTGGACTTGGTTGATTCTTGGAGAAGAGTCATAACCTCCACGATCAACCCTCTAGGGGTCAAATCCTACTTTGGCCGACTCTCGAGAAGGCCGAACTTAGTTTGGCCGACCCCTAAGGGGTCAAGATCTTTCTGGTCGACCAATGTGGGGTCCTAGCCTCCTTTGGACGACCCATAGGGGAGGGGTCGAATTAGGCTTGACCGACCCTTAAGGGATCAAGGCCTCCATGACCGACCCCATGGAGGTCTCGACCTACTTTGCTCGTCCTCCAAAGGGACCGCAGTAGACTTGGCCGACCTCGGGGGGTCAAGGTCTCCATGGCCGACCCCTGTGGGTCATGGCCTTCTTTGACTGACCCCCAAGGGGGTTGGAGTGGACTATCAGGGGGAGGGGGTCAAGGCATCCATGGTTGCCTCGTAAGGTCTTGGTCTCCTTTCACCGACCCTTGAGGGGGCCGGAGTGGGCTTGGTCGACCCCCGAGTGTGCAAGAATATGCTTAATTGGTCGAACCCTTTGGGGGTCTTGGTCTCCATGGCCGACCTCCTGGGGGTCAGAGTTTCTTTGACTACCCTTCGAGAGGTTTTAGGCCTTGCTGGGTATTTTAGAAAATATTTTGCCTATAACACCAGTATTTAGTAAGTACTAGTTTGAAAAACTACATATAAACAAGTTTTTAACTTCAACCATTACTTCTAAATATTCAAAATAAATTATCATTCTAAATACTCCAAACAAATTTTAATTCTAAGCTACATCCAAACAAGCTTTTGACAAAAAGTGGGAACAAATCTCGATGGATTTCATAGTCAGTTTGCCTGCAACGCCGAAAAGGTTCTCTGTGATTTGGGTAATTAAAGATCGCTTGATAAAAAGTGCTCACTTTATTTTGCGAAAGCCCACGTTTACTGCAGAACAATGGGCTCAGCTCTTTATGAGTGAAGTGGTAAGGTACCATGGTGTTCTGGTCAACATAATGTCAAACAGGGATTGCTGGTTTACTTCTAACTTCTGGAAAGAGTTTATGGAAGCTCTAGGAGCAAAGTTTTCTTACAGTATCACTTTTCATCTGCAAAACAGATGGTCAAACTGAAAGGTTGAACCAAACTCTAGAAGTCATGCTTCAAACATGCGTGTTAGATCTTGCTGGGAGTTGGGGTGATCACTTGCATCTAATGGAGTTTGCGTTAATAACAGCTACCAATCATAAATTGAGATGGCTCCGTTTGAGGCTTTTTATGGTAAGAGATATCGGTCCCCTGTGTACTGGGACGAGGTTGGCGAGCGCCAGATGCTCGGACCTGAGATGTTACAAGTGACACTTGATGCAACAAAAAGGATTAGGTCAAGAATGCCAAGAGCTCAAAGTAGATAGAAAAGCTACATGGATGTTTGACGCAGATCCTTAGAGTTTGAGGTGGAGACCATGTGTTTTTTAAGGTGTCTCTTATGCGAGGCGACCTCAGGTTTGGAAAGGAAGGAAAGCTATGTTCAAGATTTGTAGGACCTTTTGAGATTTTGGAAAGAATTGGAGTTGTGGCTTATCGTTTAGCGCTGTCACCATCTTTATCCATGGTTCACAATATTTTCCATGTGTCGATTCTACGCAAGTATGTTATCGATCCGTCTCATGTGATCGATTATCAACCCTTGACCTTTAATGAGGACTTGATTTTAGGAAAAGCTAGCGAGGATCCTTGAGTTTGATAAAAAGGTTTTGCGAAATCGAGAGGTGAGCTTGGTAAAATTTCTCTGGAAAAGCGAAGCGGGAGAAGTCGTGACTTGAGAACGTGAAGAAGATGTACGTTCCAAGTATCCTGAGTTATTTGACTCTTGAGCGAGCTTTCTGGGACGAAAGCCTTCGAAGGGGGAGTATTGTGACAAACCATTTTGAGGGTAAGTTAGTTTTATTATTTGTTTTAAAATTGTAAAATTAGTTTTGTTTAAAAAAAAAAAAATAATAATAACCTAAACCTACCCCCTCTCAAACTCCCGCCGCCCCCTCTCCCTCACCCTTCACTCTCTCTCCCGATCCTGTCTCTCTCGGTCTCACTTTCTCCCTCACCCGTTTCTCACTTGCCAGACTCCTCTCTCTCTCGTGTCTCTCTCTCTCTCTTCTCTCTCCTATTGACCCCCTGTCTCCCGTCGGTTCTCTCTCGTCTACCTCTCTCTCACATTTCTCTCTCTTGCCCATTTCGGCTAGCAATCACAAGATCTGGAGCTTGCTGCTTCTCTTGTGGTTGTGTTTCAGTGCTATAACGCTACGAACGTGCGTTCGGGCTTGGCTTGGCTTGTTGGAGCGTGTAATCTCAGTTTCTTAGTCAGATTTTTGTGATATTTCTGTTATTCTTCACTTTAATTTTAGTTTGCTTTCTTAATCGTATAGCTTTTACTCATTTAGATTGAAGGATTTGGAGCAAGAACGTCGTCGAGGTGAGTTTCTTGATTCGTTGCTGTTCGTGGGGCTTAAAAATCGCGTTTGAAGGTTTTTTAATAGTCGTAAACCTCTATTCTATTCGGGCTGGTCATTTAAGATTTTCGTTGAGGCGAAAAGTTATGTTGCTTGTTATTTCAGCTTGGGTTTTAATCTGTCGGAGTATGCTTTGTATGTGCAATCGTTGTTTTCGGCATTGCTTTTATTTTAGGAATTTTGGGAAGGCCATAGCTTAGTTGTAAGTGAGTTGCTTAGGTGTCGACACTAATTTGGATGACCTTGGTTTTTGTAGGAAAGGAGACCTAAGCTTGTTAAGACATTTTGGACTCACTCGAACTGTTGTCGTTCAGCTATTCGTTTGTAAGGGACCCTAACGGGTGCATAAGCTAGTTGTGTTTCTTGTTTGGTTTGTTTGTTTATTGTTTTATTACAACTTTGTTGTTCCTTATTTCTTTATTGAATTTAAAAGCATGTGGTCTGTGATCTGGTAGGCTAGAATGTGGATTATATGTTGTTTGTTGTTTGTTATTTCTTTATTGAATTAAAAACATGTGGTCTATGATCTGGTAGACTAGAATGTGGATTAGATTTTGTTTGTTGTTCGTTATTTCTTTATTGAAATTGCAAGCATGTGGTCTATGATTTGGTAGGCTAGAATGTGGATTACATGTTGTTCGTTGCTCATCCTTACTTCATTGAATAATGTGTTGAAAGACTTTAAGAAAGTGTGATGCATGACTTCTTCGTAATTGTCTTGTTTGGAAATTGGTTGTTGCTTACTCGAGTCACTTTTCTTGATATAGTGATCTATTTTTTGCGTGACACGTTAGGGGGCGACCCATAAGGGTGTAGGGTTGGACGCAACCAACGTTCCCTGAGGAATAGAGGTTACTATTATAAGCGACTTCCCAGGTTATTAGGACAATGATCGTTACATCATCTCGAAGTGTGGTGATATTGACCATAAGGTTGATAGTCTGTACTCAGGGACTTGGCATCGGCTGAGAACCTGGTCGTCCATACGTGTAATCTATTTGAGTGGTCTAAGGTGCACATGGTGCGATAGTGGGAAGCAGACATCAACCGATTATCTTTCATCTCTAAAGTTGAAACGGGAACTTGCTTGACAGTGAGTAGCCTAATTTGCTTAGGCATAAGTGAACACTCCGCTAGTAGGTTGGATCGCTTTCGGCTCGGCGCCGTGCGTGGTACCTGATGTGTATGAGATTGACCTCACCGTGCCAGAGGAACCCAGAATAGCTTGGGTGACTCTAGTTTAACCCTTGCACCTAGGCACTCTGCCATGCCCGGGAGAGTTCGGGTAGTGGCTTTTCAGATCTCACGGCATTGGCCAGTGAGGCCCCTTCTCGAGAACTGTTTCAGGGCCATCGGACAAGGCGACTTGAGTTCTCGGGAGTTGGGATGTTTCCCTTCGTTTGTTGTGGTTTTCATAGACTTATTTGTCAATACATGTTATTCTTTGTCATTATATGCGTACTCGTGCGAGATTCTCTTACTGAGTTTCATGACTTACCCTTCGTTTTATGTTGGTTGTGGCTTCCATCCACATGTGCATGTTTATATTAGGACGGTTGACTGAGGAAGCTAAGCAATCAGAGGGAAAAATACTAGTTGTTGACACGTGTCAAGTCTTCTCATTTTTTTATGTATTGGTTGTACATGCATTATTTTGTACTTTAATTAGATATGTGAATTTTTGTAAAACGAGCATTCAACTCTATGTGTGGCTTTTGGAACTGTAGGATGATTTGAAAACTTTTTGTAGGATGTCTGTTTAAGTTTTTGCAAATGTCCAGGTTATGTTTTTACATTTTTAGGGGAAACTCTGCCAAAAGTTTTAAGGATTTTCCATGCATTGTCGTGACACCTCAAGTTAACCTTACAGTTTAAGACCGGGTTGTCACACATTACTTCTAAATACTCATGATAAATCTTAATTTTAAATACTCCGAAAAACTACATCCAAACAAGCTTTTGACTGCAATCATTACTAATTATTACTTTTAAATATTCAAAATAAATCTTCATTCTAAATATAATTCTAAATATTCTTAAAAACTATATCCAAACAAGTTTTTCACTGCAATCATTATTTCTAGATACACAAAATATATTCTCATTCTAAATACTTCTGAATACTCTTAAAATTTACATCCAAACATCCCCTTAAAATTCATATGATGGTTGATGTGATAAAAAAAACATGAAAGAGAAGATTTTGTGAGAATCAAAGGGTGTTTGTTTCGTGTTATTAATGATTTATTATAAATGAGCTTTTACAACATATTTTCAAATAAGGGTAGTTTATATCCATAGCCATCCATAAAATATTTTTTACATTTCTGCCAAAAAACCAATTTTATTGCAAGCATATTCAATCTGCAATTTTAAGCATTTAATAGTACATAGAAATTTACATAAATACCCCTTTGAGCTTATTTTCAATTTCCTACCGTTAAAGACATTTTAAAATCCACAAAAATACTTTCCATAAAATGGAAACTACCATCCACGCGTCGCAGAGTATTTAATTCAGCCGATTCTGTACAGCGAGGAAAGCAGAAGCCGCCGACGAAAATTCCGACTATTTTTCCGTACATAATTTAATGCAACAGTATTGATTATGTAGTATTATGGTATTCTTAATTATAATGTCGTTCAAAGTAATCGCATAAATTTACTGTATTGATTAATGCAAACACTATTGATTAATGCAACAATATTGATTAATGCAACAATATTGATTAATGCAACAATATTGATTATGTAGTATTATGGTATTATGAAAAAGACAAAGGAAACATATAAAATTTAATGAATATTAGAAAGAGACATACGTATAAATAAGGTATTACTGCCAAAAAACAAACACAACAAGATAACAAATAAATTTATTGAATATTCATGACGAATAGAACAAAAAATAATCGCAGACGGTTCAGATAACGAAAATAAAAAAGAGTAACTATATAATAAAGGTATTATCAATGGAATTTTACACATTACTTATCAACGTCCACGAAACCAAATTAAAATGAATTTAGAGATTGATCTTGAAAAGAAAAGATTTCACATAGATAAGGAAAAAATAAATGTAATAAAAACAGTATTCAATGAAAAAATAAAATAAAATTAGATTAGAATTTCGAAAATTATAAAATCAAAAAATACCATATAAGGTAATCAAAGGCAAAATGGTGATTGGAATTAAATTCATTTATGTATAAAAATTCATTTGAATATCCTTGCAATTAAAATCAATTTGGGATGAAAATGTAATAATTATTCCATACTCGAATATCCATATTAAATACCCTTCAAATAATTACATTCAAATGAATGATAGAGGTTACTCAAAATAAACACTAATTTATAATTATTTATTTGTAACTTTTCAAAATAATAATTCATTTCTCACCACATTTAAATGGATTATTTTTCTATAATCACGGTACAAAAATTATCATTTAAAAGAATTATTAATTGCATTATCTTTACATAATTACATCCAACTAATTATTATGAAAATTCAAAAATTTATATTTATTCAAAATAATTTTCCACAAATAATTCTTCTACCATTGTGCGTCCAAACACATTCTAAAGGTTATGGGGGCTAAACTTGTTTAGAACCGTCCGATCGTAAGAAGAGCAAATCAGATAATGAGAAGATTGGTTGTAATATTCCAACTTCCATTTTGTGTTAAACTTTTGACTGCTAGATGACTTTTTCCTTACTTTTATTATTATTTAAAAAAAAAAAATCAATTTATTAGGATCATGCCAACTGTCGCAACAACAAGATATTTTCATTAATAAATGATATTATTCAAAGTTTCTTTTTTGTTTATAGTTCTAAATTCTAATGGAAAAACGGCAAGGATATTACTGGTAGAAATTTAAGTTATTTATTATTTTTTAAATTTTTTTATTAAGATTTTAATAAAAAGAGTTGGCATCCGTTTAAGAGAAACTTTCAAACCACTATTATTATTATTATTATTATTATTATTATTATTATTATTATTATTATTATTATGAAGGCATAGTTCAAATTATATATCATGTATTCAATTATCTACATATGAATGTACAGCGTATGTATAAATAGAATATATTTATTGTTTACGTACCAAAATAATTGTAACATAATCATTTAATTCTTTAATATCATAATAAAAAATTAAATAAATGTTAAAAAATATTTTACCACGTAAAAAACATATAGATAAGTATTTCTCATTAATAATGTACTTTATACTTCATTTAACATTCAAAGATACAACCCGTGACCTCATGATTTTTTGACGTTTATAGATGGTTTGAGGTTTGCTCTTTTTGGCTAAAGTTCAATCAATTAAAGAGGAAGAAATTTATTCAAAGTATCAAACACTTCTTACCATTTTTCTTTTCGCTTCATCTTTCTGTGTTTTTCCGTTCTTCCTTTTATTTGAGAAACATTTTTCTTTGGCTAATAATTAATTTTTGATTTATTGACTATTATTTAAAACAATTCTCTATACATTATGATGTGTGAATGTAGTTGATGATATAAAATTATAAAATAACATATCTAATAAAGATTTTAATTCAATTGTATCACAACTTCTATTCAATTGATCATAATATTAAACTTTTAACTTTTTAAATCACAAAAACTAATTTCTAGTTTTCAAAATCATAAATACTAAATCCTAATCTTCTTACAACTCAATTATGCTAACTTATTTAACTTATTTGATTAAATTTACTTATTATGTGTATCTCTTTCTTTTAAAATGTAAATTTTACTTTGTTTGTATGTATTATATATACGGTGTTCTTTCAAAAAAAAAAAAAAAAAAGAAAAAAAAAAAAAAAAAAAGAAAGAAAGAAAGATATATAGTGTTCTTTAAATAGTAAACTATGATTATTTATGTATTTGAATCATTAAAAAAAAAAAAAATCCATATACACACATATATGTGTGTATATAATTATTTATTTTGTTGATGCCAAAAATGGTCAAAGAATCAATAGTACAATTTATTTATTTATTGAGGACGAATTTGCCTACAAAACAACAAAAATTAAGCACACCGGTGTGATGTGAGTCACATGACCTCCGATGTTTAAGTCAGTAATGTATTTTGAGAGAGCTTAGAGAGATCTTGAGAGCTTATTATTAGCTTACAAGGATTATGAGCGCATTTCAACTTGCCTTCAAATGGAGGATGACTTGTCATTTTATAGCAGTCGGACTCGTAACCGCTGCAGCTGATCACTTAATGGTAACTTAATGGTCAGTTGTTTGTAACGTCAGCCGTTAAGCCGGGAATGAATACCGGTGTAACCCCTGACCGTTATACTTGAGAGGTGTAACGATCTTGTCTCGGGGTTACTTGGACTCGACCATCCTTTACAGGTCTTCCCCTCCATGGCCAACCCCTTAAGGGTGTGGATTTCTCAATGTAATCCCAGGACGTTATCCCTTAAGGGTGCAATATCCTAGGATGTTACTTGGACTCGGTCGACTCTTATGAGAGTCTTGACCTCCACGGCTTTCCCTCCTTAGAGGGTGTTCACCTTCGACTATCCCCTTGGAGACCGAATTTAAATTCGGTCAATCGTGACCTTCATGGCTTGCCCTTCTTAGGGGGGGTGTTCACCTTCGGTGTAACTCCACAATTATCGATAGATCCAGCTGACACTTGGATTCGGCCAGCTCTTAAGGGAGCTCTGACCTCCACGACTTTCCCTTCTTAATGGGTGTTCTACTTCGACCATCCCCTCGAGGACCGGCTTTAGACTTGGTTAATACTGACCTCTATGGCTTGCCCCCTTAGGAGAGTGTTCACATTTGGCGTAACTCTTGGCTGTTATCGACAGATCTAATTTTCACTTAAATTCGGTCGGTTCCTAGGGAATTTCTAACCTCCACAGCTAGGGGGTCTTGGCCTACTTTGGCCGACCCCCGGGAACTCTCGACATCCTTTAGCTGACCCTTAGGGGCTCTTGGCTTCCTTTAGCCGACCCTTGGGGGGTCGTGTCCGACTTTGGCCGCCCTGGGGGTCTCGACCTACTTTGTCTGACTCCCAGGGACTCTCGGGTACCTTCGGTTGACCCTCGGGGACTCCCAGCCACCTTTGGTTGCCCACTGAGGGGTCATGATTGACTTTGGTCGGCCCCTAAGGGGTCATGACTGACTTTGGCCGACCCTCGAGGGGTCCTAACCTACTTTGGCTGATCCCCGGGGACTCCCGAAAACCTTTGGCCGACCTCTAGAGGGTCGTGGCCCACTTTGGCCGACCCATGGCGACTCTCTGCTACCTTTGGCCGACCCCCGGGGACTCTCGACATCCTTTAGCCGACCCACTAGGCGTCCCAGCCTACTTTGGCTAACCCCCGAGTACTTCCGGCTACCTTTGGGAGACCCCGGGGGTCCCAACCTACTTTAACCTACCTCCTTTAGCCGACCCCCGATGACTCCAAGCTTCCTTTGGTCGACCCCGGGGGTTCCGACCTACTTTGGTCGACCCCTAGAGACTCCCAACTTCTTTTGGCCGATCCCCGGGGGGTCTCGACCTACTTTTACCTACCCCTGAAAACTCTCGGCTACCTTTGGCCGACCCCCCGGGGTCCCGACCTAGTTTGGCTGACCATCGGGGACTCTCGACTACTTTTGACCGACCGATCTCGACTTTCTTTGGCCGACCCTCTGGAACTCTCGGCTATCTTTGGCCAACCCCTGAGTGTTCCCTGTCTAATTTGGTCGACCCCCTAAAACTTCCGGCTTCCTTTGGCCGACCCCCTTGGGGTCTAGGAGTCCCTTGATTGACCCCTTGTCCAGGTATTTCGGGATATTTTAGCCTATAACATATACATAAAATGTAAGTATATCTCAACATAACATGACATAATTATTCAAACAAAATTTTAACATTTTTCATTCAAAACATAACCGTGAAGTTGTTTTTTTAATAGTTTTAAAGCAAAGAGTATTTTTGAAACTTTTTAAAATTTAGGGACATTTTTTAAACCAAACTCTAACGATTTTCATCCCAATTTAATAGTTAGGAATATTTTTGAAACATTTTGTAGAGTTCGGGGAATTTTTGGAACTTTTCAAAATTCAAAGGCAATGTTGATAAAAACTACAAAATTTAGGGGTATGTTTGATAATTTAGCATATATATACATATATACATACATACATACATACATATATATTTATATATTTATATTTATATCTCTTTGATTTTTGTTGTTTTCTAATCTATTCTAATTGATTGAATATTTGTTCAAAATTATTTATGATGGAATTGTCTTAAGGTTGCCCAGAACAATAAATAGTGTTTCATTATTATAATGATCAAAGAGTTATGCTTTTTGTTAGTATTATTAGGGTAAATTATGGCGTTGGCACCTAGGAGAGCATGTAGCTAAACATATATGACTTGTGATGCGTGATTAACATCTTGTTTGTTTATGTAACTTGCAAGTACCTCTCAGGATCTTATCGAGGACCCGAGGTACTTTTAGCTAACATGACATGTCGTAGGGAGTTGCTAACTAGTAGATTAGCACACTTGGGCCGACTGGAGTAGTTGGAACCCTTCAATATGCTGTGTGTGTGTAGGACATTGAGTTCCCTTGTTTTATAGGTATGTGTGGAAGGGTATTGACACTAACTTATATGTTAGCATTTATATTGTCTCGGGTGGTTAAACTTTTTAACATGTTGAAGTGCACTTCATAGGTTGTATTGAGCCTCGGGATCGATAATGATACTTGCTAGACGTGGTTGGACCTCGTTTATGAAGAGAGGTCCCACTGGTATTGGGATGACATGTAAGATGCTTATTATTGAGCCTAGTAGCATGATCGAATGATCCGTGTTCTACAGATAGACGACCTTTCGTATGCTCGTATTGGTTTGAGACAGAGTCTTCTCGAGAAGTTTGTTGTGTTCTAAAGATCAGACTACCTCGAGGCATTTGTTTATGCCTCTGTTGTCACGGTATAAGCCATTGTTCTGACTCGACGTTTAGGGATCATCTTTCTCATGGTCTTCCTTGACAAAGGTCATATGATTTGCTACATTCATATATTCCTCTAGAATTTGGGTATGCCCTTACTCACTTCTTGTATGTCGTCAATTATTATTGTTTACTCTTGGCCAGCCAATGGGCTATTTATATGCTCGAGGACGATAACTTCAATTGTAGTATCTTTCTAACTTTTTTCTGCTTGTATAGTGAACTCCATGGTTGGATTCTTTACTGGGTATGTTTTGATATACTCACCCATGCAATTTTTATGTTATGGATCCATATCGAGGTGGTGTGACAAACCACTAAAAAGAGCATATTCTAGAAAATTAACTCTTTAACTAACTTCTAATCAAAGGTTAGCCTTGGAATTTAGATTAATTAAATTGATGTATTGAAATCATGGGGTTCAAGTTTGAATTCAAAGAAGTTTGAGCCAATTATTGAAGTGTGGGGGTCAAATTTCTTATTAATAGAAAATTGGAGGGCTAATATGCAAATAAGTAAAATTGTAACCCTAAATTTTCCTAACCCTTTCGATTCCTCTCATTTGCAATCTCTTTGTCTCAATCTGCTCTATCTCTCTCGGTGTTCTCTCTCGATTTGTCTCTCTCTGCTTGTTTTCTCTCGTTTTGGTCGATTTTGTGTGTGTTGGGGTGGCTCACGACAAAAGTTAAGTGGCAGGATGATTTGTGTTGAAGAATCAGTTCTAGCCTTGGGGGTTTTACCTTCGTGTTAGGCTCAGTTGAGGTCAATTTTGAGCATTGTTTACATTATGCGCCTTCTCCTTTAATCGCGGTTCTACCCTTCTGTTCTCCTTCTTCATTTTCCTTTGGATCGTGTTTCGTTTCAAACTCTTGGAGTGTGGTTTTGCTCATTAAAGTTCCAACCTTAAGCCTTGAAATGGCCGAACAAGAAGGAAAAATTGAAGGGAAACTCTTTTTGAGTGAAAGCTTGCGACATTGATGAGATGTGTTGCTTCGGCTGGTAAATTGTTTTTGATTAATAGTCGTTTGTTGCTGTTTGTGAAAGGAAGTTGGCTGAGATTTATCCAAGCTGGTGAATTCTTGAATGTGTATCGACAGTTAGAGTTGAATAAAAAAAAGAAAAAGAAAAAGAGAAGCTGCAAGTTGTTCAACTACGTGTGTAGCTTATGTTTTGGAATGGGATTTCCAAACTCGATTTATTTTGTCAACTCCATTGGCTAAGATTGAGTTTTGGGTTGAAGGTTGTGAATGCCTAGAAGGTATGGTGGTTGCTGGTTAGAGGTAAAGTTCGTTTGAGTGCTCGGGAAATCGAGTGTACAGAAAGGGCCAAGATACTTGTAACTAGGAAGTGTGCCTAAGGTTAGGTGCAGATGGTTCTGTTGTGTTTGTTGCTTAAGTGGTTCGTGGATCGAATTCCTACTTGATAAGTTGGAAGCATGTGCCGAGCTAAATCTTCTTGTGGTTTGCTAAGGGCTTAGATGTTGGGTTGGTGTCGGTGCTAGCAAGTTTGAGTTGAGTTTTCCCTCATTCTCTCAAACTCTTTGTTGCGGTTTACTCATTAAGTGCTGCTTTGTTGATGTATGTTTCATTGTAGGTTTTGAGGCATAACTGGGGGCTCGCTTTGGTCTCGAGCTTTGTTTGGTCGGTTCTAGGTAAGGCAAGTGTAACGGACTCTTCGCGGGTTTGTTGTATGCACGATAATTTTTCTACTTGCATGCTTATCTCGTTGTTTCGAAGAAACTTGTTTGACGTGGATTGCATGTTGTAGGCATTAGGATGTGATGCATTCTTAATCTTGATTATTTCATTGAAAAAATGTATGAAGTGAAGCATGTCCCTTGTAAGTTGTACATAGGTTTAATGCATGCATGTTCGAATACTTGTTTGATTGAAGAATTGAATCATGTAGTATGCATTCTTTATAGATCCTAGAAACACGTTGTATGTTTTCTTTGTTTCATTGGAACTCCATCATGTAGTATGCATGCTGGAGAGATTCGAGAAACCATTGTTTACTTTTCTTGTTTGATCATGTCTGAAACCCGTATCTGACACATTCATGCTTAGTTAAGTTCATGTAACACTCAAGTTTACAGAGGCACATGAATGAATCGAGTCTAAATCTTCTTTTTCGGTGGCTCAATCGTAGGAACTTCACAGTTAAGTGTGCTTAGCTTGAAGTAGTCCTAGATTGAGTGACGTCCTAGGAATTTTCTTAGGATGTATGTGAGTAAGGACAAAACATGCTGAAAGGACCTGTGTTGATTTGTGAGGATAGTCTTCATTCTTAGAAGCAATTGGCTAGATTGCATAGCTACATTAATCATAGACACTACGTCATTTTCTTTGTTGCATTTTCATGTTATTTCATTTATGAACTTTTGTTTAGTTTTATCACGTTTATTCATATTACTGTTTCCAACTCATGGAATCCGATAACTGTTTTAGTATTTGAAATATCATTCTTGTTATATGAATTTCGAAGTTCATTTTGAACGTCTTGCATACGTACGTTGAATTATTTATTTTTGAGTATTTGAAATGCATACACCAGTAAAATCACATTAAAATATTTAAGAAAGTCAGGTAGTTACCATCAAAATAACCTTATTTATATATCCATGTGATTTTATAAAGAAATCACACATGATTTGCCATTATTGTTAGATATGGTAATGATTTGAATATAATTGAACTTCTCCCAGAAGAAATCTTGAAATATAATATTTTTAGTGGTCTACTTTTATTGCGGAGTAGGTTAAACTTCTTAGAGTGAGACTTGTGATTGTCAATAAAGACAAGATTACGGTAAAAAAGAAGTGAGTTTATAATATCTTGCCAAGATGAAATTGGTTGAGATTCTGACAAAATACCAGAAAGAAGTGGAATTATTATAGAAGAAATATGTTGTGTTTGGATTCAAAACATGTCAATTACAAACACTCTAATGTAATATACTAACGTGAATTAAATTTCTTTACGTAAATTCTGATGGGTTTTATTTTTTATTTTTATTATTCTTATATCTCAAGAAATTCCTTCTTCTTCTAGTAGTCTTAAGAAAACATTTTGTTAACACTGTATTTAAATCAGTACAACCATATAATGGCATTGAAGCTCAGAATATTTGGTTACAAAAAGAAAAAGAAACAAACTAGAATGTGGTCAAACAACAATATTCCCATAATTCACAAGAAAGAAACTAAACTAAGTACCTGGAGACCTAGAAATGAAGTGTGATTAGAATAAAGCCAATAGCATAATATATTATGACAAATACCACTCTTAACTTTAATAACCCAACAAAATAAAGAACTCATTCTACATTCAAATCCCACATCCCATCACCTTTCATAACCCTAATAAACATTAAATATATATCAAAATAACTCATTCAACTTTTCCTAAAATTCTCTCAACGCTTTTTTTATTTTTTTATAATTGGAAGCAAGTTTGGTTGGGTATGATTTATAAAAAAGTAAATTAAAAACGAAATCATACACGCAAATCACGATTTTTAAGATCGAACTCGTGACATAGTCGAATATGAGCTATACTTTTAGACATAAAAATGAATTCATTTCTATTTATTTCTTTTCTCACTAATTGAAATATGCGCTTAAATTCTACTTTTTTTTTTTTTTTTTTTTTTTTTTTTTTTTATAATAAAATCCTACCCTAAATTCCAATATATTTATTTACTAGACTATGATGATATCGAATTTAAATTCGTCATTGAATTTCAACCAAAACCGCCCTGAGTTTCAATTCTGTGGCAGTTTATTTTTTCTTCTGCGAATCACCAACCAGAGCTCTGTTGAAGATGAGCCGCCATAGCTCGAGATCGATTTCCTTCATTTTCATGGACTCCACTTATATTAAAACCCCTCAAATTTTCCCCAAATCCAACGCCATCGATTGTATCGAAACTCTTTTGACTTTCCTGATCATGAACATGATGATTCGCCAATGAATAAAACCCAGAATTGAAATTATGAAAACCCATCATGGAATCGGCTGATTTAGCCCCAATAATCTGATCGGCGGCGACGGATTTTCCCGGAGCCGGAGATGGATCGTCGTTTCTGGCGAAGGAATGCTTCTCCTCCTCTGTTTCTCTGTATTTGTTGAGGTAAGTCTTCAAAGGGGAGACGTAATTTTCGAATCCGAGAGTGGTCATGGCCCAGAGCAAATCGTCGCCGTTGATCGTCTTCCGTTTTTCCCTCTGACACTTGTCGGAGGCCTCGCCGGTGATGAAGCTGATGAACTCCGACACGCATTCCTGTACGGTCTCTTTTGCTTCTTTCGAAATTTTGGCGTTCGCCGGAAGGGATTTTTTCATGATTCGGCTCACGTTTGCGATCGGGAGGAAACGGTCTTGTTCTTTCGTTGAGCTGTCGGAGATGTTGCCGGAGGTCGGGCTGCCGATGGGGCTGCTGTTGTCGGCGCTCGGGTTTCGCTTGTGGCCGCTCATGGCGGTGGAGTTTGGCCGGAATTTGAAGGCGGAGAGGGGGGGGTGGATTTTGGTGGTGGAGGGTGGGTTTGAGGTGGGGATTTTAAAGGGGAGGGTGGGAGAAAGAGGGGAGAAATTGAAATAAGAGGAAAGACGGTTTGATTTTGACAGAGAAAATAAAAATAAAAATAAAGAAATGAAATAAATTATTGCTGATTAGAATAATAGCAAAGAATGGTGTTAGAAGAGTTGGAATCTTGGTAATATAAGAAACATATATATGTTTCTTTTATGATTGAATTCATGTCCATATGAAGGTGTAAATTGGAATTTTTGATTTACTAGCTGAGGGTATTGATGATATAGGGTGAAAATTGTCTAAGGTATGCTCGATTGTGAAGTTATATGACAATTATTTTGATTGACTATATATTACGTGCTATTTAGATTGATTAGAAATTTAAATTTTAGTTATATAGGTTTATATGAAATTATTTGTAGAGAAGTTGCTGTAGTTAATAATTTATTTGGATGATAGTTTTATAAAAAAATTGTATATGATAATTCGTTTAGATATGGTTAGAAATGATTAAATATAAATGTTTGTTTTGTGCTTTTATGAAGTTATTATAAATGAAGTGTTATAATCACTCTTCAAACAACATCATCCAAACAAGCTATTACACACATTTCAAAATTTCAAAGTGGAAATATTTAAGTAAATGGATTAACCCAATAATGAGATATGCATAATATCTTAAGATTTGCTTGTACATAATCTTCATTCTCTTTGCTTTACTGCTAGGGCACATACTTGAGGATAACTTGAAATTAATAGAAAATGAGGTAGAAATTGGCTTTCAATTTGCCATGTTGAAGCGCCACAAGACATTTTCATTTGAGATAGCCGATTCTTTCTTTTATTTCTGTCTCGGTGAATTTTAATCCCTGGAATTTTGTTTGGTGGTCCGAAGTCCTTCATGCTGAGCACCCTAGCCAACTGAGCCTTCAACTTTCCAATACGATCGTTGTTGGGGCCTGCTACCAACATGTCGTCAACATACAATGGTAAGATAATGCAAGTCTTTTTCACCAAACCTCTCTTGAAGTATGCACAAGGGTCTACACAAAGCCCATTCCATCAAACCTCTTGAAGTATGCATAAGGATCTGCACAAAGTCCATTTCCCCAAACCTCTTGAAATATGCACAATGGTCTGCACAAAGTCTTTTTCACAAAACCTCTTGAAATACCCATAAGGTCTGCATAAAGTCTATAACATCCAAGGCTCATAATGAAGAAAAATCTTTTATAACATCTTAATGCTTATAGAGACTGTAAAGAGATTTGTTCAACTGGCAAACCAAGTTCTATTTTTCTTCTAATTTGAGCATACTTACTTATTCTTCAAGAACCTTGAAGATGATAACCTTGTAGATAGTGGGATCCCACAAGTAATACCCCTTCACTTCAGCAGCATACCCTTAGAACAACATTTTCTGGATTTTGGATCCAGTTTAGTACTTTCTTGGGTATTATACATCACATACACCGAACTTCTGAATACATGGAGGTTTGAACAATCATCAGGTTTTCCAATCCTCATAAGCATTGATGTCTTTCACTCAATTGCAACATGATTCACTACACAACAGGTGATACTGACTGCTTCTACCTAGAACAATTTATATAAGCCAGTAGCATCCAACATCACTCTTGTTCTCTCTAACAAGGTTCTATCCAACCGCTCCGCCACTCTATTTTGAGGAGTATAGACAATAATGATCTTTCTCTTACCACATTGTTGATTATATAACTAAGCAAACACATTGCTTATATATCATCCTCTATTATCTGTCAGTAAACATTTGATCTTCTCTCCTACTTGAAGTTAATTAGTGCTTCAATACTTTGAAGACCTAACACACATCTACCTTCTTATTGATGTAATATACCAAACACCTCTTCGAGTAATCCTGTACTAAGAACACAAAGTTTATCACTTCTCATAAAGATGTAATCCGATGCTTTTCGTACATAAAAAAGAACCAATTCTAAAATATACTTACTTCTAGAATTTGATGTGTTGAACTTTAACCTATGTTGCATACTTGTAGTGAGTCCTTGGAGTAGAATTTGCCATGCAGGAACATTTATTTCTTGATATGTGTCCAAATTTTTCGTACCACATATTTGGCAACCTTTCACTTGGACTACTTGAGGCAATTGTTGTCTCTTCTGCAAAGGCTCTCCCACCAGCATATACAAGTTTGTATTAATTTTTTATCCCTTCATAAGTATCAACACTTCTCGAATTGATTTTGCGATTTCTTTCTCAACAACAACTTTGCAATCAAGGTCCTCAACTTCATAACGATAGAACCATTCTAGTCAAGAGGTCATGTGATAACTGACTTTTGAATCGACTAGCCACATTATAAAGGCTTGACCCTAATCAGGGTCTCATCTAGGCCTTCACCCTAGTTGCATGAGTAAAACAACCCTTATGTTTCTTTCCGCACTGTCTACAGTCCTCCAATGCCTAAGGCTCTGCCTACGGCTGCTGATAATCATATCAAGGCTGCAGATAATCTGACCTAGACTGCTGCTGCTCAGGCCGGAGGCTGTTCTAACGATTAAGGGCAAAATTAAGCTGGTCATGCCTATGCCCACTCGCCCATGTCTAGGTCTGCTCAGCTCTGGTCCTTTTACTTTAGAATGATCTTTCTGACGGTAAAGTTTCTTCTGATAATTGTCACTGTGTCAAGATGGCCTATATGATTCAAACTTCCTCTTGTACCCTGGATAACATCGATCAGCAGAAAACCTATGTCACCCAAACTTCCTTTTCAAGGTCTTAGCTAAGTTCACACACTCCCTGAACGTAGCAAGCTTGTGAGCTAGAATGTTTGCTTGTAATCCCATATGCAAACCATTCACGAAAAATATTATCTTATGCTTATCTGTTGGGATTAGTTCTTCAGCGAAATGGGCTAGCTTGTTGAACCTTATCTCGTACTCAGCCACCGTATCCTGACCCTGTCTGATACTAGTGAACTTGTTGATCTTGTCTTGCCTGTCAGCATCGGTCAAGTACTTTTCGTAGAAAGGAGACTTGAATTGTTTCCACTCTAAGGGTCCATCTCTAGACGACCTCCTTTTGATTCAGCCTTATACCAAGCTTTTTCCTGACCATGCATCACAAAGGCGGCGCATCTCACCATTTGATTCTTGGGAAACTCCATGTGGTCGAATACGTCCTTCATATGGTCGATCCAATCATCTGCCACTATCGGATCCATAGAAGATCCATCAAACTTCTTAGGGTTAAACTTCTTAAAGTCTTTGATTATCTTGATGTTATCTAAAACACCCTAAACTGTCCTGGTAATAACTAGCTCAACTGGGGTCAGATCCAGCATATAGGTCTGTGTAGCTACTACTACTGCCGGTGCTATTACGGTAACAACTCCAGTTGCTTTAGTGGTGTGCCCCTGATGCTGAGTGCGTCCCACCGAAGTGGAACTAACCTCAGGTACTTCTCTTTGAGGGCCATCCTCTCTCTGGGTTGCTACCTGAATTGCGGGCAGCACTCCCTGAATTGCACCTTGAATCATCGACTGTATGGCTGCAAAAGCCTCCACGCTCAGTCTAGGGGCTGCTGATATCTGAACCTGAGGGGCTACATGCGACTCAACCCGCTGACTCGTCGTTCTAGTTCTTCTAGGGACAGCTGGTAACCTAGCTCCTCGGCCTCTAGCTCGGCCATTTCGACTAGTGGTACCATGAGTGATTCCTTCACACATGATCGATAGCTACAATGAAACTCAATCTCTTAGTTCGTCCCAACTAAACAAGTCTATCAGATATTCGACACGATTCACAACACATCATAGCACGAACCATCACAACATTTCACAGTACATATATAACAGCAACAAAAATAACAAAACATATAATATGTTATGAGTTCTCATTCTATTTATTCATGATTTTAACCTTAACTCAAACACGTTACCTAGTGGCGATTGACAACTGAAGACCATGGGACTCAACGACTCATAATGCAAGTAAGTCTACATAATCTAAGACTATGAGCTTTGATACCAACTGTAAATGCTCGACCTTAATCAGGGCCTCATCTAGGCCTTCACCCTAGATGCATGAGTAAAACGACATTTAAACTAAGTCATACTAAAATAAATGCTTCAATAAATAAGCCTTCAAATAGTTCTTAAATTGATCAAATAGGGTACCCAATTCAGAAAACAAACCAACGAGATAAGAAAACAAGTTAAGAAAACAGTAAACACGTGTTCTCAGCAAATCTATGTAAGACAGGAAAAACAAATAACGTAAAGAAGATAAAGAACTAGAGAGGCCCATGGTCTCTACAGCTCTGAATCAACCATCTCGATAAAGCCCATGTGTACCTGTAGATGCCCACAGAGAAAAGATGTGTTTATAAAAACCAATAAGGATCCCTAACTTTGGATCAAATATAAGCATGAATATAGTAACAATAATGAATGCATGAGTCAATGAGGGATTTAATGAGAAGTAATGCCAGGGCAACCCTAGTAGGGCTAAGCCATACAAGGTCTTCGTGTTTAGTATGTCGGGGTAACCCTAATAGGGCTAAGCCAACCCTATTCTTGTGTTTACTATACCGGAACAATCCTGATAGGGCTAAGCCAACCTGATTCTTATGTTTAGTGCACGGGGAAACTCTGATAGAGCGAAGCCAACGCGGGTGAATTATATAATGTAGGCTTCCATAAATAGTAAGATTCACAACATGTCAATATTAGTCGAAAAACAACATTGTGATTATCCACATACAAAACACGCAATAAATCACAGATTTCAATCCAGAACATCAAACCATAGTACCCTAAACATGTGTATAAGTACCCACAAGAACCCAAATTAATGATATATTTCCCTTATCTTGGCTGATTTCCACTAAGAGAGCTTAAGGTTGCTCGAACCGCGACTCCTCGACGTCTCCCCAACTAAAAATGGTCAAAGTAGGTTCAAGAAGTGCAAATTAGCCCTTAAAACTATCAAATACGGATCCTGAGCATCGAAATTACACGAAATAGAGTATCTAGAAAACTTTTCGGCGACCGGCAGCAACGTGTCGCTAAAATAGTGATCGGCGGTGGCGCATACAGGTGGCAGTGACGACGCGTGGATTTCACGCGTAGGGCCTACCGCTGCATGATTTGGGACGGGTGGCGCATGGAGGAAGACAGATACAGGTGGCGCTAGCGTCAGGTTCGAGACGCTAAGTAGGTTCGGGCGATAAGCTGCTAAGTAGATATAGTTGTTGGCCAGTGATGTTGGTTACTTACAATCTACCTCCATGGTTGTGCATGAAGCGTAAATACTTGA
>JBBMEG010000022.1:11029141-11054421 GCA_037832605.1 Cyclanthera cordifolia
GAAGAAGAAGAAGAAGAAGAAGAAGAAGAAGAAGAAGAAGAAGAAGAAGAAGAAGAAGAAGAAGAAGAAGAAGAAGGTGAAATAAGATTGAATATGTTTTGATTGAAATGAGAAAGTAGGTGTGCTACAAACTTTTCCTAAAGTCCATCTTTCAAGTACAAAATATGAAATATATTTAATTTATGTAACTTACAAAATTTAAATTAGAAACTTTTAACAACTTGCTGGTTCAAGAAAACAAAACTTACATGAAGTTTATCATTGTAAAAAGAAACTTAATCAATAAATAAAAATTTAAACAATAAATAAAAAAACTGAAAAATAATTAGGAGGAAAAAACTCATATAATTCAACAATATTTAGTGAGATTTTTTTTACACCAAGCTTTTTGTGTGAAAATACAAATTGTCTATGTTGCAGAGCTTTCGTGAGAACATCGATAAGTTGTTCTTCAGAATTGCAAAAAAAATAAGTTCGATTTCGTCTTCTTTCTCTACTTAATTACCTCAATAAATAAAATTTCACTAGATTGTAAAGCTTCGTAATGGCTATTTGGTTCAACAATAATAAGTTTACAACTTTTATATATATCAGCAAGTGATCTCACCTTGTAATTCGAATCGTGATCATCATTGTATATACACGATCATGATCATATTTGAAAAAGAATCTTGATCATTAAAATCAATTGAATCAAAAGAAGATCCATTTTATTTTAAGAGTTCAAAATTGATGGATAAATCTTTTACAGTAGTTTGCTTCTCAGAATTCCAACAAAAAATTTCATCAAGGATGACATCTTGACTCAAAGATAATATTTACACTAATGAAATAAAAGAAATTCTATATCCTTTTGAATCTAACACATAATCAATAATACTCGTTTAGTTGCCTTTCCATCAAGTTTGGATATCTTAATCGAAGAAACAAAAGAGTAACTGCCATTGCATGTAGCCTATAAAGTAACAGTTCCTATATTATTCAAAAATAAAATAAAATAACAATAAAATAAAAATTCTTATAACTTGTGTTCAAAATTTCTTTGATTTTTTTTTATCAAAGAGAATATATCTTATCATCTCTATCACGGTTTTGTTTTTCCTTTTTGATACACCGTTATATTGTGGTGTATAAGTAATGGCTAGTTGGCGTTGGATTCTCAAGTCTTCAAAAACTTGTCAAATTGCTTGATCATATATTCCTTCGATCCCGTTATCTGTTTTCTAAGTTGTAAGATTATAACCACTTTAAGTTTCAGCCAAATTTATAAAATTTTTGAAAATCTCGAAAAAAACCTAAATTTTCTCTATAAAAATATACACGTATCATTCTAGTGAAATCATCAATAAATAGAATAAAATATTTATTAATCCCAACAGATGTATATTGCATGGGACCGCAAACATTATTGTGGTCAATTCGAAGTTTTTGTTATTGCTATCACAATAAGGCCTATTAAAACCGAAGTAATCTTGAATGATGGACTAAACACAAGCAATGAGCAAGGGTAGCTGATTTCATTTCATTCGTAAGATTTCCCAACGAATGTATAATAGCCCGCCTATTTTAGAAGTTCATGCACAAGAAGAATCCTACACAAACTACTTAAGGCCCCGTTTGATAACATTATTGTTTCCCGTTTTTCGTTTATTGTTCTTTTGTTCCTATTTCTTGTTTCTTGTTTCTTATTTTCATAGAATGAGAAACAAGAATGTGTTTGGTAACTATTTTAAAAGTTCATGTTGAAGAATAACCTATACAAACTATTTAAGGCCCCGTTTGATAACATTCTTGTTTCCCGTTTTTCGTTTATTGTTTCTTTGTTTCTGTTTCTTGTTTCTTATTTTCTTAGAAAGAAAAACTAGAAAGAAAAACAAGAATGTGTTTGGTAACTATTTTAGAAGTTCATGCATAGGAAGAATCATACACAAACTAAGGTTCCGTTTGGTAACATTCTTGTTTCTCGTTTCTCGTTTCTTTGTTCATATTTCTTGTTCTTGTTTCTTATTTTCTTAGAATGAGAAACAAGAATGTGTTTGGTAACTATTTCTGTTTCTTGTTTCTTACAAAAATGTGAACAAAACTTGTTTGGTAACGATCTTTGGTTTATTGTTTTTTTTCATTTAATTTTATAATTTTAATCGTTTTAAAAAATGTAAGTCGTGTAGTATAAAAATATATAATATACATTACAAAATATTTATAAATATTATGTGATATAATATAAAATAAATATTTTATTTAAAAAAACCAAATAAATATCAATGTTAACAACAAATTTAATAGGTTATTTTTCATTCGAGTCATTCGTACGGGTGAAAGGAAAAATAAAAAAGAACGAAATTGAATTGAACAAAACCGATCTTTTTTTTAGAACAATATTGAATCATTCTGTTTGATATTTTAGAAAACTGAAATATACCGGTCCGATTTTCCGTTCTTGATGCAAAAACCAACATAACATGAACCAAATTGAATATAGAAATACTAAAAGAAAATAAAAATATACCAATATTTAGATAGGAGCAAAACAAATTTAGATTTTAAATAAGAAGCAAAACAATTTAAATATTTTGTTATTTGTGGAAAAAAAAAATTTGTTAGTAAATTAAAAAATATACATGATCTAATGAATATAAATTTTTTCAAATATATTTGTAAATATACGTGATCATATAAATTTTAAACAATAACTTTAAAAAAAAATCTTCTAAAATATAAGTTACTATTTAATTAAATTGAACTAAGATGATTAACATAAACATAATAAATAAAAATTAGACTACCAAAATCACACAAACACACGAAATTGAATATGATTTTCAAAAGAAACACATTATTTTCTTTTGTTAACAAGAGAAATGTGTTTTTTTATAAGATGAGATAAAAATTTCATATTTGAAAAAAAGAAACATAATACAAGAAATACTTTAAGTAGTTTTCATTTCTCTACGCAATTTTAAGAAACGTTCTTTTTATTTTTTGAAACAAGAAACGGGAGCAATTATCAAACAAGTCTGTTTCTTAAAAATAAAAAACGGAAACAAAAAACAGGAAACAAGAACATTACCAAACAAGCCCTAAGTATCCATCCTTCGATTTAGCCTCCAACTCCTGTTTGGAACCTGGTGGTGTTGATAAGGTTTGTTGCTCGCATCTTTCCACTCTCTACACATCGAGGTTCATCCCATCCATCCAGATGTTGTCTCCGAACTCTCTCCAAACTAACATCGATCCACTTTCCTTTTTTTTTTTTCCAGGTTTGTAGATACATAATTGAACTATTTATATAATAAATAAATATATATATATATATATATAATACATTTTAATTAGCCTCATTTGATTACAAGTGATTAGCTTATTCTTCCTCTAGTTCGCATGCAGAATCTGAGGCAGTGAAGAAGAGAGGACAATTTGAGGGAGCTTGCGAAGAGGGTATGACGAAAAACACACACACATGCAACAAGAATGAGAGGGAGACAAAGAACACCAAGATGTAACGTGGTTCGATCAAGCGATTTACTCCACAGGAGACTTCGAATCTCTCACTCTCATATTGTTTAAAAAAAATCATTAACAATCAAAATTAACTTCTCATACAAGCTCTTATCCGAACACTCTTGAAAGGAATCATCATTATTCGATCGACCCAACTTGACCAAGCCCAAATCGTTACGTACATAAAGTTCGACTATAGATCCATTAATTCTCTAATAATGAAATTCATGTTCACTTTATTCCTTGGATCAAAATTTTGAACTTGTTGACCTATTCTTGTTGTTCGTTTCTCGTTTCTTGTTCTTTGTTTTTTGTTTTTATTTTCTTTTTTTATATATCTTTTTATAACAAAAAACAACAATTGTTTGATAAATTTTTTTTTTTTTTTTTAGTTTCTTAAAAATATAAAAAACGAGAACAAAATTTATTTGATAATCATTTTTTATTTTTTGTTTATAATTAAAAAAACAAGTTACATATTTGATCTATCACGAATAAATATTTCATCTAACAAAAACATTCAACTAACAAAATTATTATAATTATTGATATACTTTCCATAATTATTTTTTAACTACATATGAAGTATATATTAGTATTTTACATATTTAGTTATAATAAAATCTCCAAAACTATAATTAACATTTTTTTTTCATAATTATACCACAATCTTAACAACTATTAAAAAAAAATATTAATTTTTTTTTTATCATAAGTCACATATTTCAACAATTACTTTTTAATTTAATAAAAAAAGTTTATTTCAGAGATACAAACAATTAAACCAACTTTAATGAAATTATAAGTTTTTTAGATTTTAATAATAGTCCAACTGATTTTTACAGACAATAACTTTTTATGGGTTTGTGGAAAAAACTACAAATTATAATTAGACTATTCAATAAATATTATAATATTACTATTTTAAATGAAATACATTTTTTCATTATTTATTGTAAAGGAAAAATAATGAAAGTAAAAGAAAAATAATAATGTGAATCATTTAAAAAAATACTTGAAAAATGATAAATAAAAAATTCAACTTAACTTAATATGCATATTAAACACAACTTAATTTAACACTCAACTTAACATAATTAATGCACCAACTACTAATCAACTTAACTAATTAACATGTTCACTAAACACAAACTAATTTAATCTACAACTTAACTTAACCTTCAGTTTAATTTAACTTCTCTTAACTTAACTCCAATCTCTGTACCAAACACGCCCTAAAAAACTTAGATAAGTGTGCATAGTGTGACGGTCATACTTGTTCAGTGCGTGTTACACATGGGCACATGCCTGTTCAACCTCGTTTCATCTATTTTTATGTTATTTTATCATTATTGAATGTTAGGATAGTTTACTTCTTTTTATTTTAAGTGCTGGCTCTTCGAGATTTTCATATGCAAAGGCGTCACATCAGTTATGTTCCAAATTGTACTATAGGGGGTATGACTTCTTGAAGCTTCATTCCTACCAAGTTATTATATGATAAGTGCAATCGTTGATCTGTCCGTTATTGTATCTTGTTATATAGCTTTTAAAGAGAAAAGTATTTATAAAAACTCTCTGATAAATGCAATCGTTGATATGTCTCTTATTGTATCTTGTCATATAACTTTTAAAGAGAAAATTATTTATAAAACCTCTCTTTCTCCCTTTTTCGAAAACCTTTTCACCACGTTCGTGATAGTGGTTGCACCTATTGTGCCACCCGCTCTGTCATTTTGATTTGGTTGACTTGTTCACCGAGTTTTCACGAGTTAAAGCAAGTGTCATTGCTATTTTGTTCCCTCTAAAATGCGATTGTGACATATAGCTTCATATAGCTTATCAACAGGGTAGGGACTAACATTATGCTTTTTAAAACACAGAGGAGATATTTTTAGGAAAACAAGGAAAACCCAGATGTAAAATTTAATAATTTATTTAAATTGTCATTAATGTTTATTTAGATTTCTATTAAATGCATGTCCTCATTTTTTTTTCGCACTCTTTTATTTTTGTCAACATATTTCTGTTTATGTTTATGGTAGTTTAATAACACTTCAAATTAAACTTTTATATTAAAAGAAAAAACCTAATACCTAAATTGAATACACTAGTTTAGATTCATTGATACGTTGACAATCTATTAGTTGGTATAAAGTTATGTATATACAAGCGCAGTGTGTATAGTTAATTTAGTTAGTGATATTAGAGGAGTTTAAAGAATCCGACAATTCAAATTGCCCGAACCAATCCCAGTCGAATTGGGTTGAGTTCAAATAAATGAAACTTGCATTATTAGATTGAGTTTAAATAAATGAAAATTTCATGAATTTGGTTGAATTCAAATAAATGAAACTTTCATAAGTTAGGTTGATTATTGGATACTTAAAATTAATTTGGGTTGAACGAGCTAACTCGAATTATTATTAATTTTAAAACAAGCTAACCCGAATTATTATTATATTTTAAAACATATTTTTACTTGTAATATAATAATATGAGCATATATTTATTTTATTTTATTCTTATTTTTAAATTTTTTTATTCTTTAAAAATACTTTAAATATTTTTATAATGTATACATAAATGTATAAATTGGAGTTGCATAATTAGTTAATATTATTAATATGTTAATTTTTATATAAAATTAATAATATTTGAGTTGAAAACAAAAACAAATCAATGACTCAACCCAACCCAATTTGAAAATAAATGTATTTGGTTGTTCAAACATATAAGATGTATGGGTTAGTGGATTCTTCAATTTGAAATTTAGAGTTAAACTAAAAAAAATTCTTAACTGAATCCACCTCAACTCATTTGAACTGAAGAATCCGACCCAACTCAACTCGAAAATATAGAATTGAATTGAGTTGAGTTTAAAAATTGACGGTCTTAAAAGTTCCCAGATAAGAGATTGAAGCAAAGGTTGAATACGAGGTTAATAAGAACGAAGTAAATCTTACTTCAAATTCCTTCCTACTTTATAAACTTGTAACGTAACCTAATAATTTCAAGAAGTGTAATTTTGTCATTGTTATTATATTAGATATTATACTTACATCTCCAACAATTTGATTTTAAGATGAACAAGAAATCAAGACAATACCTTGAAAATGTTTTGTTAATACACGAACAAATTTTATTAAGAAAAAAAAAAAGAAAAAGAAAAATCATCATTGGGCATGTTCACTGTTTGACCACTATTTCATCCAAGTCAAAAGCTTGGACGCCAATCGGTTGACCCGACAAACAAAGATTTTATACAAATTATAGCTATTATAATGATTGACAGCAGGCACAAGAGTTTTTTTTTTTTTTTTTTTTGAATCGGTAGTATAACCTTCATTTTAAATAGTGAAATTGTGGGCGAAAATAATTATAAATGTAATTAGATTTTAAAATATTTGTATTTATAATATTAATATTGTATTATAAAAAAATATAGGATAATACTCATTAAATCGTTATCATATTCTTTAAATTTTTTTTGAAAGTACATATATTTATAATTATTTTTAAATGCACTAGTTTTATAAATTTTCTTTTCAATTATTTACACAAAAATATTCCCTCATAGAAAGTAATTAAGTTAATAGAGTTACAAATAGTTTGATTGTTCTTTTCTGGTTTGAACGTTTCAACTCGGGAGGTGTGCTCTCTCCAAATCGCAAGTTTGGAACTTATCTGTGACATTAATCTGTAGTCCTTATTTTTTGTATTAAATGAATTTTGTTTCATTCTTTTTCATATTACAATATTTATAATACAGTATTAAAACGTTTTAATGACTATATATATACAAATATTTTAAAATTTACGTACATTTATAATTGTTTTGAGAAAATAGTTAATTAAAAAAATAAATAAATTTTAGCTAATTAAGTGAGTGTTTTGAAATTATTTAGTTAAATATTGTACTTTTGTTGTTTTTTATAAGGATATTCACACATCCCAACAAATCGGAATAATCCGATTCAACCCGATTTGATAGATTGTATTAAAAACTAATTTCTTCAATGGGATTGAATTCAAATTAATCAAATTTTCAAAATTATTCAATCAACTTAAACTGAAATATTTGGCTAGGTTTTAAAAAATGGATTATGGTTATAAACAAAAAAAAATCATTTTTTTATAGCATAATTATATATATAAATAAATTAAAACCCAATTACTCTAGTTTTTACTTCTAATCTTAAAAAAAAAAAAAAAAAAAAAAAAAAAAAAAAAATCATTGGTTAAGTCTTTAATATATAATACAAGGTAAAATGAAAAGTAATATGTTGATTTATTTAAAAAGTAAAGGTTAAAATATCATATTAGTCTTTTGATTCGAGACTTTGTTTCATTTTAATTAGAGATTTTTAAATGTTTAATTTTAGATTATACATTATGTTTTTGTCCAATTTTGGTTCTTAATGAAAATGTCTAATTTTAGTGCCTTAACTTTGAAAAAAAAAAAAAAAAAAAAAAAAAGTTAATCTACACATTTTTCTGCCCTTCTCTCTTACGAGTTTCTTCACCATTATGATCATAAAGCTCTTGTAACGGCTCAAGTTTTTTTAGCTTTGTAAATAAGATTAGTTTTCTGACTTTCGGGATACTCAAAGGGGATAAATGATTAAATTAATTCTTATTGGACATAAACGAACCTATCCCGAAAAGGATAAAATGGTATTTTATTGTAAAGAGAGGTAAAATTGTTATTATAACCCTAAAGGGCATTTTTGTAATTTTGGATTTAAGTTTAGATAAGACAAAAAATACTTTCGAGAAGCTCCCACACTAGCGTATGTTATCAAGATTGCCAAAGTTAAAAACTCTACGAAGGGTGTAATTTTGGTCTTTTGGAATTAGTCATTAGACAGCTCAATTGGAGCTTGGGTCATAAAATCTCTTTTGTGCTTTGTTTTGATATTTATGTTGCTCTTTTATGTATTTATGTAGATCACATGCTCAGATTTTTACTGCGTTTAGGGACTCACTATTTTCATTGGTGGATTCACCAACATGGGTTGGTTTTAAAATCTCTTCAATCCAATCAAACTCCGTTTATGTAAACTAACAATTTTCCAAACACCAAAAAAACTAGTTGATTGAAGAGTGCAATTTTTTTTGATAATATTTAAAGATGAAAGACTCGAACTTGTAATCTCTTGATTATTATGTTATACATGATGTTAATTGTACTCAATTTTTGTTGACAATTCATCTTTTATTCTACATGCATATTTTAATTAAACACATTTTAAATAGAATAGAAGTATTAATATTTTTTTCAAAAGAAATTGTTAAATTCACTAAATAAATACACAAATCGTTTCTAAACTATGAAATTTATATAATTATTTTAGTATAATTATCTTCTTTTTTTTTTTTTTTGTCATTAGAAAATTGATTGCAACACTTGGAAGGGTAGTCATTATTATCGTAAAAATCAATTTTCAAAAGTTAATCGACAACAAGAATATCTCCAACCCCATCCTATGTTAGTAAGATGCTATCCTATGCATAAGCTATCAACTTAAAAAAATAATAAATTAAAAAATTAAAAGAAAAGAAAGAAAGAAAAAAAAAAAGAAATGGTTAAGCGTATGATAATAATGAAAGGAGTGATTAGAGGTAGGCGTGAAAATTTGAAGGAAAAGTGGAGCCAAAGCACTAAAATTTGTCCATGAATAGGAGAAGAGTGGGGCCCACTTAAGGTGGCTATGATTGGAAATCCCATCATTAATATTTTCGAAAATGAAAAACATTTCTAACGCATGCTTACGTTTTCTTATAAAAATTGTTCTTTTCATATTAAAATTATTATGTTTTTTCTTTTTTAGAAATTAAAATTATTATTGAGAGGTCATTTTAAATTTTATTAAAATCACTAATATTTTAAAGGGGTTTTTGTCTATTAACTAGTAATTAAAATTGAATTGTTACGCCTCACTTCTCCCAACCATTTATTATAATCACTTTCAATAAGCACTCATTTTTTTTAATCTTCAAAATAATCACTTATTTCTAACTATTCACTTATACATACTCTTTTCTATTCACTCATTTATATTTACATTCAAACGAATAATTTTCTGCGATCAACCATTCCATAAAAACTATCATCTAAATGAGTTATTAACTGTAACTCGTCTACAAATAATCACATTTAAACGAGTTATTATTAAAACTCAAATTTATATCCATCCAAAATAAATTACTTTACCATTTCACATCCAATAACTTTCTTAGAGGAAAATATTACTAATTTGTAAATTATGCTTTTGCTAAAATCTATAACATTTCAATGTTAAAGGGTAAAGGTTCTTTTAAATTAATAAAACTCAAATTTATATACTAGAATCATAAGTTGCAAGAGTACTTGGAAAGGTTTTTGGAAGGTGAAGTTTGCTCTAAAATTAAGGTGGAAACTTGGAGTGTTATTTCTATTGTCAATATTATTAAGAGAGGAGTAGATATTAATGTCATTTGTCCGCTTCGTGGGAATTATGTTGAAACAAATCTGCATATTATGATTGATTGTAGAGTGACGATTAAGGTGTGGAAAGTTATTTTTTCTAGTGGAGATTCAAGATTTTTGAGCAATCATAAATGAGATTGATAAAGGGGTAAATTTTTGGATCAGGTTGTGTTCTCTCATTCCCGAAAAACATTTGTATAAAGGTATTATTGTGTTATGGAGCTTATGGAACTTCAGAAATGATCAATTGATGGCTGAAAATTTGAATTTGAAGTTCCATAATCTTTTAGATATTATTGACAAATCTATTAATGTTTACTTGTCTTCATCTACGGGTTCAAAAGAGCTCAATCCTCCTCACTATTGTCAATGAGAGGCAAGGTTGGGAAGGCTCCTACGAAAGGGCCATGGAAATTGAATGTGGATGCCTCATTTACCACATGATCTTCTAAAGGACGTTGAATCAGTTGGGTGGTGCGAGATTGGAAAGAAAAGCCTATTTTCTTTGTGTGGAATAACACCTTTAAGACTTCTTCGATCAAGGTCTTGGAAGGTATGGTGATCAGGGAAGGACTTAGACATCTGACGAGGGATGATCAAATTGCGTACATTCCCCCATTATAGTGGAGTCAGATGCTCTCAATGTTGTTCAGTCGATTCAGGATATATAACTCAGATGATCTCTCTGATATTAGTAATATCATTGTCGACATCAAATATTTATGAACTAGTCTTGGTGTGGTTAGTATTGATCATTGTAATATGAATTGCAATACGGTGGCTGATCTTCTAGCCAATCAGGGTTTTTTGAATTTTTATTGTTGGAAACCTCCTTTCCTCATGTTGGGAAAGGAAGCTTCCTCACCCCCTTTGTTATTGTCTCTGCTTTGCAGGAAGATTGTATTGGTTCTTGTTGTGAGTAATGCATATAAGTTCTTTTCCAAACAAAAAAAACCCCGAAGTTAACCATTTTTCCTAAGAAAATCAAATATGACCTTTTCTATTTTAAAAATAAAAATATTTAGATCATGTCAAGACATGACTAAAAATTGATGTCTATCCATGTGACTAGGAGGGTTGATTAGATTTTAGGTCGAGGGAGAGACAGGGGAGGAAGAATTCAACTACATGTTTGTTTTTCTACATTAGAACCTCTCTTATATTTCTCCTCAACTTTTTCTCAACCTTTTATTGAGCACCTCATCAAATATATCTCATCAAACACCCTATAAAAATTTATCTAATTTCCAACCCCTTTTTTTTTATTCTATAAATTTAATTCATCATGATTTAGAAATTAGAAATTAGAAATAAGAAACTCATTATTTTAAAAAATAGAAATTTAACTATAAATATCAAAACTAAAAAAAATAAATAGTTAATCACTTATTTTTATTAATATTTGTCACTTTATTTCTTTTAATTATTTTTTTGAATTTTTTTAATATAAAATTTATCTAAATAATGATAAAATTTTATAATTTACAAATGTATTTAATTATGTAATATTCACTAATTAAATAATTATAGTATACTTATAAGATTGCTTCAGATTATATTAGTTAAAATATTATTTTAATCAAAGTTTGTTATATATTCGTTATTTTACTTTAAAATATATTTTATTTTATAATAGTTATTGTACTTACAAACATTTTTCTTCTCGAAAGAAAAAAAAACTTTCAAATCTGGTAAATTGATGTTTATAATAAATTTGAAAGTAAATTAATTGAATTTGAATTCAATAATAACTTGTTATAAACATTTCTAGTTCTCGTCTTCAAACAAGCTTTTAAGTTCAACCTAATTTTGACAATATACTCTCTTGAATAAATATTATTAAAAAAATTTAATCATAAATAAAAAAATTTTCAAGGTTTGATATTTTATTTAGAAATAAAAAGTGTATTTGGAAATAATAATAAAAATAAAAAAACAGAAATTCGAAAAAGTAGACTAAGAAAAGAAAAGTCAAAAAAAAATAATAATAATAAAGGAACAATAGTTAATTTGAAAACTTCAGAATTAGGAAAGGAAAGTCTAAAAAATAAGGAAAGAAAAAATTAAAGAAAATTTAAAGGTAAAAAAAAAATAAAGAAAGAAATTGAAAAATAAAGAAAATTGGACACAAAAATGGTAAAAAAAAAAACGTGGGATCCACGTGCCACATAACTGCGCACGTGGAGTCCATAGGTCATGTTATGCTCAACTAATTTCTATACTCGTTAAATATCTAGAAGCAGCACTTCCCTTCTAGAAAGAACTCGTGACACTGGTGTTAAACTGGATTAATACCAGAGAATGAAATCACTACGCTAACAATTATTTTTGTTTATTTGTTTGTATTCATCCATTATTAATTCACCAATGATCATCAAGTAAGTTAATTCTCAAGATTTTCATCAAATTAGTTATTTTGCAAGAGTTAGATGTGATTCTTTAAAATAAAAAATAAAATTCAGGTTATAAAAAAATATTATGACGAAAAAATTTTAAAAAAAAATTTGACACTAAAAAAGAAAAATAAATGGAGTAATATTAATCAAGAAAGTTTTTATTTTAAAAAAAAAAAAAAAAAAAACAAAGAAATGTTCAAACGTAAATATAATATCGGAGATTTGAAATAATAAAAAAACGTACATCTATAAACAATTATAATTGTTATTGTACAGACCTCTCGATAAACAATCAAATTTAAATAAGCCATGATTTTCTAGTAACTCTCCAACTACCCATCCAAACACCCTTCAAATAGTTTAGGTACGCAAGGATGGACGGCAATAGAAATTAGACATGAGTGATTATTTTAAATGAATTTATCATGTGTAACTAATTTTGAGTGTTTTTATAATTATAAAACCACTTTTTTTTTAATTGATTAATAACACAATTTGGTTTCATTTTTTATAAATTCCTAATCTACCCATCTAGCCACATCTTCCTCCCTTCCGTTTTCTCATCCCTTATATGCTATTGCTTCCATTGACTTCTATTTCCAAACTTGTTTAATTGAAGAGAAAGTAAATAAGTGAAATAGTTTTTGGTCAATTGGAATAGAGCGGTGGTGGTAATGTCAGCAACTGGTTCTCAATTTTTTCCAACAAAAAACGTTGAAACTCATCTCTTTATTTTCAGATATACGGAATTAGAGATATTTGTTTGTAAAATTGAGATTGGATATGTGCTCACGAAGAGAAGTACTTTCCATCGAGGTAAGACTAGGAGTGTAAATGGGTTGGATTGGTTTGGGTTGAGGGAAATTTTTGGACCCAACCCATTTACATACATGACCCAACTGAATCCAACTCAATTCACTAACATATACCGTCCTAATATGTTTAAGCAACAAATGTATATATTTTTGGATTGGTTTGATTAAGTCAATGAGTCATTCTATATAACAACATTAATTAATCATTCAACTTCAATTTATACCATTATATATATTCTAAGGATAATGTTTTAGATGGTTAGCGAACAAAAAATTTAAAGATGATCATAAAAATAAAACAAATATATAAATATATAATTATGTTATAGGTAAATAATTTTTTTTTTAAATTAATAATAAATTCAGGTTAGCTCGGATAAACTCAAATTAATTTTAAGTCAACCCAAGAACCAACCCAACTCATTATTTTTCATTTATTTGAACCAACTCAAACCAAATAAGTTGATAACCCAATCCAACTAGTCAAATTAGGTTGGTTGGTTCGGATTATTCGAGTACGTTGTTGAGTTCTTTGAACAGCCCTAGGTAAGAAACTCGTTGTTTTTCGTCGTCGGCCGTCACACGTCGCTGCCGACACCACCAAGCTCTAAGCACTGATACTGGTTGAAGTCAATCATCGAATTGATTAGAAGGTATCAACTGAATTAGTGATTGAAGCTATCAATTAACTACTGATTAAAGACTATAAGCGCACTAATAGAAATGAAATGATAGAATAAAAGCAAAAATGATATAAAAATGAGATTGATATATGCGAGGATAATTTAATATTTTTACGAGACAACTTTTACAATATACATATACTTAAAAAATGTTCGATATTTATTTATTATTATTATTATTATTATTTTTTTGCTAGACATGAAAAATCAAAAAATGAGTAATTAAAAAGAGAGGATGATTTTGATCCATTGAAAATGAAGATTAAAAATAGATAATGATTTTGAAGTATTAAAAATGAGTAATTGGATAAAACCCTTCGCCTAAAATTGTTTCCAAAAAGGGAAAAACCGAAAATAGTGTCGACTGACAGACCGTAACAGACAGGCAAAAACATTCGGCTTGTTTAAAAAGTCTTAACAGAATCCGAGGTGGCAAAGTGGGGTCCGCTGACCCATATCTCACCGTTGACTAAAAAACAAAATTTGCGTTTTCTTTTTTCTTCTTTATGGGTGTGCTGTGTTGGCCCAGGTGGGTCCCACTACCCCTAACCCCAAAAAAAAAAAAAAAAAAAAAAAATCACACACCTGCCAAAAGCAATTCCCTTTTCCACTCCTCACTCTCTCTTTCACTTTTGATTCTCACAAAAAGCACAAATTCATTCAACCAAATCAAAAGCAAGAAAGAAAAACCAAAACCATCTGCAAAACCAACACATCCCCATTTCCTTCCTTTGTTCTTCCTCTAATTCTCACCTTGATTTTGTCTTCAATGGCGGACTGAAACTCATCATGGATCTTCTCTGCCTCTGCTGCTCTTTCTTCTTGGCTTAAAGGGCTCCTTCTACTGTGGGGAGTGGCTGAGATTTGGTGCTTTCTGTAATGTGGGTGTGGGGGATCGGTGTTTCGCAGCTCGATGAAACCGCCTCGCGTTTTGGAGGACATGATGAAGAAGCGCCTCATTGGGGCTTTGGTTTTGCTTTGGTTCATATTTGTAGCTCAATTTTGTGTAATTGTCTCTGCTACTGGGGAAGGTGATTTCCATTTTTTTTTTTTTTTTTTTTACTTGTGTTGCTTATTAGATAACGTGGATATTCATCTCAAAACTAATACGTGATGTGTAAAGGCCTATTTTTTTTTGGTAATTTGGAAATCAAAGTTTCGTTTCACTATGCCTAGGATAACCACGTCCGTTTTTAGGCTACACATCGAGAGACATCGAAGGAATGAAGACATGAAAGTTCTAAAAATTAATGTCACTAGTCTCGAACGTGAAACCTTGTGTGGAGCACACCTTCAAAGCTTAAGCCTTCGACTAACGCAAAACCCCTTAGAAACAGTAGCCCACCTATCTTATAAATTGCCAAGAGCTCACCTCGCTTTATGATGAGGAATCCTCAACATTGCTTGTTGAATTTGGTGAGAAAAAATTTATGAACTGTGAAGTTTATGCAAGTGATGGAACTGAATTCAGCCTAGGACTAGGTGGCCACCCACTTGAAATAGGTTAACTTGAAGCACATTTCCCAAATGAATTCATTGGATTCTTGGAATTGGAAAAATCCTAAGGAAAATATGAATTGCCTTTTATTTTGTTTTCTGAAATGTATTATCGATTTAAACCATGGTCACCACCTACGGAATTAATTTCATATGAGTTTCCCTTACAGCCAAATATGTAGGAGCGGGAAGTGTATCTTATGAGAACAGTCGAGATGTGCGTCAATTGGCTTGAACATTCAGTGTATTGTCGAATTAAGTGGCACAGATTCTGTTTTATTCTAAGAATATCTATGTGTTAATCTTTTTTTTTTATTGTTTGGTTAAATTTGACAATGTGCTCTATCTATTCTAAGCAGCTACTGCCCTGCATATATTTCGATCGAATTTGGAAGATCCAAACAATGTTCTGCAGAGTTGGGATCCCACCCTTGTTAACCCCTGCACTTGGTTTCATGTCACTTGCAACAATGAAAATAACATTATTAGAGTGTAAGAACTTCCTTTTCTATCACCATTCATTCGTTCATTCGAAATTCTGCGATAAATCTTACCGGTTTCTGCATTCCTTGCAGCGACCTTGGCAATGCTGGATTGTCTGGTAAATTAGTACCACAACTTGGTCAACTTAAAAGTCTTCAATACTTGTAAGTCGTCATTTACAATAAACTCAATTCGCTCGAAGCTTTAGACTTGAATTCCTATAGCATACACGGCTGTATTTCGTGCATTTTTACCGACATGTGCTTGCTTTGCTCTTTTGTTAATGATTTTGATGTTGTCATTCTTTTTTTATCGAGCTAATATGTATATATAATCATGGATTATAGGGAGCTTTATGGTAACAACATAAGTGGAGAAATTCCAGATGATCTTGGGAATTTGGAGAACTTGGTGAGCCTAGACCTTTACTTGAACGGTTTAACCGGCCCGATTCCCGAAACATTTGGCAAGCTCGCGCAATTGCGTTTTCTGTATGAACATTCCTCTATTGTTTTATCACTTTCAATATCATTAGTTTATATCTTTTGTGATTTTACTGTCTTTGACCAAGACACATGCTTTGATTCTACTCATTGTGTGTTCATGCAATTCTCTCAGTACCATACTTGCTTCCGTTTTACGTAACTTTTGAGCGATTTCTGTTTGTATATCTTTGTAAGGATAGTCGGCTAAATGACAACAAACTATTCGGCTCAATACCGATGTCCCTGACTAATATTTCCACCCTGCAAGTCTTGTAAGTCTCTACATTGCATCTTTCCATGCTTTCAAATTCAATTTCATTATCAGTGAAAATGATAATAGAAGTTGAAATAAAGTGGTTATAACGTAGTTTAAACACCGTGCGCAGGGATTTATCGAACAACCGTTTATCCGGAAGGGTTCCAAATAATGGCTCATTTTCACTATTTACTCCCATCAGGTATTTTGCTGATAAATCACAACAAACTTTCTTCCATATCAATGTTGGCTGATCTGCCACTGATTTCTATTGTTCTGTTTGTAGTTTTGCGACTAACTTCGATCTATGCGGTCTGGTAACCGGAAAACCTTGCCCGGGGGATCCTCCTTTTTCTCCACCACCACCATTTCTTCCACAGTCAACATTCTCTTCCTATGGTATTTAACAGTTAGAAAGATTATAGAAATTGGCAATTGTTATAGTGTTCTATCACAACTACTAGTTCTATTAGAATATTTCATTTCACCACTTTGTTGCATACATCATTGATCTAAATAACTGCCTTTAGATTCAAATACAGTGTGTTCGTTAGAAATAGAAAAAAAAAAACTGAGGTTCGATACCGTTGTAGAAATCGGTTTCTATAGTTCGGTTTAATCGCTCAAAATCTTGGTTTTTTTTTTTGACATAGAGGAGAGTGTAGGTTGGCATCCAAATAAAACTTCTATACAAAAGTTTGTTAACATTTAGTAACAACGGAAACGTTTTCCAAGAACTAACCAAACTATATGAACATATTAAGCGCTTTAAATCGAAACAAAGAAGACCCATTGAGAAATCTTATAACACGAGTGATTACTCTACAGAAGTAAACAATCCCAGTGGAGCAATTGTTGGAGGAGTGGCTGCAGGTGCTGCTTTACTTTTCGCCACTCCAGCGATCATATATGTCTATTGGCATCGGAGGCGTTCACGAGAAACATTCTTCGACGTCCCTGGTTTGTTTCTATCATAACAAATTTACAGACATTTACCTTTTTACCAGCTTGTAAGACACCAGAACTTTTGTTTATTGCAGCGGAAGAAGATTCGGAGATCAACTCGGGGCAGCTGAAGAGGTTTTCCTTGAGAGACTTGCAAGTTGCAACAGATAACTTCAACAACAAAAATATTCTTGGTCGAGGTGGATTTGGTCTCGTGTACAGGGGACGACTGGCTGATGGCTCATTAGTAGCAGTAAAAAGGCTCAAAGAAGAGCGTACGCCAGGAGGAGAGTTGCAGTTTCAAACAGAAGTAGAGATGATTAGCATGGCTGTACATCGAAATCTCTTACGACTGCATGGATTTTGTACGACGACAACTGAACGCCTCCTTGTTTATCCTTATATGGCTAATGGAAGTCTTGCATCGTGTTTAAGAGGTACAGTTTCTTGTTTTGCTTGTAAATTTTAACCCTGTCAAGCTCTAAGTTATTACAAAACTTCAAGTCAATCTTGTTAAGTATGTTCTTTTACCAAAGTTCTGATAAAATATCAAAACCATTTCAATTCATTATGAACTCACGAAGTATTTAGTATATATTTTTCGTAGAACGGCCGCAATCCGAAGCTCCTCTCGACTGGCCAACTCGGAAGAAAGTTGCATTAGGCTCTGCGAGGGGCCTTTCTTATTTACATGATGGATGTGATCCAAAAATCATTCATCGTGATGTGAAAGCTGCAAATATTTTACTAGATGAAGAGTTTGAGGCTGTCGTCGGTGATTTTGGTCTCGCAAAACTAATGGACTACAAGGATACGCACGTTACTACCGCGGTACGTGGTACTATTGGTCATATAGCTCCGGAGTATCTCTCAACTGGGAAGTCGTCTGAAAAGACTGATGTTTTTGGTTATGGCATTATGCTCTTGGAACTCATAACCGGACAGCGGGCTTTCGATCTCGCTCGACTTGCGAACGATGAAGATGTTATGCTGCTTGATTGGGTATAGACTCTGCCAACTTTTGCAAAGTTCTGTTTCTTAACAGTTTTGACTAACCTCTCTTATTGCAATACTTGGAGAAATTTTCAGGTAAAAGGGCTTCTAAAAGAGAAAAAGTTGGAAATGTTGGTTGACCCTGATCTAAAGGACAACTATGATGAAATTGAAGTTGAGCAAATCATCCAAGTAGCACTTCTCTGCACACAAAGCTCGCCCATGGAACGACCGAAAATGTTCGATGTTGTTAGAATGCTCGAAGGAGACGGCTTGACCGAGCGATGGGAGGAATGGCAGCGTGTCGAGATCATCTACCATGAAACCGAATTGGCATCGTCTCAAACTTCTGAATGGATGGCCGATTCAACCGAAAATGTTTGTGCTTTTGAATTATCAGGTCCTAGGTAACTAACAGTTTGATAGAAAACAAAATGCCATCATTTTTTTTTTTTTTTTTCCCTTTTTGATTTAGAGTGGTCAGTTTTTGCTTCACAAAACATGTGTATATGAACCTTCTTAGAGCAAAATATTTATACATAGCTGAATTTTCATAGCTGTTTTATCTAGTTCTCTTTGATTATAGTAATTTATTGGTATTGTTTTACCAGTCTTGAAAGTTTTTTCTCCTCAAATTCTCTGTATTAAGGTATTCAAATGATCATATGACTTTTTCAATATCTATAAGTATGTGACTCATCAACTTACATATCCTAAAGTCACTTCAATAAGCTTAATAATCCTAATTTGAGATCCTTTAACTTACCTTTTGGACAATATTGATCGAGAATATTTGTTAGGTACCCGAATACGAGAGAATATAAGAAAACTATATTGCAATATTAGTGAAAAAGATCAAAAAATAAATAACCTTTCGAGAGAGCCATCTTTCTGCCAGAATGACTCATTATACGTAAAAAATGATCCACTCTCTCAAGTCTATCAACTCATGTTTATAATCGAGTTACCCTAAATTAATTATTTATAGATGAATATAATATTAAATTATTTATATTGGCTACTATAAATGAGTTTTTATAATCACTATTTAAAAATCTCATTCAAACAACCCTAGTTCTTTAGAGATGATCGCCAAGATTTCGTGATCCATTATCGAACATTAAGCCTTGAAGAGGACTCGAACCTCAACGCTCTTTAGCACGAGATTTTGAGTCTCGCGTGTCTACCATTTCACCACCAAGGCATCTTGAAAGTTAATAATATTCCATGAATATGACATCTATCTAGTGTGATGTATGGAATATATGACAACGTGAAGTGTTAGAGTATTTCTATTGCTCGGTCATGTCATATATGTCACAGTCGTACATGCTTCAATTTAAATTATCCGGAATTTGAATTACTTACAAATTTGATTAATTTTGATCCATAAATTTTAAATATTCTATTTTAGTCCATAAACTTAAAAAAAAAAAAAAAAAACTTAAATCATTCCTTATATATTTTTATTAAAAAAAATTAATATCTTTCTCTATAAAATTTATAAATATGTTTAGTTTGGCTTGTATTAAGTTTGTTAAAATTATTGAAACTAATTTCATTAATATAAATTTCAAATTTATCATGGAGACTAATTTTTAAACTTTCTTATTCAATCAAATAACTTAATAAAATATAAGCAGAAAGTTCATAATAATTTTTATTAATTCAATAATAAGGTAAAAGACTCTTAACCTTTTTTGATTTCATGGGTACGCATTAATGTCATAGGGTTATAATGCTATGTATACATAGATGATAAAGTTATGTACTTTAAATTTTTATTTTATCTAATAACTTAATAAAATTATTAATCATATATCATTGATAATGCACATTCTTGGAAACAAAAAAAAAATTAAGAAAAATAAAAAATAAATGATTAAAAATAAATAATGATTTAAAATAATTACCCTAAGTAATTTGAATTTAATTATTAATAGAGAATCGGTAAATACTAATCTCGAAACGTCCTTTAAATCATGTATCCAAACACCCGTTATTTTGAAAATTAATGGTGTTTTTTAGGAGGGATGTAATAGAAAAGCTGAGCCGCCGAAGCTGGAGAGTCATCTTGCCATCTGAAACCCTAAAATTTCTAGCTCGTAATGTACGCTCTAAGATCATCATTCTCTCTTTCCTTACGCCATATCCATTCGTTCCTTCATTGTTTCTTCTCTTCTTCTTCTTCCCGCATTCAAATCTCTGCTTCCAATGGAACCGTCGTCAAGTACCTCATCGACACTTTCAAACTCTCCCCCACCAGAGCGGTGTCGATTATGAGCACTCGCAAAGGCCTTGATTCAACGGAAAAGCCTCAATCCGTTTACAAATATCTCTCGGATCTCGGATTCACCGACGCCCACATTCAATTGACGATTCGCAACTCGCCACAGATCGCATTTTCCAACATCCAACGGACTCTGAAGCCCAAGATTGAGTTCTTCCAGAATCTTGGCTTGGTCGGCTCCGATCTCTGTGGGTTCCTTTCTAAGCATTCGTCGCTTTTGACTGTTAGTTTAGAGAAGAAATTGATCCCCAGTGTTGAGATTGTCAAGACTGTTTTCCCTAATGATGAGTTTAATACCGGTATCTTGCAAGTTTTCCGGCGACGTTGTGATATGCTTCTGGCATCCCCTCGTAAAAGATTGTTAGCGAATATTAGGTACTTGCAAAGTTGTGGGGTTGTTGATTCTCAACTCTCTATGTTGATGAAGAGGCAACCTGAAATTTTTGGTATGCGTGAGTCTCAAGTTAGAGATATTGTTTCTAGAGTTGTAGAGACTGGTTTTACTATCAATACTAGAATGTTTGTTCATGGAATTCATGCTATTAGTAGTGTTAGTAATGTTACATTTAAGAAAAAAATTGAGTTGATTTGCAGCTTTGGAATAACTGAGAAAGAATGTATGAGAATGTTTACTGCTGCTCCTGTTTTGCTGAGGACCTCTGTTGTTAAACTTAAGCTTGGTCTAGAATTCTTCTTGAATGAGGCAAAAGTGAGCAAATCAGATATATTGAATAGACCCACTTGTTTGATGCACAGTTTGCAGGGGAGGGTGATCCCTTGGTATAGAGTTCTACAGGTCTTGAAGTTGAAGAGACTATTGAAGAAGAACCCGAAATTGATTGGTGCTTTGTCGCTGTCGGAGGAGGATTTCATGGATAAATACGTGTTTAGATTTCCTGATGATGTGGTATATTTGTTGGTAGCCTTGAAAGGTCAATTTGCAGATGCATTGCAGCAGCCTAAGGAGCTTGGTTGTTGAGAGAACTAAAGAGCTTTGAGTTCCTTTGTTTGTTGAGAGAACTAAAGAGCTTTGAGTTCCTTTGTTTGTTGAGAGAACTAAAGAGCTTGGTTGGTAAATTGCTTATTCTTATTTTATGGTCTTATTTCTAATTTTTCTAGGTTTTTTTTGTAATTCTTGCTGTATAATAAATATATCATTAGGTGGTGTGCCCACTTGTTTAAGAATTACTTTGCTAAGTTTTTTTAATCAAATTTCATAGTGTAGATAGTTTGTTTTGCGAGTGTCGACCAAATATTGAATAGAACTAGACTTCTTCTTTAACTCCTTGGAAACTTCATTCTTTTTAGTATTGGAGTTCTCAGCCTCTACTTTTTTGACAACCACAAATTTTCTTTTTTGTTGAATTGATTCGTTCCTATGCACAAAACTATCTTTGCTCCAACTATTAGAATTTGAAAAAGTATGTGCTTTAGATGAATACCTTTTTGAATGTTCATTTTTTTCCTTCAATTTTCATGGCATAATGATACATATTTTAAAAGTAAGGTGGTGGGTTTCTATCAACGGGAGTTATTTCTCGATTTAAACCTCCAAGAAACCTCGACATAGTGTCTTCCTTTTCTTCTCGAATTTTTGGCCTTTCTATCAAGGATTCCATCTCTTTATAATATTCAACAACACTCTTTGTTCTCTGCCTCAAAGATTGTAATTTAGTTTTCAAATCTCTTTCATAATGTTTTGGAACATACCTCTTTCTCATAATTTTTTAAGTTATTCCCACATCTCTTTGCATCCTCTTTTCTTCTTCTTTCGGATGTGAGATGTTGATACCATTCTCCGACATAGTTTGTGAATTCAGCAATGTCAAGCTTCATCTTCTTATTCTCGTTATATGCGTTACAATCAAACGCATGTTCTATCTTTCTTTTCCATTGCCAATATGCTTTAGAGTTTGTCGTTCCACTAATTGGTGGAATTTTGAGTTTAATTCCAACATCTGTATCTTCATACAATCTTTCCATCCTTCTCGGTTGTATGATGTTTGCACGATTATTTCTTCCTTCCCCTGCATGATCTCTTCCTCCACATAGTCTTTCTTGTCTAACTAAATCTAACATACCTTCATCATCTTGTAAAGCTCGATCAAATATTTGCCGATGCACTCCCCTTTCCTCTCTTTCTTCTCTCATCATATCCATCATACCTTGAATCACTTGAAGAATAACATAAGCATCTGGAACTTGTGGTGCTTTTTCCTAATTATGTGACATGTTGCAAATAACAAAATGGACCTCTCCACACTTCTCACGCAGATTCACTCGGGACACTCGTTTTTGTCACTCAAATGCAGGCTTTTGGTACTAGGTCAATGATGTAAGGGTTGGTCTAAAAAAATAAAATTGGTGTAATCTCACTTTAAACTTGATATAAAGCCAATTAAAAAAAATAAACTCTCACAAACTAAGACTAACTCAGATTTGAAACAAAACATAAACAAATACAAAAGACTATTCAATGTGCCTTGGATCCTTGAAATTTTTTATTTTAATACTGGTTTTATTTTATTTTTTTGATCAAAGAGCAAAACAAGAGATTTCTAGAAAAGTATATCTAAGAATATACTTGGTAACTCCCTACAAAAATAAAATGAGATAAAAAACAAATAAAAACAAAGTAAAGATAGTTCAACTCTAGAGCCGACCAAGAAATGTCGACCAATGATGTTATACCAAATGGTAAGCTCCAACGTTGCTCGGTTTTATAAAACTAGAGGTCCTTCAAGGATTTTTGCAAGAACTCACAAATATGGAAAATTGAACACTTGATGCCAATCAAGAGCATCTTTGACGAGGTTTGAAATTAAAGTCTCAAATTATAAAATATGTAAAATGCTTTGTTTAAAATTTTGCAATATTGAATTTCCATAATATATGATTTCCCTCATGCCATCTTCATTTCATTATGTTCTTGACTTGTTGTGCTAATGTTATAAATGAATTTGACTACAAAAAGCTTTGTCTCTTCTTGGCATGCTTTTGAAGATGTAATGTATAAATCTCTTGAATCTTCTTTGTTTTATTCCTTATAATAAATCTTTCAGGTACATGCAATTGATCCGTGGTTGGATGCGTATATAACAACATTAGTATAAATAAAGGTAATATCACAATTCCAACTCCCCTGACAAAACCATAGCCATTTATTTAAAACAAACAATAGATTTAAATTTAACATATTCAAATTTAACAATAGATTTAAATAGAATTAAAAGAAATACAGGGGCCATACAAGATTAGTTATATGTTGAAGGGGCTTAGTGCAAATTGAGAGCCCAAATTTTCCACAAACTTCAATCGAATTCTTCCACTTATGATTTCTGTTTCCCTTTTGCAAAAAAAAAAAAGAAAAAAAGAGAGAGAGAGAGAGAGAGAGAGAGAGAGAGAGAGAGAAATAGTGTGGTGTTGCTTGGTAACCCCATAGAGAAGCTTCATGTACCGATTTCATTTGGTATAAACATTTCTTTTTATTTAGTATCAGCATTCACAAGTCATTAATCAAGATTAGCTACTTTTTGTCCCAAGAGGTGACGCAGTTGGTTGACTGCTTGGGTTCTGAAGGTCTGCTTGTGACATTAATTTGTAGTCTTCATTCATTTGAAGCATTAAAGAGACAAATATTAATAAAAATGAGAGATTATATCCAAACAAGCTGTTAGTACACCTTCTCCATGAAAATATCTCTCGGATCTCGGATTCACCGACGCCCACATTCAATGGACGATTCGCAACTCGCCACATATCGCATTTTCGAACATCCAACGGGCTACATTTTTGGTATGCCTGAGTTTCATATTAGAGATATTGTTTCTAGAGTTGTAGAGAGGGGAGGGTGATCCCTTGGTATAGAGCTTTGTCGTCGGCTTGTCTCGACTATTATCACATGACATACTGGGAAATCTATAAGAAATTTATTCCTAGATACGTGGGCAGCATGGATTGAACTCATTATCTTAAACACCTCATAATCCTTCTTGACCATTAGGCCATTCCGTGATAGTTTGTCATGTATTATGCCGGAAAGCAGATATCATCTCTCACATTTTTAATTTGTCTTTTATTGAGTTCCTTGTTTGTCGACAGACTTGATGGGCTTGATCGGTAAGTTAGCTTATTTTTTATTTTATGGTCTTGTTTCTAATTCTTTCTTAGTTTTTTTTTTTGTGTCCTTGGTGTATGATAAATATATAATTGGGTTGTTCTCATATCTTTAACAATTACTTTACTAAGTTTTTATTGATAACTAAATTTTGTAGAGTTAGATAGTTTGTTTCTTGAGACTCAACCAAATATTGTAAAGTTGGACCATTTATTTGGTGATAAGAGTTCGAGTATGTATAAATTGATCTTAAACGCTAATGGATATCAAAATTGTTAGTTTAGTTGTAGGTTGTTGGAGAGTTTGTTTGATAAACAAACTCAACAACTTAGTTGTTTGCTCTAAAC
>JBBMEG010000022.1:11054722-11068579 GCA_037832605.1 Cyclanthera cordifolia
ATAGAGGTTGCACCTGTTGTGCCACCCGCTCTGCCTTTTTGGTTCGGCTGACTTGCTCGCCGGGTTAGAGCAAGTGCCGCACAGTCGTCATTCCGCTGCCTCTGAAGTGCGACTGTGACACCTAGCTCCTTTTCGCTATATTTATTAGATTTTTTTTGGCTTATGGTTAAAGGACATTGGATGGAGGCCGAGTCTCCCACTAACGTGCTTGTTTTAGTGTTGTTTGAGCTTTCTGGCTCGTGTGGTTTTTAATGAATTGTTTCTTAAAAAAAAGAAAAGAAAAATTAGAACCGAAAAGTTATTTTAAATAATTTGGAAATGAAGTTATTTGTTCAACAAAAAAAAAAAAGAAAAAGAAAGAAGAAAGAAAGAAAAGAAAAGAAATGAAAAGTATTAAAAATAAACAATTATTTTAATGAGTTACAATGGTATGCATTTAGTCAGAGGAGATTCAATTCTTTTTGAAAGTACTCCTACGTCCAACATTCAAACACGACCAGAAAGTACTGTTTGATTTATATATTAACTCACGGCAGACATTGCCAGCACAAAATCAAAGCTCTCTTCGTTTGGTAGCTCGAAGTGATCTGCCATGGCGTTTCCGATGCAGTTTTTGAAGAAGGCTCTACGAGAGGGGAACTCCAAGGCTCTCACTGGTCGCTGTGCTTCTTTCACTTCGATTCCCTCTGTTTCCGCAGCAGAGGCTGCCGATCCCAAACCTGTGCTTCCGCCGTTCGATTACGAGCCCCAGCCTTACAAAGGACCTCTCGCCGATGAAGTTTTCCAGAAGCGGAAGAAGTTTCTCGGCCCTTCGCTTTTCCACTTCTACCAGAAGCCGGTAATCTCTCTGATTTCGACTTAGGTCGATACCAAGTTCTGGCGGTTTATTTCTCTTAGCCGGTACTGATTCGTTTGCGATGAGGCAGGATTTTTGGAATTTATTGATTGTGTTTTTGGACATTTATCATCGAATTCACTCTTTGATTCAAACCTAAAATTGAGTCAAGATTTACTTGAAGTGAATCACAACTCCATACAGGTTTCTCACTTAGCAGATAATGCGTATTTATACTTTTTACAAGTTGTATAAAAACGTTAAGATTTTAAGTTTTTCTCAATAATTTTGCCCCTTCTAAATTTTCAGAATTGAAAGATTATACGGATAAAAGGTTTCATTTTCTGTATTTGATGGATGACTATGAAACTGATTCTATTAGTTTTACTTTCTTATTTCAACAGCTCAACATTGTAGAAGGAAAAATGCAGTATTTGTTTGATGAAAATGGAAGGCGCTACCTCGACGCTTTCGCTGGAATAGTTACTGTGTCTTGTGGACATTGCCATCCAGATATTCTAGCCGCCGTAAATGAGCAGAACAAACTTCTGCAGCATGCTACAACGATATACCTACACCATGCAATAGCAGATTTTGCAGAAGCATTGGCAGCAAAAATGCCTGGGAATTTGAAGGTGTTTTTTCTTTCTGAATATTAAATAACGAAGCACAACATCTAGCAATTGTTGGGCTCTGCAGAAATTGTTAAACTAGTATTTTTTGACCTATGAGATAAGTTGTTGAATTCCTAGAACTGAAGGATCTTTTCATGTTCTCAACTTTGGTGGTTGAATTGTCATATAGTCACTCATCATCATCCGTTTCGACAACATTTACTTTTGTATTGCGATTGCCTCAAACTTCTGCTTATTTCACTTGATGTTGCAGGTTGTTTATTTTGTAAACTCTGGGACCGAAGCAAATGAATTAGCAATGCTCATGGCTCGTCTATACAGTGGTAATCTAGGTATGATTGCATTGAGAAATGCATACCATGGAGGAAGTTCCAACACAATTGGACTCACAGCTTTGAACACATGGAAGTACCCAATTCCTCAGGTTTTCTACCCAGAGCTTAATCTTCTCCAGTGTTATGCTTCGTTTTTGTTGACTCTATTTTAGAGATAGAATCTACATTGCCTTCTGGTTCTTTACTAGTTTGGTTTTAGTCTTGCAGCATCTCTTAATTCAAATGAAACATTTGAGAAAATAATTAACATGGATCTAGTACCAACTTGAAGTAAACATGAATACCATTATTTGAAACTGCTATTTTTGTATTAAACAAGGGTTCATTCAAGTCTTGTTACAAGATGGAGCTTTCATATGCAGTTTTACTTGTGGGAACAGACATAACCTATTGCTGGTTTTAGTCAGCAGCTACATTTGCTGCAATTTTCAGGGCAAATTAAGTATTTTGATTCATTTGCATAATTCTTGTGGAATCTTGCAGGGTGAAATTCATCATGTTGTGAATCCCAATCCATATCATGGAATTTTTGGAGCAGATGCTGCTAGGTATGCCAAAGATTTGCAGGATCATATTGATTATGGCACTTCGGGAAGAGTGGCAGGTTTTATAGCTGAAACTATACAGGTTTGTTTTTCTGATGTCTGAAATTGAACATGATAAGCTGTTTCTTATAGAAGAAAGAAGAAAAATTCGGTCATGATAACCACCTTCCTCGCAACATTTCATTTTTTGTTATCTCAGGGTGTTGGAGGAGCAGTTGAATTAGCACCCGGATACTTGAAACTTGTTTATGACATTGTCCGCAAGGCAGGTGGTGTTTGCATTGCGGATGAAGTTCAAACAGGATTTGGTCGTACGGGAAGCCATTATTGGGGCTTTCAAACTCAGGGTGTGACTCCTGATATAGTTACCATGGCCAAGGTGTTTTTCCTGTTAAGATTTCTAATTTGTCAACATGAATTTCCTTGGGCAAAATGTATTTCCTGCTGTGTTGTCATGCCATTCTGGTCAAGTGCTTCAATTCCAAGTAGTTCTAAGCAGTAAATTTTCAGGGTATTGGCAATGGGTTACCACTGGGAGCTGTTGTGACAACGCCAGAAATAGCAAGCACAATGTCTCAAAAAATTCAGTTCAACACCTACGGAGGGAATCCTGTTTGCTCCGCTGGAGGACTTGCAGTTCTAAGAGTTATCGACAAAGAGAGGCGTCAGGCACATTGTGCAGATGTCGGTTCGCACTTACTTGAGCGATTGAGAGCTCTTCAGGATAAATATGAAAGTAATTTCTCTAAGTAGTCTACTACTTTTTAATGCTGCTTACCATGTCATTTTGCAAATCTTTGGAACTATATTCGTACTAATTAAACTAAGAGCTGATTAATGTATTTTTCCAGTCATAGGAGATGTACGAGGAAGGGGATTAATGATAGGTGTAGAACTTGTTACTGACCGTACGGAGAAAACCCCAGCGAAGGCCGAAACTGCAGTATTGTTCGAGAAACTAAGAGGTACCAACTATTCTTTGATTTCTAAAGACAATAAAGGTGATTATGACTGCTGTTCTAACGGCTCGTTTCTTCTTGATTGAAGAACTGGGCGTTCTCGTCGGGAAAGGAGGGCTGCATGGTAATGTATTTCGGATAAAGCCCCCAATGTGTTTTACAAAAGATGATGCAGGTATCTTTATATCATATCATAATCTAATTTGTTACAGGTTATAGTAACCCTATGTTATAATAACTCAGTTTTTGAAGGAATTTATAACTTACTCTCCTTTCCTTCTTATGTGCAGATTTTCTTGTTGATGCTTTGGATTTTTCCATCTCAAAGCTGTAAGGATTTAATCTGGAGAGAAGCTAGCCACAGATGTAATAATGTTCTTTTTTTTCTTTTGAAAAGATAATTTTTATTTGTAGGAGCTGTCACTTGTTCTATCGTTCATCAATGTACAGAGTCACATGTTTCTAATTTAAGTTTGTGGTTTCAAAAAAAAAACAAAAAAAGTTTGTGCCCATTTCTCTTTTCATCTTTTTATTCATTCATAAGTTTGTGTCTATCAATTGGCTTAAATTTATCGGCAACGGATGGCGCACTTGATTGATGGTTTTGGTTCTGAAGGTATGCTATCTCCCAGGTTTGACACATGTTTATAATATTAATTTGCAGTCTCAATTTTTTTGATGTCTCATTTGGTAGGCGGTAGAAACGGACGTGATCACTGAATATCTATTCTCCAAAAAAAAAAAAAAAAACTTAAATTTAGGGACTGCATTACACGACTGTTTGAGAAAGACACTTCATAATAATTGTTTTCGGTTCTTTTTTCTTTTGTCAGTGTTTTGGAAGGACCCATCAAAAGAAGAAGAAAAAAAAAAAAAAAACAAAAAACCACAACTTTTGAACAACGACGCATCACAAAAAAAAAAAAAAAAAAAAAAAAAGAAAAAGCACAACTTTTGCACAAGGACGCATCAAAAGAAAAACAAAAGAGCACACCTTTTGAATAATATATAGGTTAAAATATCATTTTGTGTTCGATTTTTATTTTATTTTTTTCGGGATAAATACACACGGCATATCCCCATAACCTACATCCTAATTTCTCCGCCGTAAACTATACATTTAAGGGGCTGGTTGGGCTCATTAATAAAGAAGAGAATGGAAAAAGAATGTTCTTTGGGGTTTGAGCCATCGAAAATTATTCTTCCCATAATCATATTTTTCCAAAATCACTTTTTTATTGTCTTTTTAACTATTTTTTATTCTTCTCCTAATCACTTTTTATTCCTCAACTATTTTTCACTCACATCCTTATTATCATTCTCTTCGTCCCAAACACAATTAATCATTATCGCCATAATTATTCACTTAACCATGAACATAATTAATCATTCTCTCTATAGTCATTCCCTTTCTCATTCTCTCCTAATTCTCATTCTTCCCATAATTATTTCCAAATGCACCCTTAATCTCTCTATCGAGAGCAAACCATAATTGGAGATAAACTTCTATAACTACTATATACAAACCATATATTGGAGGGTGATCATCCAAATTATAAATTGATAGATAAACGAGTTTAGTTTAGCAATCCAATATTTAAACGATGCCTTAACAATCTTAGAATACTTATATTCAATCGAAGGCAAAAAGACATTGTTTCAACCTCAAAGACATGTACAATGAACTTTAGAGAATAATTCTTGGTGCATGATTGAAATATTAATAAAATAGTATAATTTTTTTTTGCCTCCTCCATCTTTTGAAGTCATCTATCTTACATTTCCTCTCTCTTCTCCTTTGAAAATTATAGTTAAAACCAATTAGTTTAAGCATGTTCAAGGGAGTTAACTTAACTCGAATTAAGTTAATACTACTTAAACCTGGGTTGCTCCACGAATTAGCCAAGATGGCTATTAGGGTTAAGTTCGTAAAGCAACAAAATGAGTCGATCGCCAATATCACAATCTTAAATCAAATTGACTTCGAGTGAAATTATTGATTTGTTTTGATTTTTGATTTATCGATTTAAGCAATGAGGAATTAACCAGAGATTTATGGGAGTGGAATTTTAGTTCTGAGCTTGAGTTTCTTGTTGGGCAATTGATCGTTGTTTGGAAAGGCTTACTTAGGGGTAATAATTATAGTTAGGTTTGATTGGTTTAGGTTAAAGTTGACTGGCTATTTCTTATATAGTCATCTTGAGATCCAACAAGAATGGCTGCCCTTCATCTTCTTCTCCATTAGCTTCCCCATTTTTATTCATTCAACTATTTCTCTCTCTCATTCCACGCGTTTGGAGGTTTTCAACATTGCCTTTGAATTTTGAAAAGTTTCACAAATACTCATGAACTTTACAAAATGTTTCAGTATGCTGTTAAATTTGGATGGAAACCGTTTCAGTTTGATTTAAAAAAATGTTCATGAACAGTAAGAAATTTTAATAGCCAAGAATATTTTTAAAACTTTATAAATTATTTGTATATTAACTTTTTTTTTTTTTTTTTATATTAACGGTATATTTTTAATAATCTTTTTAGAATAATATTAAAAAATTTGTTTCAAATACCTAATATATTTAACTGTATATTTGTTTAATCTTTATACTTTTAACTTATGAATTACTTTTATGGGTTAATATTAGTTTAATTAATTGAAGGATAAGTTTGATGTTGAAATTAATTTTGTAATATATTTATCTTATAACGGTTGTTAGTCATTTATTTTATTATTGTACCTTTGTTTTTCGATACATTAAAAGTAAGAGTGTACATAAAGTTGAGTTAGGAAGATTTTTTAACCAATCTAAAATTTTGACTTGGTGAATCCATCAACCTGTACAATTGTGTGTGTTTGAGTATTAAATTTGGTTGTGTTAGTTCGAGTTGTCGAGTTATCTGAACGCTTCTAATAAAAAGTCAATTATTCTTAACTTAAACAAACTAATATTTTTCGACTAGTACGTTGTATTGTGATTTAAATTTTCACGTTTAATATTATATTAACAATTCATAAAAAGAAATCAAATGTTTAAATAACAATCTTAGAGGATACTTGCACTCAGTCGACCCTAGTGGGTCCCAATCTCTACGGTCGACCCTTTGGGGGTTGTGACCTTCTCGGTGTAATTCTTGGACGCTACACCTTGTGGGTGTAATGATCCTAAGTGTTACTTGACCGACTCTCGACGAACTCCAACTTCCTTTGATGACTCTTTAGGGGTCAGACTTCCTTTTGTTCGGCCTCCGAGGGGTCCTGGTCTGTTTGGCTGACCCCCTAGTGGTCGACGTGGGTTGGGCCTACCCTTAGGGAGTCTTGTCTACCTTGGTCGACCCCTAGAGGTCGAATTCAGACTCGGCCAACTCCCGGGGGTCCTAACCTCCATGGTTGTTCCTCGGGGAGATTTTAGCCTCCTCTGCTAACCCTTGAGGATTGGATTTCCTTTCGGCCGACCCATTGGGCGCTGGACTTCTCGTTGTAACTCTTGGCTGTTATAAACGATCTTGGATGTTACTTAGACTCGGTCGACCCCTAGGGGTTCTAGCCTCCATGGCCACTTTCGTGGGAGCCTTTGCCTTCCCAATGTAACATCCTAGATGTTGCAACAACCTTGAGTGTTACTTGAACTCGGTTGACCCCTATGGAGTCCATATCTCTATTGCCAACCCCCGAGAGGCCTTCAACTTCCTTTACCGACCCCTTAGGGGTCAAACTTACCTTCAAGGTCAGCCAAAAGGAAGTCTAGCCTCTAAAGGGTCAGCAGAGGAGGTAGGAGTAAGAATCATATATGTTTATCATCATAGGAAAAAAAAAAAACTAAAGTCATAAAGAAGAACAATTATTTTAATGTAAGATATCTTTTTAAAAATATTTCTATAGAATAATGATTTAGAATAAGGTTTTTTTTCTTTTGAAAAAAGATTTCTATAGAGTGAATGACATATCTATTCAAATAAAATGTTAACATTTTTTATTTAAAACATAATGGTGAATTTGTTTTAAAACCAAGGGTATTTTTGAAACTTTTTAAAGTTGAGGGGCATTTTTTAAACCAGACTTTAGGAGGTTCCATCCAAATTTAAGGACATGGGTATTTTTGAAACATTTGATAAAGTTGAAGGGTATCTGTGAAACTTTTTAAAGTTCTGGGGCAATGTTGAAAAAAATCCTAAAGTATAGGGGTATGTTTGATAATTTAGTATATATTTTTTATACCATTACTTTGTTTTTTTTATTATTAATTATTTTTTTGTGTATAATATCATTTTGGTCTCTTAACTTTTTCCTTTGTTTAATTTTGGTTCATGAACTTTCAAAAGTATAATTTTAGTTCTTGAACTTTAACCTTTGTTCCATTTTAGCCCCTAAACTTTCAAGTGTCCAATTTTGGTTTGTTTCATTTCGGTTCTCGAACTTAAAAAAAAAAAAAAAAAAAAAAAATCTTTATCATAGCTCTATAAAAACCTCAAGCAAACACCTCTTAGGATATATTTGGAGAAAGAGAATGAGAATGATTATGGGATAAATGAGAATTAGGATAGGATAAAAATAAATAAATGGGAGAATGAATGCCTATGTTTGGGGTGAAGAGAATGATAATGAAGAAAATAATATAATAAGTATCATACAAGTAAAAAATAGATATTGAGAGAATAAAAAGTTGTTGTGGAAAGAATAAAAAGAAGTTAGGAGAAGAATAAAAAAATGATTTTGAGAAAATGTGATTACGAGAAGAATAGCTCCTAGTGGTTTAGAAAGAGTTGAGAGCTCAGTTCTTCCCTGAAAAAGTTGAAATCATAGCAAGACAAAAGTTGCATGAACTAAAACACACTGGAGGGATAGGAGATTATGTAAAGCAATTTTCGATTGTAATGCTCGATATCCGGGATATGTCTGAGAAAGACAAAGTATTTTGTTTTGTTGAAGGGCTACAACCTTAGACTAGGACCAAGTTATACAAGCAGATGGTCCAACATTTGGCAACTGTGTTGGCCGCCACAATGAGATGATTAGATTATGCCAACGATTCAAGTTCTCAGAAGAAGAATAATCCTCCTCACAATACTGGAACTAGATCTTTTAAACCTACGGGTCAAAGATACGTTGGGGACAATAAGCCGAGAGGATCAGATAATTCACATGGTGGACGAGACAAAGGCCCACAAAATGCCCAAAACGGGGCCTCCTCGAACACATTACCAGCAACAGAATAACCAACTCTGGAAGGTGATTTAGTGTCTTCTATGTAAGGGTCCTCATATATTATTGTTTTGCCCGAATAAAGCTGCCCTCGCCAATTTATCGGCCATCCAAGCCTCATAATCACAAGGATCCCGAACCCGAGCCTAAAATAAAAAAAAAAAAAGAAGAAAACGAGGACACTCCTAGAATACGACTTTGAATTTCTTGTCGGCCCTGCAACGAAAAGCAGAATCAAAAGAGAGGTTCGAGAAAAGACTCATGTTCGTAGATGTAGTTATTAACTCTCGACAAGCAAAAAGAAATTTAGTTGATTCGGGGGCAACCCATAACTTTATATCTTATCAAGAATCCCATCCTCTGAAACTCATAATAGACAAAGACCCTAAAAAAATGTAAGTCGTGAACTCTAAGGCCTTACCCATCGTGGGAGTTGCCAAGAAAGTGCCATTGAAGTTAGGCACGTGCACTGAAAAAATAGACTTAGTCATTGCTCACATGGATGACTTTAACGTGGTACTCGAAATGGACTTTCTACTAAAGCACATAGTCATCCCAATGTCGCTAGTTAAGTGGCTAGTTGTCACAGATGATAATCCCGCACTGATCACTGCTAAGATCGAACAACACGGTCGAGTGCAAATGATCTCTACAGTGCAATTAAAGAGAGGGTTTGGCCGTGATGAACCCACATTCATAGTGATACACCTAATTGAAGACTCAAACTCCATAGAAATCATCCTCGAAGATATCCAAAAAGTCCTGGACAATTATGTAGACATTATGCCCGACAGTTTACTGAAGACCCTGCCCCCTAGACATGGGATAGATCATAAGATTGAACTAGTGCCTGGAATTAAACCCTAGGCAAAAAATGCTTACTGAATGGCACCTCCTGAGTTAGCTGAACTTAGGAGGCAACTTGATGAGTTACTGAGTGCAGGCTTTATTCGCCATACTAAAGCACCTTACGAAGCCCCACTGTTATTCCAAAGGAAGAAAGATGGGACTATGCATCTGTGTATTGACTATAGAGCCTTGAACAAAGTAACAATGTGTAACAGATACTCATTGCCAATCATCACAAACTTGTTTGACCAACTCCACAGAGCCAAATATTTCCCAAAGATGGATCTTCATTTAGGTTACTACCAAGTTTGCATTGTCGAGGGCGACAAACCTAAGACGCATGCATGACGAGGTACGAGGCATTCGAATTCCTTGTTATGCCATTTGGGTTGACGAATGCGTCCGCTACATTTTGTACGTTGGTGAATCAAATTTTACATGAATACCTTAACTAGTTTGTCGTAGTTTACCTGGATGATATAATCGTCTATAGTGCCACTTTAGAAGAACATAAAGTTCATCTACAGTTTGTCTTCAAGAAATTAGACAAATCAGTTATATGTAAAGAAAGAAAAATGTGCTTTTTCTCAACAATGCATCAACTTCCTCGAGCGTGTTATCAAATGTGGTCGCATAAGCATGAACGAACTCAAGGTAAAAGCTATTCAAGAATGGAAAATTCCTAAATTAGTAACTTAAGTGCGATCCTTATTGGGATTGGCAAAATAGTACCATTGATTTGTCGAAGGATTATCTAAACGAGCTGCCCCGCTAACATAATTGTTGAAGAAAGTTAACCCGTGGGAGTGGTCAGACAATTGCCAAAAAGCTTTCAAAGATTTGAAGGAAACAATGATGAAAGGTCCTGTCCTCGGATTGGTCGATGTCATTAAGCCATTCGAGGTCGAGACCGATGCGTTTGACTTAGCCCTTAGTGGTGTCCTCATCGAGGAGGGCCACCCCATCGCCTATGAAAATAGAAAGTTAAATGATGCTGAAAGATGTTACACTGTCTCAGAAAAAGGAATGTTAGCGGAATTCATTGTTTAAGAGCCTGTAGAGAATACTTACTAGGATCACCCTTCGTGGTTAAAATAGACAACAATGCAATATGCCACTTCTTTAGCTAGCCGGAGCTAATGCCAAAACAAGTGTGTTGGCAAGAATCACTAGCCGAGTTTGACTTTAAGTTTGTACACAAGTCTGGGAATAGTAATCAAGTAGTCGATGCCCTAAGTAGGAAGAGCGAGTATACGACCCTGTGCATGCTCACCTACATCCATGCAAGCAAGGTAGATGGTTCCATGCGCGAAATAATCAAAGAACACTTAAACAAAGACCGATTGGTTAAAGTTGTAGTCGACCTAGCAGAATCAGGGAAGACTAGACAATTTTAGGTCAAAAGGGGACTTATTGATGACCAAAGGAAATTGATTATACGTCCCGAGAGCAGGTGACTTAAGAAAAAAACTGTTATATGAATGTCAAAATACCTGATGGACAGGCCACCCAGGTTGGCAACAGACCTATGCCTTACTGAAGAAGGGTTATTTTCGACCAAAGATGCAGGACGGCGTTATGCAGTATACTAAGACTTGTATTATCTGCAAACAAGACAAGGTTGAGAAAACGAAGGTGTCAGAGCTTCTTGAACCCTTATCAATGCCCACAAGACCTTGAGAAAGTGTATCACTTGATTTTATCACACACCTCTCGAAGGTAGGAGAGCAAAATGCCATCTTAGTTATCATTGAACGATTCTCTAAATATGCAACCTTTATACCAATGTCGAAACTATGCTCTGTGGAACTAACAACCCAATTGTTCTTTAAGCATATTGTGAAACTGTGGGGCATTCCTTCAAGCATCATCAATGATAGAGATGGTCGATTCATAGGCACGTTTTGGACAGAGTTATTAGCATTTCTGGGAACCATTTGAATATATCACCAAGTTATCACCCATAAACCGATGGTCAAACAGAAAGATTCAATTGCATGCTCGAAGAATACTTGCGTCACTTCGTGGATGCTCAATAGAAAAACTAGGTCCACTTACTCAATGTAGCCCAATTCTTTTTCAATTGCCGGACTTGTTCTTCCACTAGAAAGAACCCATTTGAAATTGAAAGTGGAAGACAACCATCTCTAGCTCATATCATTGACCATCCCTATGTAGGTAAAAATCCTCATGCCCACAATTTTACGAAGGAATGAAAGCAATCCACAGACATTGCAAAGCTTATCGTGACCTAGTGGTCAAAAAGGGTATTGGGGTTCTTAAGATGATGGGTTCAATCCAATCTAGTTGATGTGGTCCTTGTGGGTGCCACTCGCTTTGCGTTTCCGTTTGGTGACATGCTTGCTGGATTAGAATAGTTTCATACGATCACATCGCAAGTCTCCAAACAAAGTTAGATCGTGATACTCAGCAGCCGTGTTTATTAAAGTTTGTGATAATACTTCAACTTGTCATATTTGGATTTTAGTTTTAATTCTTTTTTTTTTTTTTTGAATTGACAACCCTTCAATCGACACCCCTATCGCGGTTTCTTACTCCAATATTGATTCGAACTTTTGGCCAATTTTGACGAAGGATTTCTTCCTCCAATTTTGCGATCTCTTTCTTCTTACTATATAATACTAAAATGGCTCATTAATTTACATATATATACATTAAAAAAAAATCCATAAGTTATTCTCAAAAAAAAAATTCATTAGTTTACAAATTTTTCATTATAAATTTATAAGGAGTAAGAAAGAAAAGAAAGACTAGTTTTTTTGGACAAATTTTACCTTTTTCATACGTGAAAATCTCTTAAAATTAACTTAAAATTGTTTATTGTAACACATTTCAAATTTTAGGGAAGGTGATTGCTCAAATTGAAAGTTGAAGGATTTAATTGTTACAAACAACCTACTTTAGAGAGGTGATTTGTGCACTTTTCCAATTTTTTTTATATATTTTTATTAACGCAACTATTTATCTTTTGTATTTAATGATAGAAGAGAAAACAGAGGGAAGAAATAAAGAGAGAGAGTATTTCATATATTATATCATATGAAGAATGAGCATAAGGTTGCTCTTATATACACAGCATGAGAAGAAAAGTCCAAGAAGAAAAGGACAAAAAAAAGGAGAATATTGTTGCAACAGAAAAAGAAAAATAACAGTAAAGGCAATAGAAAATAAACAGAAATATATCATTTTACATCCCCCCGCAAACTCAACGGGCTATTGAGCACTGTGAGATTAGTTCGTAGAGTTTGAAAGCGAGTAGTTGGGAGCGGCTTAGTGAGCACGTCTGCGAGCTGGTGTTCGGACGAAACATGCCGAACTAAAAGTTGTTTCTGTAGAATTCGATCGCGGACGAAATGTTGATCAATTTCAATGTGCTTTGTTCGCTGATGCAGGACTGGATTTGCTGCGATTTGAGTAGCACTGATGTTGTCACAAAGAATCAATGGAGGAGACGAGACTGGAAAACCGAGTTCAGATAGCATTGATTCAAGCCAAATTATTTCTGCAGTGGCATTGGCGAGACCCCTGTATTCAGACTCGGCACTGGATCGAGATACGGTTTTTTGTTTGGATGAAGACCAGCTGATGAGGTTGTTGCCTAAGAACATACAATATCCACTTGTGCTGCGACGATCGTCGGGACAGCTTGCCCAATCGGCATCAGTGTAGCCAACAAGATTGAGGGATGAAGGTGAAATTCTGAGACCCAGATTTTTGGTGCCTTTGAGATATCGACATATTCGCTTAACTGCTAACCAGTGAGTGGAGGTGGGGGCATGAAGAAATTGACATACTTTATTGACAGCGAAGGCGATATCCGGCCGAGTTAAGGTGCAATATTGGAGGGCACCAACAAGGCTTCGATATTCAGTTGGATTAGCAAGTGGTTCACCATCGTAAAGAGACAGAGGAGAGCCAAAAGCCATTGGTGTAGCAGCAGACTTGCAGTCATACATATGTGCCCGATGTAAAATGTTGTCAATGTACTTGGATTGAGACAAGTGAAGGCAGTTATCTATAAAAAAAGCTTGTATACCGAGAAAACAAGACAGAGTACCCAGAATTTTGAGCTGAAATTGAGTGTTTAAATTCTTCATGAAGCCAGAGATTTTGAGTTGGTCATTTCCTGTAATTATTATATCATCAACATATACCAGTATGATAGTAATAGTAGTAGTTGTTCGAAGATAGAACATAGATCCATCAGACTTTGCTGCTTGAAAATTCCAGGATAGAAGTTGTGAGCTCAATTTTGTAAACCAGGCGCGAGGGCTCTGTTTTAAGCCGTAAATAGAACGATGGAGCTTACAAACGTGAGTGGGATAATCAGCATGAATAAAACCAGGGGGTTGTTGCATATAGACCTCCTCTTCAAGGTCGCCGTTTAAGAAAGCGTTGTTCACATCAAGCTGCTGAATAGGCCAACTAAAACTTGTGGCAAGAGATAGAATAAGGCGTATAGTGGATGGCTTAACAACAGG
>JBBMEG010000022.1:11070509-11101215 GCA_037832605.1 Cyclanthera cordifolia
AATTGCAGAGACGAAGCACACCCTGAACGATTGGAGAAGAGGGGTGTCCAAGACGAGAATGCCAAAGATTGAAGTCAGTAGAACGAACAGCAGCTGCAGCAAGAGGGTAAGATCGTGTAGAGGAAGGTTGACCAATTTTGTATAGACCATTTTCAAGCATACCACGCAGCAGGGTCCTCTGAGTGTGTATATCCTTGACAAGAAAAAAGGATGGAAAAAATTCAACAGATGCGTTATTATCTTTGCATAACTGAGCAACACTAAGGAGTTTATGTGAAATAGAAGGGGCATGAAGAACTTTGCATAAACGAAGAGGAGTGTTTGTAGAAGAGAACAGGGAGGTAGAGCCAATATGTTGAATAGAGATAGACTTACCATCACCAACCGTTACTTGATCTCCTCCTTCATACGGTACCACATTTGATAGGGAATTGGAATCTGGGGTTAGATGATGAGTGGCGCCGGAGTCGAGATACCAGGAATCATCTGGAGAATTTGGTACGTACTGGGTTTCACTAGATTCAGGGTATGAAGAGGAGGATTGAGTGGTGTGGACATACATAGCTTGAGGAATTGTGGGTGTTGGTGTAGGAGGGCGATATTGGAGATTTGTTCGATGGTAACATGTAAAGGCAGTATGATTGTCTTTCAGGCAAATTTGACATTGGGAGGGTGAAGGTGCTATAGTGGAAGCTGGTTGTGGATTGAAGGGAGGTCTATATGAGTGAGGCAGAGGAAGGGCAGAGGGCGATTTTCCAAGAACTCCTGCTTGAGAGGTTTGGTTTGGACGATGGCGAGAGAGGGCAGGGGAAGATGAGAAAGGTCGAAAGCTCCGCCGTGCTAGATGTGGTCTTGCCATGGTATAACCTGCAACATTTGCTTGAATTATAGGAAGATTATCTATGGAATTTTGCTGTTCTAACCTGTGTTCATAGCTGAGAAGCAGAGCTCGAACATCTTCCACAGTGGGAAGTTCAGCTCGATGTAATACTGATGTAACAAACGGATTGTATTCAGCTCCCAACCCTTCAAGAATATAGGCGATGTGATCTTTGAGCGAAACCGGTTCTCCAATGGATGATAATCTGTCGGCTATTTCCTTTATTTTTGTGAGATACTGAGTGATAGAAACCCCCTCCTTCTTCACACGTTGTAACTGAGATTTGAGGCTGATGACGCGGGTAATTGATGTAGACTCATAAGTGCGTCGTAAGGCTTCCCAAATTTCATGGGCTGTGGAGTATGAAACAATTTCTCCCATCTTTGCTTCTGTGAGAGATGAGTAGAGGAGAGTCATCACCATTCTGTTATATTTTTGCCATATTGAATACTCTGGATTCGGTTGTTGTGTGAGATTATCGAGTAAAACAGGGGGAGTAAGTATGGAGCCATCAATAAAACCTTCAAGACCTTGAGCGTACAAGTAATTTAGTAGTTGGTTTTTCCATATCAGGTAGTTCGAATCACTGAGTTTAACCGATAAAGCTTGAGAAATACTGGGAAACATGTGAGTAGATATTTGTGGTGGAGGTATTGGGGAGTATGAAGTTGATGGAATGAATGATAGTGGAGGATTGGGATGAGACAAAGGAGGATTGTATAACCCAAACGGAGGTGGTCGAGGATTTTGGGGTTGTGGGTAATAAGACGGAAGTGGAGCATAATACGGTGACTGTGGGGGATTCAGTATTTGAGAGGTGGGATGACGACTTGGTGTTCGGGACTGAATTTCATTTATCTGAGATCGACTGTGAGGAATCGGAGATGACGGAGTGAAGGGGGCGGCGGAAATAGGAAGAGCTGTAGTGGAGATGGGTCCGGCAGGAATGTTCTGATTTGCCGGAGTAGAAGGAGCTGGCGAAGAAGACGACGCCATAGGAACCTAGACGACTGATACCATGATAGAAGAGAAAACAGAGGGAAGAAATAAAGAGAGAGAGTATTTCATATATTATATCTTATGAAGAATGAGCATAAGGTTGCTCTTATATACACAGCATGAGAAGAAAAGTCCAAGAAGAAAAGGACAAAAAAAAGGAGAATATTGTTGCAACAGAAAAAGAAAAATAACAGTAAAGGCAATAGAAAATAAACAGAAATATATCATTTTACATTTAATAACCATTCCCCTATATACCTCTAAGGCGTTTTTGTTTGAATTTCGTATTAAATATAAAAGGATAAGCAATTAAATAACCCCATCATCATAAATTTAAGGAATCTCACCCTAACCAAACAAACTTTTAAAGTTCACTGCATGTTATGTGCACGAGACTACGCACAGCTATATCCTTGACAATCATTGTTGTTCATCCTTGTAATCCTGCTTTCATCTATCTCCAATTTAGTTAATTTTTGTTTGAGGACGTATTTTCAAGATTTTGTTTTCTAGGTTTCATCCCTACAACAATTGAGGAAACATCTACAAAAGGACACCGATGCAGGAGCAAATTGGCAAGCATATTCACAACCCGTTGCAAGCTCTCTGCCTAAATATAAAGGAAATCGCTCTACACCTATCAAAAATATCAGCAACCACATTGCTGATATCAAAAACATCTTGAGAAACACCGTTAAGAATATCAATCATCCTCTTAGAATCAGGTTCCAACAAGATAATATGAGCAAGATTAGAAGCAACGTTTAACAAACTCCCAAGCCCCGCCCTAATAGCCAACCCCTCCATCATTAAGCCAGAAGAAGCCTTGATTCCTCCCTCCGCCCCTATCGACAAAGGGCAGCCTCTAAAGTCTCTAGCAAGCAAACTGGATTGCCAATTTATTTGTTAATATTTTGGCTTTTCAATTTTACATGCAAAGACCCCTTGTTATTGATACTAGTTAATTGAAACTAAACAAATCTACTTCTGAAATCGCCCATTATTGCATGCAGAGCATATTAGTTTAACTGAAATACTTGCTTGCTATAAAAACAGAAATATTTATGAGAACTGAAGTTTTCTTTCCAAGTAGCAAGAAGGATTAAGAAAATATTTAAGAAAAAAGTTCCAGTTGGAATAAACTAATAGTAAATTCTGCTAAATGCACAAACATTTATCATGTGTGGTATTTATGTAATCAGTTCATCAAAAGAAAAACAATGACATGTCATCACAAAAATGTTCAATCTGAAGATTGATTATATTGACACTAAATAGATTATTTTCAAGACAACTTGGCATTACAATAGATTTTTAAAATTAATCATACTTGCAACTTTTTTTCCTATCTCAATAAGATTTTTAATATTTACAAACGGGTGTTAAAGGATGCTAGAAAAATGGTATGAGACTTTGGACATTACCAAGAAGCACCCTGAGTATAATCATGAAGCAATTTCGAGCTCGGCAAATGTTGATGATGAACTATGCAGGCTCACAAGGACGGTTCACCCAAAGCGAGCTCAAGGCTCGGAGTCGTTGGAAAAACTCCCCTAGAATAAGAAGACCTTGAGCAGATTGCCGGGTCGTAAGAATTTTGTACATCTGTTGCAATGTTTCCTGTCGTAGATGGTCAGCCTATTTGGGCATTAGAAGAGAGAGCACGGTGAAAAAGTTGCGATTTTGATTAAATGCTCAAGAAAGACGAACACAACTCTAGATAACTAGCAGAATCAATTTTAATCTATATGCTACAACAATAAGTTCATTGAATTCATGAATGCTACAACAATAAGTCCATTGAATTCATGAACAAGGTCTAAATGATTAGAGAATGATGTTGATTTATAGTAAGCATAATTATATGGAGTTAGTTCCGGACTTGGGGTTATAAATAGAGGTAGTTGGGAAAGAAAGAGGTAGGGAGTAATTTGGTGAGTGATTTAGTCTTTAGATCTCGAGAGATATCTCAATAAATCATGAATTGACCTAGTTGTCGAGGAGGGTCTTAAGGATAAAAAAAGTTACGGATTCAATCATGTTCGTCATCTAACATTAATTAATTTTTCCAATGAAATAATTTCTTATGGGGTTTCTCGACAGCCAAATGTTGTAGAGTGAGGTGATTTGCCTCATGAAAATAGTCGAGGTGCGCGTAAACTAGTCTAGAATCCAGACACTCATGGATATAAAAAGATAAAGTTGTCTCAAGAGGGAGGGAGAAGTACCTATCAAAACTTGGTTTATCTTGTATTTCGTTATTTTTATATTTTAATGCAATCTTGATCAACGTTATTTTAACACATGGCTTGGGGTTGGGCTTGGGACATGGGATGTTAAGATGACAAAAGAGAATATCAAAAGAACAAAAATATCATATCTTATTTAACTTGTGATCTTGAGCTCAAAGAAATACGTTACCTGGTTTACAAAGCTAATGAGTGCTTCTAATCTTTCCATTGCAGACGTCATCTGTAGATGGCAACTTCCTTCACCCAGCTGACCAGCCACTACGCTGTCGAATAGATTTTGTTGTAGTTTTTCCATCCCCTGTCTTAAAGCATCTTCGGCTTGTAGACACGATTTCCTAAGGCTACCAGTATCCGAAATTTGTTGTTCGGTCCGCGTCTCCAGCTGAGGTATCAAAACCTGCATATCACAATATTACTTTGTAAACAAACAATATTGAACTAAGTGGCTATGAGTTCATATGTATGCATTTAGTGCTCTCTTTCTTCAGAAACCATGGGCTTTCCGAATTTCATGACACCATATATATGTTGAGATATGGAGCCAAAAAAAAAAAGAACGTGGAAGTTTTTTATTTAAAAAAAAAAAGTAACTGTATTAAAAAGTGGCAGTGTACTACTTAATGTGGGTAGTTACGAAAGAAAAAAGAGAATGGGAGTAATAAGGCAGCAGCCTATTTGTAGAGTACTGTGTTGAAAAAAATACACAAAAAAGAGAGAAGAAGAAAATAGAGTGCTTTTGTGTGGAAGCTTATGAGTGTTTTCTTTTCTTCTTGGGTATAGTTTTTGTAAGAGGGTGTTTTCTCCATTGATGAGTGTTGTAAAACTCTTGTGTTCTCCCAACAACAATTTAGTGGAACCTGCAATTGGTAGCAGAGAACTGGATGCAGCAATGTTTAGGTGAATTAGTATAAAATTGGTGTCAATTTCTCTTCCCTAAACCTTTTTTTTTATTATTGTTCTTGTGGCTTATAAATTTAGATTCGTTTATCTATATTTTTAAACATGACGGTTCCAAAATTGATTCCATAATTTGATTTGAAAGCAAATTTAATCTTGGAAAAGGCTCAAATATATATTTGTCTGAGTTGTTGAAAATTTAGATTGATTATATATTGTTAGTATTGTGACCATATTAGTCTATCAGTATATTAAACTACAGTATATATTTAAATAGAAATCAAGGAGATGTTAGGGCAAGGAAAATGAAAATGATTAAAGGGAAGATATAAATTAGGGGAGAATGATTATCAGGTTCAATAATTATATATATTTGGGGTGAAGAGAATAATTACAGGTGAACCCTTATATTTAAGGCGAAGAGAATAACTATAGAAGTTTAAAATATCGAGTACGAAGAAATGAGATTATGAGAATTGATTCTCTATAACTCATATGTGGATAAGAGGATCATTCTCCTTCTCCTTCCACCAAACACGCCCAAAGTGATTTTTTACTGTAGGAAAATGTGGGGGAACTTTTGAGACAAGATAAATTGCAATACAAGGAATAAATTGTTAAAATTTATGCCACTAACATAGATTTCACTAAAACACATGACATAACAAAAACAAAGAAAGAGCTTATCTAAAGCTCTAACTTCATTCCTACAAGGAAATGAACCATGGAGCTATCTACAACAAATAAATGATGTCTTTTGAGATCCTATCAACTAGTCATGTTTGTAATTTAAAAATAGAGCCAAAGTCTAACCTAACTGAAAGATTGGTTCTTTTTTCTTTGATGTAAACATTTTACTGTGACTCGCCAGCCACATTAACTAAGAGCATACCTTGAGAAGTTCTGAAGGGCGAAATCCTCCTATCCATAAGAAAAGTCTTTCGGCTGATGTTTTCCACATGCCTGACATTATGTAGGAGACATCGGCTTTTGCAGCTTTAGCTTTCATGCGAAAAAATGTAAAGTAATGTCTCATTGCATTTTCTACGAGTATTCTAAGCTCGATATCGGTGATATCGGCATGCACAGCAGTTCTCAGATCACAAATCTGCCTGCTCTGCTCTTCTACCCATCGCTCGTACTCTGATTCAAATGCAGAGATAGCTGCAAAACAAATAGCAGAAGACAAGAATGTTAAACCTTAAGGTAGATTGGCAAGTTAAAAGAACAAAGTTTGAAGGAATAAAGGTAAATGGGTCTTTGAATTTTGTCAACGAGACATAAAAGCACAAGAAACGAATTTTCAAAAGGATACAAGTAGACAAAAAGAATTGCATATGAACTAGACAAATTCTTAAGCCTTCATTTCCTTCAACTATATCAGCATTTTTGGTTAATTAGGAAAGAAGGTATTTTGTTGGTGGTATAGTAAAATTTACCCAACCCATTAGCTTAAACTTTTGGATTGGTTAGTGATTTAAGTTTTAACATAATTTAACATAGTATGAGCAGGAGGTCTTGAGCTCTAATCTCTACCATGTTTTTTTCCTCTTCAATTTCAAACCCACAAGCGAATAAGTATTGGTTGATATAATTAAATTTATCCAAACTCAATAGCTACAGATTCTGGGTTGATTGGTAATTTAACCTAATTCAAAATATTCGGTAGAGTTAGGGTTTGAGTTATAATACTCAAGAGGGAGGGGATTCGAGGGTTCATACCTAGAGCTTGCCTTGAATCTTTCGCATTTTCAATAATAATATACAGATTCTGTTATTGTAGGTTAGTATCCTTACACATTAAGGTTTACGGTTTAGCTTCCACTGATCTCCATGGAAACTTCAACCACCAAAATCTAGCTTTGGGAGACGACAGAATTGGATGGGATCCGTATCAAGGGAATTCTATCTATATCTCCAAGGGAGAAAGGCCTACTTTAATACAAGCAATCCAACATACTACATGTCCATTTATAAGATGCATCCTAAAGTTATCAATAAACTCGAGAGATTCATTAGAAATTTTCTTTGGAAATGCAACATTGGAAACAAAGGTATTCACCTTGTTAATTGGAAGGCCACTATTTCCCCCATTGTAAAAGGAGGACTGGATACAGAGCTTAGAGCTTAAAACTTAGGAATGAGGCCCTTTTATCCAAGTGGATTAGGAGGTATGGCATAGAAAAGCATGCCTTTGGATGAAAATTATTGAAGCAAAATATTGATCATCTCCATAAAGCTACAAGCCAAAGATTTCCCTATCATCCACGGCAAGAGGACCATGAAATTGTTTCTTATCCAAAAAAAAACATATCAAGGGCATTATAGTAATTAATTGGGGTTTTTGTTGGAGATTTCTGTTATAATTAGAGGGTGGACGAGTAAGGAGGACAAAGAATATTTCGGGAATGATTTAGGACTTAAGTGATCTCAAAAGTGAGGACGGTCTAAGTAACCTAGAATTACTTGGTTTATCTAATAGTTCATTTATGTTTTGTTATCAATAGAAGTTGGATCGTATATGTAAGCCACTAAGTTTCCAATTTGGAGACTTCAACTCAGTACTTAAATCTCAAACTCTTAACACCAATGCATATCCTACTGTTCATACCAAACATCACTAGCATTTTAGGTACCAAATCTTTTTCATCCATCATATAATACCACTCCAGTGTCATACTCAAGGAAAATAATCAAAAGTTAGTTGGGAATACCAGTCAATTCGATACAAAAATATGAAAAGCAAAAAAGAAGTCAAAGTTTTGTTAAAGCGGTGATAGAGCATGAAAACCCCTCCAATGGGAGAAACTGGCTTTACCACAAATCAAATATTTGGATAATCTTTTCGTGTAGGACTCATAAAACGTACAGAAACATCCCAACGTATAAAGTTTACGCTTATATTAATCGTTGGCATTACCACAAACACTTGACCTGCAAAAAGTTATGGCCTCTTATCACTTCCCCTAAATTGGAGCTCTCAAATCAATTTCCCTTCTGCAGCTCCCAACAACTAATCTATACAATATTGACAAGAGCAATCCAAGAAAAGAATAAAAACAAGCAGAAATCCAACCTGAATTTGTGGTTCCAGAAAAACCCAACTGGTTATTATCTAATCGGGATCCAGCAAACAGATCCTGAAGAAAAAAGTAACGTTACATGAAAATTAGTTATAAATAAAGGACTACAGAATATTATCTGAACGAATGGGTTAATAGAAAATGAATTAGGAGGAATTATGGTTCATACTTGTTGTCTTGCTTTTTCAAGCTCTTGCTCTAATTGAACGAGTTTCAAGCGGCTCGTTTCCAATGCCTTAATATAAGCCTGCAAAAGGGATTTACAATGCTTTGTGATTTCAATCGAAACTTTGCAAATTGATTGAATGAATGAAGAATGTTGATTCTTACCTTCTTTCTTATCCGACTTTTGCGAGCTGCTTCTCGATTTTGAGCGAGCCGTCTTTGAATCTGCAATTGAGCATTAGGCTAAATTATAAAAATAAGTTCAAATAACATTTTTGTCTAAATTCTTTTTTTTCTTTTTTTTTTTTTTTTTACAAGAATTTCATTTTTGTTTCGATAATTATAAAGTTCAATGAATTTCATTTAGTTTGTTTTTTATTTTTGAAATTTAAGTTTGTATGGAACTTAAATTCTCTCAAAATATTTCATTCTCATACATGTGGATGTTAATCAAATTCTATAAACAAAAATAATTAATTGAAAACCATTTTTTTCAAGCTTTTAAATTTTGGATTGTTTTTAAAAATACAGTAAAATGTAAATATTAAAGTCATAATAGTTATGAGTTAGAGTATTAGTTAAAGACTTAAATTTTAAAAATCAAAAATAAAAGACGAATTGGTTACCAAACATAACTTTCAAATTTGTTTTTTCTTGTTCCTAAAAATTTTTAAGTTTGCTTCATTTTAGTTACTCAATTTTCAAATGTTCAATTTTAATGTTATACTTTTAAAATGAATTAAATTTAGTCCATATTTGAAAATTTTAGTTAATTTATATTTTAAAAAAAATCATCTTTCTTTCTAAATTTAAAGAATATGTTCATCTTTTTTTTTTATTAATATTGAAATTGTTAACCCTGTTGAATCAATTTCAAAAAAATATTAACTTCAAATTCATTATAGAAACCAATTTTCAATTTTTTTTTATTTTAAAGACTAAAATAATTATAAAAAAATAAGAATCTACAAAAATTGGACTTTTGAAATTTAGAGACCAAAGAACGAACAAACTTCAAAATCTATGACCAAAATTATATTTTAACCATTATTAAAATATAACTACATGTTTGGCTGGACAGGAGAGAAAGAAACAAAAGGGAAACAAAATGAGATTAAATTAGTGGCTGATGAGATGATAATCTGATAAGTCAAATAAAGGAAATTATCATTCTCTTCCCATTCCATTTTATCACCCAAACCTTAAAAATATTTGATTTGTATTTTGTCTGAAAAAAAAAAAAAAACCATAACCTTCCGATAAAAGTTCAACAATAATTTTAATCTTAAAAATATATTTAAAAATATTCTTAACATTAAATTTGAATGTAGACTATATTATATTTTGATTTGAAAAACATTCTAACTTTTAAAACGTTAAAAAATGTTAATTGATTAAAAAAAAATAAAATAAAACGATATATCATCAATAAATTTTGAATAAAAATGTAAAAATTTTGTATATAAAAAAAATCTTAATTAAGCATTTAAATTATAAAAATATATTTTATTAACGTTTTTTGGACGTACCTTATTAATACGTTTGATATCTTCTTGATCATATATTTGTTGATCTCCTAATGACCCAAGTGAAGCATCATCTGACTGTAAAAAGTTTAAATAACAATAATAATTTACCTCCTAACACAATCTTATATAAATTAATTATGAGATTAATTTTTAAAATGTATAAAAAAAAACTTAAACGTATTTACTTATTAATGACAATTACGTTTATTAATTTTCATTTACTATTAAAACGGATGTCATGAAAATTATGTGTTAGAACGATAGTTATATGCTTATATTTTAAAAACCAAAAATAAAAATCAAATGATTATCAAACGGATCTTTATAAACAAGCTTATAACAGAATTAGACCATTTTTCATGTGACCGATGTGTTGAACTAGTTTATCATCGAACAATGAACTAACGTGTCACCGACTCTTTCTGAATCCATATTTTTATTGCAATTATTTTTCAAAAAACATTTAAAAGATTTAAATTTTCATATTTTTTACTAAAATTTTTTGGGTTGAATTCAATTGAATTGAAACTATTATTAATTTTTATTTGATTGAAATGTATAGAGAATGATGAAATAGATACCTGATTTTCAAGCTTGGTGTGAGGGTCAATAATAAAAGTGGGTGGTGGATCTAAATTGGCATGGCTTGATCTAAAGGTTTCTCCCCACATTCCAAGCTGGTGGATAGGTTCATACAATCCCATCCTTCCTAGATTGTAACATTTTGTGGGTGATGAGTTCATGCTATCTTCCCACCTACTCCTTTTTAATCAATCATAATATAATACTCACATTAACATTCACAATTACTATACAATAATCATATTAGTTAGAATAATACTAAACGCTTTCTATGTCGGCTTAGAGAAATTACTACTACCTTCGAGATTGGTCGATGACTTACTATGAACACATAGCATAAGAAATTCAATTTTTAATAGAAAGAAAACAACTTGACACGAACTCGAATTAATTCAATATGCTCTTATACCTTGTTGAATTATGTTAAACCGCTAATCAATCCAAAAATTCAAATTAATAGTTCAATTTTTTTTGGTCATATCAAACTTTAAACTCGAATTATGTTAAAATCCTCTATTTTAAATAGTAATCATAGTATAATTATATTATTAAATGCCAAAAGAATATAGTTTAAAGTATATGATGCATAATTAAAAATAAAAAAAGTCATAGAATTAAAATTTTCAATTGTCAATTATTCTCAAAACTTTTGGAGAACATTTCAAACAAACTAAAATTAAATATTTGTCCGTTCAATAAATAAATTTAAAGACCATAGTAATATTTATATCTAAAATAAATTTAAAATCCATAGTAAAATTTAATCATTGTTATGACTACTAAACAATACAACTCAAAAAAAAAAAACATACGAGTTTTTTATTTTTATTTTTTTTAATTTAGCTTATAATCTCTTGATTACCAAATTATACACGATGTCGATAAATCTCCGCTATTATTGATAGGTAAAAAGAATGAACTTTTAAATTCATACTCTCGTATATATTTGGGAAAAGGAATTTATACACTCAAATAAAAACTTATGTATTTGTAATTTTAATTTAATTTAAGTTTAGAGTTAAAAAAAGAAAAAAAAAAGGTAATGAGCTGTTTATTAAAATGTTAATTAATAGAGTTTTTTTATGTTTAATTATGGAGTTGAAGATAGAAGAGGGGATTAGATTATTCAAAATCATACTACAAGAAAACAAAACAGATATAAGATTAGTTTGAAAACATGAATAACCCAATAAAAATAATGCCAATAACCTGGCCCAGTTTTTTCTTCTTCTTCTTTTTAATTAATAAAAATAAATAAAGAAATAAACCACCACACATATTCTTGACAAGTGGGAAAAAAAAAAAAAAAAAAAAAAAAAGTAAACAGCAACTTCTCAAAGAACAGGGCAATAATTTTCCAAAAAAATGAAATTCAATTTTTTTAATAGAATATAACTCAATAGTCATTAATCTTCATATCTTAACAACAGATCAAAATTCAAAGTGCCAAAAACATAACATGAACCAATGTCTAGTTGGGAGTAGAAACTAATCAAATTCAAGTCGTAGTTGAGAAAAATATTCAAGAACGTGATCGGATTTCAAGTTATAAGAACAAACCTGAAGACGAGGACGAGGATGAAGTTGAAATGAAGAGGTTAGAGATATCTGAAAACGAGGAGGAAGACGAGGACGGAGTTGAAACGAAGAAGTTAAAGATATTATCTTTGAAAAGGAGTGTTTGTTTTGGGATCAAACATAAACATCCCCTAAAAGGAAAGGGCTTCAAGAAATTTCAGCTGCTTCCTCTTTCTTTTGATAACTTGCTATGAACTTGTAGTTATAATTTGCCACCATCTCTTTTTTTTTTTCTTTTTTTTCTTTTTTTGTCTCTCTCTCTCTCTCTCTCTCTTTATGGGTTTTGAATTCTCTCTCTAGAATGAATAATTTTTTGGTAATATATATATGGAATATGGGCTTTGGGTCAAAGTTGAATATGATTTGGGTTTTCATGGGTGTGGTTTTTTGAAACAAGGGTTCTATTTGCAAATTATTAATTTTAGTTTTAGCTACTTAATTATTTGATTGGTTACTATTTATGATTATCTTGTTTATTAATTAAAGTCTTCTATCTTTCCTTCTCTCTATCATACACCTCTACAATTATTGTATATTTTTAATACTTGATGATGATATCAACTTTTCTGCCATAATCATATCACTCATTGGGTTTTATTTAGTGAATATAAAAAGTCTTATCCTTATCTAATTGATCTTGGAGATTTGTTGTGTTATTTCTAACTTTTTGAAATTAAATAACCAATAAAATGGAAATATTACTTGGATCCTACTTCATTTTTAGAATTTTGTGTTAGTTTTGTTATGGTTGTAAAAAAAAAAAAAAAAAAAAAAAAAAAAAAAATGTCTTTGATGACTTATGTAAAGTTTGCTTGATGGTGATTTTTTTGTATTTTAATTTTCACTTTTTGAAAAAATAAGTTCTAGAAGTAAAAATAAATAAACAAAATTAGTTATTGAGTAAACTAGCTCTTGAATTTTTAAATCTAATTAGGATTTTGAAAAATAACCATGAAAGACAATAAACATAGAGAATCAAAAATAAAGAAAGCATGTAAAAATTCTGAAATATTTGCTTCAAATAATACATTTTAATAATTAATACCAATAATAAAAAAGTAGAAAAATACTCATAATATCGATGACTATATTCATTATTTTTCTTTTTAAAGTGATCGTCTTTTTAGATTTGACCAATCTTTAAAAATGCTCTTGATCATTTTATCAATATATGATAGAGATGCACGATTATTTTGTGTGTACATGAAAAACTTTTAAGATGTTTTATAGAGTAACTTTCTTACTTGATCGAATAAATTCGAGAGTTTTGGGTGAAATGAATAATATTTTATATATAATATGAGATAGACAATATGTTTAGCTTCCATAGGAATAGAGATTCCCATTTGTTTTTTGGTTTCCAAAGTTGTGGAAGAATAATGTGGAGATTGGGGCCAACCAATTCCCCAAATAGCATCTCCACTTTCAGGGTTGCCCATAGTGTTTTTATGAAGAGACATCCAATATTTGACACTCAAATTTTTGTAATATAGTAATCACTGCAACAATATTTAATATTGCACAAAAAAAAGAGAGAAGAAAGTACTAATGATATATATAGATATAGATATAAGGAAAAAAAAAATGAAAGAAAAAAAGAATAAGGAAAGAGAAAGGGAAAGTAAAAATAATTTGAGGAATGAAAAAAAGATATGGTGTCGTTCAAAACTTTCTTACTAAGACCCTCTCGAACCAAAACTCTATTCTTAACATCCTTTCCCCTTCCGACGTTAGAAGAGGCCTCCAGACTAGATCATTATTCATTTTTAGATGATGCCCCTCTTCTCCCTCTGTCGACCTCTACACTTGATGAAAGTGCAGTTTTGTTTTGTGGCTTGTTCCCTGTAATCTCTCTTTCTCGTTTTATCAGGTGAAAAGCTCAACACATTGATCTGCAATTTTTCGGCAAGCATTTGAGCTAGTAAAACTGTCCGAGAGACCTTCATTATCCATGTTGGCATTGGAGAACATATGAATTTCTTTTTTTTTTTTAGTATAGCATGTCAGGCTTTTCATGGGACTCAAAGGTTTAAATGAACAATATTGTTGCTTCTTTTCTCTTGTTAGGGACTGTATCCTTAAGGCCTAGTAATTTATCATGTAAAAACAATATTTAATTTATGACATGTTAAGGGACGTGCCCTGCAAACTTAGTAGTTTGTAATCAAAGAACAAAATATTTAATGTTATATTTCGGTTATTAATAAAAGTGATTTTTTTCATATATTGTGTATTTAATACATAAACTTCATGCAACGTTATCCTATGAATGAGGATAATGACGATACACCTATGATTATTTGGATGAACACTTTGACAAGTATGTGGGACATGCAAATGCATTTTGTTTCAAGTTAATAACCTAAAATGTCAATAATATATGGATTAATTAAGGCTAGACCCCTAAGTCCTAATGAACATGAGTTTTTTCATAAGACAACATCATAAGTTTTGTGATCGGTCTAGTAATTCCGTTATAGACTCCTATCAATTACTTTACTAAGGATGATCGTACGTCGATATTGATCTTAATCCTGAGTGAGTTTTGAACTCTTACTTTATGAAAGCGTTCTATGTGTGCATGTGTGAGACTAGCCAAACAACACTAGGTCAATAAACCTTCCATGTTCGAGATTTTTGTAATGAGTGGCTGAGAATGCAACGTCACAAGAAAGAATTCACGTCTCCTCAAATATTGAAAAAGATGTAGAGTTATTCTTTTAAGAACTGATTTTATGGCTTGAACAAAGATATCTTGCCTCTTCTTGACCTGAAAGGACAGTGGTTTATAGTGAGACTAGAAACAACTTATTTATTTGAGAAATTAGTAGATTCTTGAGAAAGATATAACTACAGGGATAGAACGAATCTTTTGTCCCAACTGTGGATTAAAAACAAGCTCGTGAAAGATCACATGAAAGATGATCGATTATATACGTGGATATAACTTGTCCAATAGTGTGGAAGAGTTCAGCACATGCCTTTAGTGAAATAAGTCTGATGTTGACGAATATGGATTGGATCTGGAGTTGTTGTAGCTTTCAACCTATAGGTTCACCAGTCTCTAGGTTGGTTCACACTTGTCAGTATACATTTTTAAATGAATATTGTTGATTCTTTTCTCTTGCTAAGGACTGTGTCCTAAATGCTTAGTAGTTTTGTAATTTAAGAACAAAATTTAATTTATGATAGAATAATGCTATTTTCAATTATTAATAAAATTTATTATTTTCATTAATTGTGCATTTTAATTATAAACATCATCCAGCTTTATCGCATTAATTTGATTAACGACGGTATGCTCATGGTTATTTGGATGAACGTTTAGACAAGTTTGTAGAACATACAAGTGGGTCTAGTTCTAAGTTAATAACTTAAAACGTCTACGGTATAGGACTAAGGTTGTACGTCTAAGACGTCCTAATGAAATTGTTGGTATGGTTCGCTTTGCAATGGTTGCAGATAATTTGATCCTAGTTGTTCTTATGGAAACATGTTAGTGGGGGTGCCTATGCAAAAATAAGTTTTTCATAAGACTGGATCAGAAGTATTATAATTAGTCTAGTAATTCTGTAATAGACTTTAATCAAGTACTTCACTAGGATGATCATATGTCAAAATGATTCTAATCCTGAGTGAGTTATGAACTATTGCTTTATGAAAATGTCCTTTGATTAGATGGAGTGAGACCAGCCAAATAACATTAGATTAATATGTCTCTCACGTTGGAGATTGTCATAGTGATGGTTGGGAACACAACATCACAAGATAAAGTTCACTCTTTTCCGATTGTTGAGGAAGTAGAATAGTTGTTCCATTAAGAACTAATTCTGAGGCTTGAACAAAGGGTATTCGTCTCTCATTGGTCCGAGAGGATACTAGTATATGGTTGGATCATAAACATTCTTGTTCATTAAAGGAATTAGTGGCACTTAAGGACAAAGATGTAATCACTGGGGTAGAACGAATTTCTTGTCTCAACTGTGAATTACGAAGAAGCTTGTCAAGGAACATATGACAGATGACCGGTTATTTTTGTAGATATAAATTTTCTTGTAGTGCGAAAGAGTTCAGCAAAGACTTTTAGTGGAATAAGTCTTGTGTTAACTAATATGGATTGGATCTCGAGTCGTTTAACTTTCAACCTATAGATCCATCAGTCCTACACTACCTCATATTTATAAAACATCATTTAGTTAGAGAGTGAGTTTGAAGAGTCCAAACTTACTAATGAATTATGTTGGACATAATTAATTGGAGTAATAGTTTAATTTATTAAACTATATTTTTAATATATTGGATATACTAATAAGTTAATATTTGTAGAATAAATATGAAAGAGGAGTAATTAATACATTGAATATATTCATTAAGTAAATGATTATTGGATAATTATTTGTAGAGAAATAATTAATGTATCGAATATGTTAATTGTATTACTAGTTATTGTAGAATTATTAGAGAGGGTTGATTAATGTATTGGATATATTAATTAGACATTTATTTATTGGGAAAATAATATGTTGGACATTATCTGATTGATATTTATCGAATATTTATTGGATAAATATCAATTAAAAAGAAATAAGTTATTATATGAAATATAATGATTTTTTCAAAAAATCCCTCCCTATAAATGGAGAAGAAAATTATGTTCCTTAAGTGAGGGGATGTGATTTTTTAAATTATCCAATAAAGAGGGAGGAAAAGAAAATATTTTAATAGAAAAATATTTTAATATTATTCTAAATACCTTTTAATATAAGATAATAAAATATATTATTCTTTTCTAGTTTGAATGTCAAACCAACATTTATATAGAGGTCTTGAGTATTCTCTATTTTCATCTCATCTAATATAGAGAACACTATCTCTAAGACTTAGTGTTAGTGAGATAGATATAGCAGGGAAGATTGGAGGAGATTGATCAAGTCATTAGGAGGAATAGTCAATCATACTCAACATAAAAACTCGTCAAAATTATTCAGAGGCATCATTCAATCTGAGTATCTTTTTTTTAATAACAAGTCTATCACCTAGAAAAATTATGCATGTAGATTAATCAGTTTAATTAATGGGATTAATTAAAAGTATTGTAACCTATATTGGGGGTTATGTCTTAAATGCTAGTAGTTTTTATATTTAAGAACGAGCATTTAATGTTAGACATTTAATATCTTTTCAATTATTAATAAGAGTTCTTTTTTCATAAATTTGCATATAAACGTCATTTAACCTTATCACATTAATTTGGATTAATGTTGATAAACTCTTGGTTATTAATTTGAACACTTGGACAAGTATGTGGGATATACGAGTGGATCTAGTTCCTATTTTATAACCTAAATTGTCTATAGTATATGGACTGAGGCTAGGGTGCCTAAGTACTGGTAACATTGTGAGCGCGACCCGCTTTGCAATAATTGCAAACAAACTAATCCTGGTTGTTCATGTGGAGACATGTGAGTGGGGGCACTTATGCAAGAAGAAGTTTTTCGATAAGATTGGACCAGAAGTTTTATGATCGAGCTAGTAATTCCGTTATAGACTCGTATCAACTACATCGTTAAGGATTGCGAACTCCTTCTTTATGAAAGCGTCATTTGATGTGCATGAGTGAGACCAGTCAAACAACACTGGGTCAATAAGTCTCCCACGTTGGGGATTGTCGTAGTGAGTGACTGGGAATGCAACGTCACAAGAAGGAATTCACGCCTTCTCTAATATTGCAGAAGATGTACAGTTGTTTCTTTAAGATCTGATTCTAGGACTTGAACAAAGGGTACCCGCCTCTCATTGGCCCGAGAGGACCTAGTTTATAGTGTGACTATAAACAGTTTGTTCATTAGAGGAATCAATGGTGCTTAAAGAGAAGAATGTAATCATAGGGGTAAAACGGATTTCTTGTCCCAACTGTGAATTACGAACAAGCTTATGAAGGATCATATGACAGATGACCGATTATATCCGTGGACGTTAACTTGTCTTATAGTGTGTGAGAGTTCAGCACAAGTCTTTAGTGGAATAAGCCTGATGTTAACGAGCAGGGATTGGATCCCAAGTGATTGTAGCTTTCAATCTATAGGTCCACCGGTTCTCAGGCTAACTTAATTTCTAGTACACTGTTTCATTAGAGAATTGATTTGAAGAGTTCAAATTCACAAATTAATTATAATGGACATAATTAATAGAAGTGTTAAGTTTAATGTATAAACTTAACTAATTAATATATTGGATATATTAATTCAATTTATTGGATAAATTAGTTATAAGTAATTATTGGATAATTATTGAGAGAACCTAGCTAATAATATGTTGAACATATTAAAGTTTAAATAATTATTGGATAATTATTTAAAGTAGAATTATAATTAATAAATATGTTAGACATATTTGTTTAATAATTATTGGATAATTATTAAATGGAGAATATTAATTAAATATGTTGGACATATTAATTGAATTAATAATTATTAGATAAGTATTATTTGTAGAAAAATTAATATATTGGATATATTAGTTGTAGAGAATTGTTTATTATAATATATTGGATATATCATGGAGTTGAGACTTATTGGATAAATATCAATTAAAAATAAATAAAACAAAATTTAAATTGGGATGGAAAAATCTTTAATTTTGTATAATATCTTTTTTTATTGGATATTAAAAGATATAATATTTTCCTAATTTAAAGATTCACTTTTCTACTATAAATAAGAGGTCTAGGAGTACTTCAGTCTCAATTTCACTCAATTGAGAGTAACATAATTCTCAAATAGAGAAACCTCTATGCAATTGAGTTCTCTTTTTCCATGGTCTAGGGATTGATCCTATTCAGCAAGTTTAGGGATTGATTGTGATCCTACTCAACAGGTTTAGGGACTTGATCGTGATCCTATCCAGGTGAGTTTTTATTTACAACATGTCAATCACCTAGGGGAGTTTTTATTTACAACATGTCAATTATCTAGGGTAAAATGCATTTAGATTAATTTGATTTATCTAAAGTTAATCAATTAGATTAATTAATGTGAAATTTTTGTTATTCACACGCTTCTGCCGCATTATTTGCATGCTCTACCTTACAATTCCTAAATACCTACACGCTTCTGTTGTGTTAATTGCATGCTTCTATTTATAAATTCTCATTATCTCCTTCGTAGTTTGTTGCTTATTTGGTTGTGAATTGTGATCCCATCGAAGTGATGTGCTTTGTTTAAGATGGTGTTTTCACCAATAGACAACTGAACACTTTTCACAACGTGTCCGAATTATGGTCGATCTTGTTAATTGGACCAAACTTGCAAGAACCCAACATTCTAAATGGTCCTAACATGGGATCCTTACTCAGTATGCATGAGTATAAAAATTTACAACATAAAAATAATGAGATAATATGTTTAATAGAGAAAACATCAACGAAAACTGAATAAGCCTTTGGAAAAAGTTAAAAAAATAGTTCAATAAAGTAAATCAAAATAGAATAATCTCTTTAATGACATTTTGAAAGAAAATCAATAGAATTAACTATGTAGTGATTCCTCTTACGGACTGTGCTCTAAAGACCTAGTAGTTTGTATTTTAAAGAACACATTAATTGAATTTGAATGTAATTAATAAAGAGTTATTAATTATTATTAGTTATGCATTTAACTATCACATCATCAAACCCTATCACGTTAATTGGATTAATCACTTTTAGCCCATGTTTATTACTATGTACACTTGGACAAGTATGTTGCACATACATGTGGATCTAGTTCCAAATGAATAACCTAAACTTGTTTATAGTAAATGGACTAAGGTTGAATGCCTAGTTCTGGTGACACTATTGGTACGACCTAATTTACATTGGTTATAGACAACCTAGTTCAGATGTTCATGTGGAGACATGCTAATGTTGGTGTTTATACAAAAGAAGTATTGCATAAGACCAAATCATGAATATTAGATCAGTTAGGAATAGACAATAGGAGCATGCATTACGTGACGAAATATTAATTTTTTCTAATAATTAATCTAATTAATTATTTTAATTAATCTACCTATTGATCCTTAGGTGATTGATATAATGTTGTTAAACCATACTCACATTGACTAATGCCTTTGATCTAGTCTGACAATTCTTTATGGTGAGTAGGATCGACTATTCCCGTGGACGGTCTCAAATGATCTCCTCCTGTCTTTCAGACTATAGCATTTTTGCTACACTAAGTGATTGGCAGGAAACCTGTACAGAAGGGAGCTAGGAACTTTATCAGATGTCTGGTTATAGTGGAGGAAAAGAGAGATCTCAACTTTCATAATAGTTTCTTTGATTGAGATGTGTTACTCTGAATACTTCCAAGACCACCAATTTAAAGTAGATGATGGATTAATTAAAATAGGAAAATAAATATCTTTTAGTATTCAATATTAAAAGATATTACGAAAAATCAAAGAATCTCCCTTTTCCTTTTAAATGCAAAAAAATTTCACTCCGTCACTAGGATGAAATTTCCTTCCGGAGAAGATATTTTTGAAAATTCTAATATATCTCATATACTGTTTTATTTATTTTTCATTGATATTTATCCAATTAATTTCAATCCTATAATATATCAAATATATTATAAAAAAATAAATAACCAATTAATATATCAAATATATTAATTTCTCAACTTTAATAATTATCCAATAATTATTAACCCAATAAATATGTCTAAAATATAAATTAATTTATTCTCTTTAATAATTATTCAATAATTATTAATACAATTAATATGTCTAACATATTAATTAAAATCTATTTTTAATAAATAATTAACTAAAAGTTATTTATAATTAATTTATCCAATAAATTAATCACTTCCTCGTTAATATATCCAATAAATAGTAAATAAATATACCCAATATATTAGTTTTTAAGTTTAATAAATTAAACTATATGCTACTATTCATTACGTCCCATATAATTAATCATTGAAATTGAATTCTTCAAATTCACTCTCTAATAAAATAATGTGCCATCAAGTTTGAGCTAGCCCAAGGACCACTAAGCCTATACGTTGGAAGCAACAACCTCCAAAGATTCAATCTCTATTCGTTAACACTAGACTTATTCCACCAAAGATTTTTCCTAAACTCTTTTGTGCTATGCGAAAAGTTATGTCCACATATTTAATTGATCATTTGTCATATAATCCTTCACAAGTATTACAAGGAATGACTCCTTCAGCGTCGGAGGATTCTGTCGCTGAAAGGGTCCACTTTCATTGCATTTGGCTTCATCGACAGAGGCTTTTCCATCACCCATTTCGTCGCATTTGCCTTGTACGTGAAGCCACATGCGATGAAAATTACACTTCGGCGGATTTGATCCTGATGGGCGACAGAGGTATACTCTGTCGGCGAAGAAGGAAAAGGGGATGAAGCTTTCATATGTTGCCTTTGCCTACCAACAACGACAGAGGATTGTTCTATCGTTGTAGATGGTAACTGCGACAAAGCATAATTTTCGTCGCATTTGGTCAGAAAATGCGACGACGTTGCTTTCGTTGCATTTGCTCTCTGTCTTATTTTATTTTCAAAAAATATTTTTAAAATGGTTGTTTTTAGTTGCAAATCCTTGAAAATTATGGTCTTTAATTGTACATCTTTGAGTCATTTGAACATTGTAACGACTAAAACATTAATAACTAAAATCAAATAGCAAAAATAAAACATTCATGACAAAACTAAATGTCTGTCATCATATAAAAAGCAAATAGGATCCATAACAAAATTATTCAAGTAAAATAGAATCCAGAATGAAGACACTTTAATAAAAATAAAGAAACCCTTACCAAAAGATGAAGAACTAGCCGTAGACGAAACATGGAAAATTGGTCGACGTCGAGAGGGTCTTTCCTTCTAGTGGTCCAACAAACTCATCGTATCTCTGCAATAAACAAGAATTAGAATTAGAGTTCGCAAAAACTTAAACAATTCAATTCCAAAGAAAATCGGGCAGCATAACTGCATAGTTTTATGTTACCCAAAATAAAACCTGTCAAAAGAAGCTCAATTCGTTTCAATTAATGGTTATTTTTTCAATAGAATAGCCACGACACATAATTTATAGAAACGATGTTTGAATGATGGCTAACTTTGCTGCAGGATAGCCTTCATTCTTAGGACTTATGTGAAAAGAAAGTTAAGATAAATTGGGAATATTGTGTACCTTTCACTTAGATGGTCCAGCACCGGCGTCGAGCATCCTCTGCATTGCCTCTAGTGCAGTATTCATCCTGTCTTGATTGGCTATGATCATGTCCTGCTTTTCGATCAACTTTCTTGACCTGTTCTTTTAGTTGCATGTTCTCCAATAATAGTCTTTTAGTCTCAGGATCTCTTTGAGATGCAGTACTAGTTGAAGAGGAAGAATAAGTTCTTCCTCATTTCTCAGGTGGCAAGTACGTGGTGCCTCGAATGCGGTCCGCTTGCCTCCCTAACACAGTTTCACATATTGTTTCCTGTGTTAGTGGAGTCCCTGATGCAATCAAGGATTCCCTTAATGCATTCATCTTCTCCTACATAAAAAAGAAATTACTTTATGTTAGTGGTGCCCCTGAAAATTACTTTAATTTAATAATTAAGTTCATAACTTACATATCTCTCCCTCGCTTCGTCGTTAATTCATTCACCATTTGCATCTTTGTAAAGAAATGCCTTGAATGCGTCGATGAGACCAATCAGATCATGTCCAACAACGGTTCTCTAAATTCAAAAATGGTATTTATTATCAAGTTAATATTCAACAGATTAATTATAAACACGTATATAGAAATAAAGAAGAGGTCCGTACCTTTTCGATAATAGATACAAACGATGTAGGCCCTTCTTGGTGGTTGTACGACAGGGCTGCTCTTGCTTTAACTCCCCTTCCGTGTTTTGCTTCTCATTGCTCTGACTCCCACCTATTGCACAAGTAGTGCCAATCTTGAATATCGCTCAGAGTACAGTAGGGCATATTCATTCGTTCTTTCACTGGTTGTTTACTAAGACAAAAGGAAAAAAAGTTAACTTCATTTACTCAAAACATTACATAATAAAATAGATAAATTTAAGTATATAACGTACCAGTAATGTGTGCATAAGGTGTATCTATGATCTTTCAACCGAGATTTCATACGTTCCTTGATTACATCACTTATGAGCTTATTATCTAAATCTAGATCGAAGTGAGTCTGTCGATGGTGTGAACACATGAAATTAGTATCATTAATTGCATTGATTACTTAAATGTAAATGTAAGGATTAAACAAATTTACCAAGAGGTTTTGTTTTACAAATTCCTTTTCGGCCGGTGTGATTTGTGACCAATCTGCTGCCTGCATCGGAAAGGACTGTCGAACCAGTACTCCAACTTGGTTGCTCAGTGCATTGCCATTTTTGCCAACTGCCTTCTTGATCTCTTCACTAAATTGAACTTTTACCCGCCCCTTCTTTACAACCTTTTTGTTCAAGTTTTCACCCTTTAAAGGTTCTCGATATCGAGTAGTACTACTTCTACTACTACTACCTGTTTCGAAAAAATTAAGTATGAGATGATAACATTTTAATGTCATATATAAAATTTATAAAAACTCTTACCTCTAGCATGAGAACCAGCTTGAGTACCGACAGTAGCAGGTACAAAATCAAGATCTATATTACCTTCGATTCGTCATGTTAGAATAATAACATGTCAAAAATTGAGTAGTAAGATGTCTCGATGTATTAGGCATAATGATAACCTGCAATTATTAAAAGTATTGTATTTTCAAAAGTCAAATTGAAATAATGTATCGAGAATAAAATAAACAATAAACTAACAATTAATCTTCATCACTACTATCGACTCCATCATCCTGGTCTTAGTCATTGATGAATATATTTTTATCTTCTGCATCATCATTCAAAGATTGCTCCATTATTGTTGATTCAACATCGAACCTACATAACAAATCGTCTTCTAAAGACTCGTTCACTCTATTTCTACCTTCAATTACTATGCATTCAGGTTGATCAATTAGTCATTCTCGAACTTCATTATTTTGCATCTCAGGAACATCCCACATACTTTTATTAAAGACTAGCTACACAACTTTCCAATATTTCCCATGTTTTGGATTGTCTATATAGAAAATTTGTTTCGCTTGGTTAGCTAGGATGAATGACTCATTTTTAAACCAGTATTGTGATGTATTGATCGTTCTTATCCCAAAATGATTTTGATATCTTCCTTTCCTTTTGTCTGTGTTGAACCAGTAACATCTGAACATCCTCACTTTTCTCGCACTCACGAATGAAGCTTCTAAGACTTCAGTAAGTACACCGTAAAAGTTGTTAAAGCCATCAGAACTATCACTTTCACCTTCAACCATTATGCCACTATTTTGTGTAACATGACCAACATCATTCGTTCTTGTATTATAATGGACTTTATTCACTATACAAGTTGTATACGAGCGGTATAGTGAATTAGGTCTCATAGCCATTGCGTATAAAATTTTTACATTTATTCTCATTCTTACGCAATTCAAGAACTTCTTTTCTAAACCACCGAGGGAATCCGTCAGAAGATAATCAAAGACGCACATTTCAAGCATCTAAAGCGAAGTGAGGAAATTCTAGATCTAAATGTTTTCATTCTTCAGCATCACCTGGATGTCTTAATACTCCAAACTCTTCAATACGCTTCTCTTTATATATGTCATCTCATATCTGAAGCATTTTTCTTCGATGCAAACATTTGCCTAAGTCTAGGAATTAATGGAAAATGATGCAACACTTTATGTGGAATTTTTGTCCCTTTCTGGGTTATTACCCTTTATTGAGACTCATCACATATCAGACACCGATCAAGGTCTTTATACCGATTCCTATAAAGTATGCAATCGTACTTGCACGCATGAATTGCATCGTAAGTTAATCATAAATCACACAATTTTTGTTTTGCTTCTTAAAACGAACAAGCTATGCATGGATTAACTTCAGAAAATGCATTGTTCAAGAACTTCAACAGCCTATCGAATGATTTGTGACTCCTATTGTTAATGACATTCAAGTACATAAGCTTGACCAAAAAGTGTAATGAAGAGAATCTCGTACATCTAGGAAACAATTGTTCACACGCTTCCTTAATTATATTATCCATTTTTCTCATTCGCTCGCTTTCCTCACCAATGTTTGGATTATTAATTTCAAATGTCTGGTCATTTTCAACGACATCTTTTGTTTCAATACTCTCGCGATTGATATCATTTAACATTTCAATTATGTCCGTGTCGACATTGTTGTAATCAACAGACTCATGAACATTGATTCGTCGATCCTCTATTCAGTTAAAGTCTAACTCTCTCCGTCTTTGACGTTCTAAACTAGATAAATCCACAGTTTCACCATGATATACCCAATGCTCATAAAATGATAACATTCCATGAATCAACAAATGTCATTATATGTCTTCTATAGAATGCCATGAATTATTCATGCATTACTAACAAAGACATATAAGTAGACCGATACGATTCACGTGATTCTTAGCAAATACTAAATAATGTTTAACACCTTCGGCGTATTTAGAGGATAATTTGTCCATATTTCTAACCCAATGTTTATTCATATTTTCTTCAAAATTAATGTAGCACACTCTTTTGTTGTTTGAGCGAACAATCATACATATGATTGGTGTAAACAAATTTATTAGGATGTGCTACATTAATTTATCTAAAAACTAAAAACTAAAACCTAATTCCTAATCTAAAAACTAGAAACTAATAATTCATAAAGCTAAAACTAAAAACTAAAAACTAAATTAAAACTATAACCTAATTCAAAAAACTAAAAACAAAAACCTAATTCTAAAAACTATTACCTAATTCATAAAGCTAAAACTAAAAACTAAAACTTAAAGCTAAATTAAAAACAAAACCTAATTCTAGAAAACAAAAATTAATTTTAAAAACTATTACCTAATTCATAATCGTAAAACTAAAAACTAAAAACTAAAAACTAAATTAAAACTAAAACCTAAAACCTAATTCTAAAAACAAAAAACTAAAACCTAATTCTAAAACTAAATTAAAACAAAAAACAAAAGCCTAAAAAAAAAAAAAAAAACTAATTCATAATCATAAACCTAAAACTAAAATTAAAACCTAAAACAAAAGACTAAAACTAAAACCTAATTTATAATCCTAAAACTAATATCAAAACCCTAACAACTGAGGAATGAAACTAACTTAATTCATAATCTAACAACATTAAACACATAGTCTAATATTTCAAACGAATTTAACCAATGAGATAGAGGTTTCAAACGAATTTCAAACGAATAAACACATATAATCTTACTTTTTGAAGAGTTAGAGGTCGCAGTTGAGAAGTGAGAGAGCGGCGGTGATGATGGTGGAGGATTTGAGAGGTTTTGGGAGAAGTTTGAAGAAGAAAGGGAGAAATGAAGAGGAAATGGCGAGTTCTGCAATTTGTAATTGGGGGCAAATGAGACGGAATAAGGCTCCTTCGTATTTTCCCATTAAAAAAAATAATAAACGTGCTATTCTCTCGCCGAAGCCCAACCATTTTTTGGCCCAAAATTTATTTTGGGGGAAAAATATTAGGCAAAGGCGACAGAGTTCAATTTCAAAATTTTTTCTTTCAACCAAAGCCGACAGAGAGCTTCCTCTGTCCCCTTTGCCCATAGACAAATGTGGCATATTATGTCTTATGTCGCCTTTTCTGTAATATAAAGAGAAAGATCAAGTGATATGTCGCCTTAGTTTGAGGTAAATGCGACGACGTGTGTTGCCATCACATTTGCTGGTCAAAGGCGATAGAGTTTGCCTTTGTCGTCGATACTCGCTTCGCCGAAGATCGATTTTCTTGTAGTGTAGGACAAAGAATATGTTCTATTAGAGTTAGCATAATAGTATTTATATTAGGCTCATTTAGTAATTATGATTAGATTTCATAATTGTTAGGAATTGTGGGGTAGGAGCATGCAAATAACGCGACGAAAACGTGTGAATAACAAAAATTTCATATTAATTAATATAATTAATTAACTTTAGATTAATCCAATTAATCTACATGCAATTTACCTAGGTGATTTACAATGTTGTAAATAAAAACTCACATTGGTAGACGCCTCTGATCAATTCTGGCGGGTCGGGAGCTTAGAAGTATTTTTCTCAAGAGAAAAAAAGAGAACTCAATTGTAGAAAGGTTTCTTTGTTTGAGAATTAGGTTACTCTCAATTGAGTTGATAACCAAAAAATATTAAGGACCTCTCAGGCCTCCTATTTAGGGTAGCAAAGTGAATTTTTAAATTAGAAAAATATAATATTTTTTAATATATAATAATAAAAGATATTAAGAAAAATCAAAGATTTTTCCACCCAATTTAAAATTAGTTTTATTTATTTTTAATTGATCAAATAAATCTCAACTCTATTGGATATATTATAATAAATAAATCTCTACAACAAATATATCACATATATTAATTTTTCTACCAATAATAATTATCTAATAATTATCTAATAATTATTAATTCAATTAATATGTCCAACATATTTAATTAATATTTTTCATTTAATAATTATCCAATAATTATTAAACAAATATGTCTAACATATTTATTAATTATAATTCTCCTTTAAATAATTATCCATTAATTATTTAAACTTTAATATGTCCAATATATTATTAGCTGAGTTCTCTCAATAACTATCTAATAATTAATTTATATTTAATTTATCCAATAAATTGAATTAATATATCCAATATATTAATTAGTTAAGTTTATCCATTAAACTCAGTACTCCTTGTTCAACATAATTAACAGTCGTGCCATATATGCCCCTAACTCGGTCATGTTGGTAGAATGCCTCGATGTAAAATAAAAAAGTAGAGAGCATAGAGACATGGTGATAACAAAAACTTGTGACTTTATAAAACCAATAATGTATTGTGAAGAGAAGAAAAGTTAGTGTCGATATGTCTAAACAGATTGATTACTTGAAGGGAGACTCAATCTTTGTTCGAGAAGAGAATTGAATCATCAAGTGCCAAAGACATAAAATTACCCAAGCAAAGGTTTGATGAAACTTTATTCGAGGGAAGGATTGGTAGGATACATGTTAGGAGACAAGCCCACTAGTCTGTGTTCTGTGTGTTTGGCCCAGGCTCAAAAGGAGGGTATTGTTATAAGCCAACTCTTACAATGTTATTGTTTTTGTAAGCCCGAAAGGGTATTTTTGTGTTGTCAATCTTTAAGGGTTTTAGCTCGAAATAGTTTAGGGGAGTTTTTTTATCTCTATGTAGAGAGACATCTTGAACCTTTAAACTCTTAGTTTGTCTTCTCCATGTTTGAGCTACATGAATGAATGCACAGAAGTTTTCTTCCTAATCTTAATGTGTTTGTTAAATATTTGACTTGGTATCAAAGCCATAATCTAGTGACAATTTTTTTTGGATCCATGAAGAACTCTTATATCTCCTTTACTAATGCTGTAAAATCGATTCTTCAATCGCCGACGTTTGTAAATCCTGGAAGCAAGATCAATACGATTCGTCTAACTAATGAGAACTATCTTCTATGGAAATGGCGTTGGAAAGATACAGATTATTTGATTCTCATATCGATCTGGATGCTCAACCTCCTACCAAATTTCTATCCAACGATTCAAGTGGATCTTGGTCCTCTGTTCCCACAATTCACTCTAAATCTACTTCACCAAATTCGGCATACAAAATCTAGAGATGTCAAGACAAGCTAATTTGCTCTTGTCTGCTTGGTTCGATGACGGAAGATGTTCTTGAGCTGATGATACATTGCACTTCTGCACAAGAAATCTGGTTGTGTCTATCATCGATTTTCAATTCGAGAAATCTTGCGCAAGTAATGAAACTCAAATCAAGTGTTTGCAAAATGTTAAGAAAGGTAATTCATCTCTGTCTGTGTACTTCTCTAAGATTAAAAAGCTTGTTGATGCTCTAGTCGCCATTGGAAAATCGATTTTAAAGGAAGATCATATTCTATACATACTAACCAGACTTAGCTTCGACTTTGATTCAATGGTCTCTAATATTACGACAAGGATTGCAAATGACTCTATTCATGATGTTATGGCATTGCCACTATCACATGAAAATAAGCTTGAATTAAAACTGATTAACACCGATGGATCTACTCCATCTGTGAATATATCAATGAATGAGGCGGGAAAAACAATATGAAAATACGAAATCTCAACAGCATAATTTTAATTCATTTAGAGGAGGTTTTCAAGAAGGTTGTGGCAATCGGGGAGGTAATCAGTCACGAGAAGGAAGATCGAATTGGACCAACCTGAGTAAATAGCAATGTTGATGGTGCAATAAAACTGGTCATACTGCTTCTGGATGTTATGCAATACTTGAAATCTATCTCAACGCCTTATTCTTGCAAATCAAGTAGTTGTCCCCCATATGAATGGTAATGGCTATGCAAATTTTAGACAACATGGATCAAATAGTTATGGTAACTTTGGAGGATATTTATCTCAATCAGTTGTCCCTATGAATGCCATGGTTAATGTTGTCAACCTATATTCAATCAAGATTGTAACTAGTATCCTAATTTTGGAGCTACAAATCATTTGACCAACAATTTAAACAATCTTTCAGTAAGCTCTTAATATCTTGGAAATAGTCAAGTCCACATGGATAATGGAGTAGATTTGAACATCTCTCATCATGGTTCTACCTCTATTCAATTACCAAATCATCATCTATTCATTTCCATTACCTTCTTCATGTTCCTGCTATAACTAAAAACTTATTGATTTTTTGTCAGTTTTTCACCGATAACAATGTACTTTTTTTAGTTTCACCCTCTGTTTTGTCTTACGAAGGATCTAGCAACTGGTCGGAAGCTGATTCGAGGACTCTCCATGAAGGATTATATCGTTTTTAGTTTCCTTCTTGTGATTCCAAACCTGCTGTTTCTTTGAGCGTACCACTAACTCTACTTGTTTACATTTGGCTATTGGTTCAATAGATCTGGATGTATGACATCTAAGATTAGGTCATCCAGCTTTACCAATTTTTTGTTCTCTTTTAAAACAATGCTTGCCTATGCATTATGTGAAAAGCAATAAAATGAGTTTTTGTAATGCTTGTGCAACTGGAAAACATCATGCCTTACCTTTTTTTACATCTCTCACTGTTTACAATTGACCTCTTCAATTAGTGTCTATTGATCTTTAGGGTCCAACTCATTCTGTATCTCGCAATGGTTTTCGGTACTATATGAGTATTGTTGATGCATATTCTCGTTATACCTGGATATATTTTCTTAGATCCAAACATGAAGCTATGTCTGTGTATATTCGAGGCAAACTTTATTCAAGGGAATTCAGATTGTTAGGATACAAACAATATTTCTCACATTTGTTAGACGAAGAGAAGATTGTGTGTATATAAGTAATGACAATTATCTCTATAGGTATAAGATTGTGAAACTAAAACCAAAGCTAAAAGAGCTTATGCATAACTGAAAGTAGAGAACATCCTATCATTATGGAGATTCAAATTGAATTGTCATCTTTATCATTTGGTAGTAGAGGTTTCTCAAAATGGTTAAGAATGTTCAACATCTTTTAAAATATGAGTCATGTTGAAATAATTTTTATTATTTATTAATTCTGATTTTTTAATTTAATATTTTATTTAATCGTGTAATCGTGGAAT
>JBBMEG010000022.1:11101315-11139623 GCA_037832605.1 Cyclanthera cordifolia
TAGTGGATTTATTTTTATCGATGTAGGTGGTATGGTGAATCTATTTTTATCGATGTAATTTGGCTTTAAATATGTATCAAATGAAGAATAAAAAACAGAGAAAAACAGAGTTGATTGAGCATTAAATTTCTTTGCATTCTTTCTCTCCCAATTACCACGTTTCTTCTTTATTTTTCCAACAATTGTTCTCATTCATTGATTTTGAGATAGAATCTCACACTATGCCTCTTCATTATTTCTTAAACTAACACCATCACTATCGCGTAGCATGTAACTATACGAATCAAATTTCATAAAATATAATTTTAATTTAAACTTAGAGATCAGCTTTAGGTTTAGACTTTTTTTTATTATTATTATTATTATTATTAATTATTAATAAGACATTGTTATTCTAGAACTAGTTAAGCGGTTCTTCGCACGCAAAAACGAGTGATTGACAAAAGAGTGGATAATTTAAAAAAGAAAAGAGATGGGGATAGGCATTAAAGATTAAAAAAATTAAATAATAATAATAAAAAAAATTAGGCGTGATGGAAAAATGATATGTGTATAAAGTAAAGCATATAAAGTGGGAGGCAATTGGGATTTATTTAATGCATGGCTGGATCGAGTTAGGTTTAGTGATCGGATACCATTTAAAAATCAATTACAATTCTTTTAACCTTAATATTATTTATTGGTAGAACTTTGAACAAAATAAGTGAGATTTGTTAGTAATTTTTAAAGAGCATAGTCTTATTAAATATTTAAAAAAACAAATTACATTCCTACCAGTTTTTGAGTGTAATCATTACTTCTAAATACTCAAAATAAATATTTATTCTAAATACAAATATTCTAAATTCTAATTATAAATATCCTAAAATAAAAAATCTACTAGTTCTAAATATTCTTAAAAATTACCTTTAAACAAGTTTTTTTACAGCAGTTATAACTCCTATATACTCAAAATAAAATTTCGTTATCTATACTATTAAAATCTCAAACCAAACGTTAAACATTAAATGAAAGAAGTTATAAGTGGTAGTAGCGAAAAAAAATAAATAAAAAAACACATTAAGTTAGGGTTTGGATAAAAGAATTATAAATGATTATAACATAAGATTTTTATTTAAATTGATAGATTATGAATTGTTGACATATATATAGTGTATAGTGACATTGTACCGAAAGATTTACGATTGGTTTATGAAATCTATAGAGGTTTAGGGAGGTTTTGTTAATACATAAACTCATTTATCCAAGACTCTTGTTGATATCGTTAATAAAAAAAAAGGAAAATATAAAAAAGAAAAAAAAATAATAATAAAAAGAAAGCGACGACCCTTGTTGTAGTATTAAATCATATGGTGATTTAATTTAATTTAATTTAATTTTCTTGATTGTTTGTATGGAATTATGTCACCAATTTGAATATTTTTCTTTGTTGTTATTCTGTAAGTGCGTTTCTGAAAATGCCTTCCCACTTACAATTGCTTGTTTTTTGCTTTCTTAGATTCATAAACAATAACGAGAATTTAATTAGATTCTCATCTCACTTTCAACTTGGCTCGGATGCCATTTATGTATATATATTTAATTGATATTTAATATTATTCTAAAGCTAAGTTTGTTATTTTATTTTCGTCTTTTAAAAGATTGTCAGAAGTCTCTGTTGTTGTTGATGTGTCAAACTTGTGTGTGTAGTTTGGTTGATGAAGTGATCGATTTGTATTTTGGGTTTGGATAAATTGTTACGACAGACATAACATGGTTAAATTACTTGAGATATTAGGTAATGTTTTTGTCAACTAGTTAAACTGAATCATATATGGGTTCTTTTTAAAAGACAATCTTGGGTATTTTTAGTTTTGTTGATGAAATGTATTTGTGAATTTAAGCATAAAGACTTAGGAAAATAAACCAATTAAGCAATAGTCAATCTCACATCTCAAATTATTGTAAACTAAAAAGAACTTAAAAAATAAAATAAAAAAAGATAAAACTTGAATATAGGCTTCCCAAGAGAATGAAATATTTTCTTAAAAATAAGAAGTATTATTCCATAAGCAAGAAAAAAAAAACACAGATTATTCTTCAAATTCGGGCAACAAAAGTAAGTCCGAAAATGAAGAGTGGGGATAAATGTAATAGAAAAAAAATTTTCCGAAATATCCGGCAAGGCCTAGAACCTCTCGAAGGACACCCGAAGCGATTCTGGCCCCCCGGGGGTCGGCCAAAGGAGGCATTGACCCCTAGAGGCTAGGGAGGGCAAGCTCCATCCGACCCGTAAGGGGTCGTCTAAAGGAGATCGAGACCCCCCAGGGTTCGCCATGGTGGCCTCAGCCCCCTTGGCGATCAGCCAAGGCCATTCCGGCCCCGGGGCCGGCTAGAGTAGGTTTGACCATTTGAAGGTTAACCGTGGAGGTTAGGACTCTCTCATAGGACTCGACCGAGTCCAAAGTAATGACTGGATCTGGTGATGATGGCTAGGAGTTGCGCCGAGAGGGCTAGGACCCCTTTTAGGGGCGAGCCGTGGAGGTGAGGACCCGCAAGGGTTGATCGAGACCAAAGCTGACTTCCAAGGAGATCGGTCGAGTGGGCCAACCCTCGGGTTGACCGTGGAGGTTAGGAATCTCCTGTGGATGAGTCAACCAAGTCCAAGTAATCTCTATAGGACCATTGTGCCGTAAGGTAGCAGTAGCTGAAGGTTACAACGAGTAGGCCTAGATCCCTTGAGGATGGGTCGTGGAGGTTAGAACTCTCTCCAAGGATTTGACCGAGTCCAAAGTAACAACTGGATCCGCTGATAATGGCCAGAAGTTACGTCGAGAGGGCCAAGACCCTCCTTTAGGGGCGATCCGTGGAGGTGACGACCCATAAGGTTTAACCGAGACCAAAGCAGGCCTCCAAAGAGATTGGTCGATTAACCTAATCCAAGTGGGTCAGCCGTGGAGGTTAGGACTCTCTTGTGGACGAGTCGATCAAGTTCAAGTAACACTCGGGGACAACGTGCTAGTTGGGTGAAGCGTCATAAGGTTACACCGAGAAGGCCACACCCTTAAAGGGTCAACCGTAGAGGTGAGGACTTGCAAAGGTTGACCGAGTCCAAGTAACTTCCAAGTCAAGACCGTTACACCTTAAAGGGTAACGGTCAGGAGTTACGCCGGTATTCATTCTCGGCGTAATGGCGGACGTTTCTAACGGCCGACCATTAACCCACCATTAAGTGAGCTGCAGCATAACAAGACCTGCTGCTATAAGAAGTGAGAGCATTCTCCGTTTCAAGCTAAGTTGAACTACGCTCACAATCCCTGCAAGTTGTTCTAAGTCCCAAAGTACCCTAAAATACTATCATAAAGCTTTTACTAACTTAGGCATCGGAGGCCCTGTGGCTCACACCATACCAGTGTGCCTAATGTTTTTTCATTTTGAAGGCTTCTCGTCCTCGGTAATACAAATCATACCGTTGATATCCGTTGACCATTATTCGGCACCAAAATTTGGCGTCGTCTATGGGGACGAGAGAGTGTTTTACCTATAAAGCTTAACCCTTACGTTTTTTTCTGCAAAAATGTCTAACGTTGAGAACGACAACCACCATGGGGTCAGTGGAGAGTTAAACGTTGAGCATGCTCCAAAGCGAGTCACCGTTAGAGAACATGATATTGTTTGCGTTAAAAACCACCTGGATCCTAAGGGTGGAATGTCTAGGCAAGAACTAGAGCATGCCGATCCGAAGTTTTCAGCTTTGGAGGTATAAGTGCAAGGGATATCGGAGAATTTAAATTGCCTGATGGAGTTGTGCCAACAACCTTCTCCAGCGCAGGTTACCATCATTGGAAACCAACAAGCATCGTAGGAGGCTATGAGGCGACGATCTACCAAGAAGTAGCCTGTGGCGAAGAAGTCAACACCTTAGGTAGAGACCCTGCTAAGGGAAAGCCCCAGCCATGAAAGCTTAGAGAGAGGCTCCTTCCCGACACCAGAGACTGGTTGAATGACTTCGACTTGACGGTAATGATAGAAAGAATGAGCCAGCAGCAGAGCACATTCCAAGGGTCATCTACCTACACCCTTCAAAGACCCCAAGTGCCTGGAGACAAGACTAGACTAAGGAGCGGATCTGAGAAATGTGATCAACCGGCACAAAAGGGAAACAGGATCGGACAAAGCCAAGGACCAACCTTGGTTAGCTCAGCTTCGCCTCCTCCAAGATCAATTGGGGGATATGAAGAAGGCACAAGATCAAAATGGACTTGACCTAGACAACTTAGTAGATCAGGTCGACCCTCCTTTCATTGACGAAACATGGAGGAACCCGTCCCGGTGAAATTCAAGCTTCTCACTATTAAGGCATACGATGGGTCCAAGGATCCTATGGAGCACTTAGATTCTTGTCGGACATGGATGGAACTCTATGAAGTTCGAGAAGCAATCAAGTGTCGAGCATTCTCATTTACGCTCACAAGACCAGCCAGGAGATTTTTCAGGCAGCCTAAGAGCAAGTCTATTGGAGGAGCTGGCTAGAGCTTTCGTCACCCAGTTCTTCGAAGGGCGAGATTAGAAGAAGTTGATCACCTATCCATTGAAAGTGAAACAAAGAAGTCATGAGATCCTTCAGGAGTACATAGCATGCTTCAATAACGAAGCATTACAAGTCGAGGAGTACATTGATGGTACGACTCTTGCAGTAGTAGTGGCCATACTCAAGGATGAGAAGTTCCTATGGTCACTTGGGAAGAAAGCTCTATTCACATATGTCGAGCTGTTTACCCGGGCGCAAAAGTACATGAGTGAAGGGGAGCTAGTTAACTCTCGAGGAGGCGTGGAAGGAAGATGCTCCATTCCAAAGCGAGAGAAGTCAACAAGCTGCCATGAGTCTGATTACAAGGAGTCGCGAAAGCGGAGGGTAGAGGAACGCCCAATAAAGAAAGAAAAGGCTGATCGAAAAAGAGTGCCACCAAGCAAGTTCGAAAAGTACACTTCAACGGTGGTTCCAGTAGAACAAATCTTTATGTAGATTCAAGACAAAGAGGACTTGAAGTGGCCAAGTCGGATCAAAGCGGGATCCAATACGAGAAGTAAGGGCAAGTATTGCCTATTTCACAAGGATCACAATCATGAGACCTCAAGCTACTACGATCTGAAAGAGTTCATAGAATTTTTCATTCGAAGAGGACATTTAGACAAGTACGTCGAAAAGTGGAAGAGCGGCCGAGTCCCCTAACGAGAAAATGGGGGGCGAAAAGTCACCACCGCCTTAATAGATCAGAACCATCATTGGAGGACCTGCTGAAGAGGAATCCAATCGGAGTCGGAAAGAGAAAGTGAGACAAGTCAGAGGCGTGATAAGGGGCGAAGAAGTGCGAGTGATGGCAGTGGCAGATGAGCAACTTGACTTCACCACCGCTGAGGCTGTCGCACTGTACCAGATACACAACAACGCATTGGTGGTGACCCTGGTTGTCTCCAACATCTGCATCAGGAGAATCCTTATTGACGGGGGTAGTTCGACAAATCTTCTGTCTCTAAAGGCTTATGATGCCATGAAGCTGGGAAGAGAAAGGCTTAAGTTGAGTACGCCACCCCTAGTCGGATTCGGCGGGAGCACTCTGACCCCTGAAGGTTCCATCGAACTTCTAGTAGCCTTTGGCGAGAGGGACAACATAGTCCTCTAGTTTGTAACTTTTCTGGTGGTGAATAACAACTCCGTCTACAACGTGATATTGGGAAGACCCACAATACATGGGTAAAGGGCGGCTACGTCAACCTACCACCAGCTGATGAAATTTCCTACTCCTATGGGGGTGGGGCAAGTTTGAGAAGAACAATTATCTTCAAGGGAGTGCTACCACAAAGCTCTTCGAGGAGTGGTAGAGGTCACAGAGGTAAAAGCTATCGAAGAGGAGCTAATGTCAGGTGAGGCAGTCAAAATGCAGCACTTGGCGAAGGTCAATCCTGGAACATAGATATGAATCCTTCCTCGAGAGAAGTTGAACGAGGCAGGGGAGAACTTGTTGAATAGTTGGAAGTTGTACCCTTGCTGAGTGAGATGCAAACAGTTGGTTTTGAGACCGGCTTAGGTTCGAAGCAACGAACGAACCTTGGGAAGTTTCTGCGAAGAAACATCGACGTGCTTGCTTGGTCCACCGACGACATGCCGAGAGTAGGCCTTATAAGACCCTTACCGACTAGACGAGGCCAAGCCAAGTTTGCAGTAGTAGCAGTCGACTATTTCACCTAGTAGGCTGAAGCTGAGGCCTTGGGGACTATCACCGAGAAGAGGGTGACTGAGTTCCTCTAGAGGTGCATAGCCTGCAAGTGTAGGATACCGTGAACCTTGATCCCTGACAATGGAAAGCAGTTAGACAACCAGGCTTTTCAACAATTTTGCTCTAAGTTGGAGATACGACATCACTTCTCATTGCCAGCTCACACCCGTAGGCCAATGGGCAAGTGGAGCCAGTCAAAAAGATCACCAAGAAGAATCTCAAGACCAAGCTCGAAAGCTTGGAAGGGTCATGATCGAAGGAACCCCACAAACATTGTGGGCGTATCGCACCCAGAACATCAATGGTCAAAACCCCTAGCTCTTTAGCATTTGGGGCGGAAGTAATAACTCTAGTCGAGATAAATCTCTCATTCTCGCATATTGAGCCTTTTGACACATAATCAAATGACCAACAACTACGGATGAGTATGGAACTTCTGAAGGAAAAAAGAGGTGTAATCTAGCTAACAAGATAACCAAAGTTCCAGCAATGAAGTCCCTGGGCCGCGTTGGAAAGGACATTGCAAGGTCACCAAAGTCGCTTGCCCAAGCACCCACTACCTCGAGGATATGGACGGAAATACGATCCTCCATTCTTGGAATGCAATACACTTGGAAAAAAAAAAATACTTTGAGTAGATTGTAATTCAAGTTCTGAAGAGTTGGCAATAAAAAGTTGTTTTCTTTTTCACTTTTTCCAAAAATCTCTTAATTTAAGCTCTATTTTGTTGAGTTCATCGTAAGACAAAAAAGCTTAAATTAGAGGGTATGCAAAGAGAGAAAGAATTTATAGTAAAAAAACCAACATTCTATTCCAAAATTTCAAAATTGTTAAAGAAAAAACAAATACTTAACAACAAAGGTACTTAGAAAAAAGTTCTACTTCAAAGATAAAAGCAAAAATTCATAAAGTATTTCTAGAACCACCCCTACTCGAGCTTCACCTTCTAGGTCCGGCTTGGACAGGATCAAGCCTAGTGGAAGAAACTTGAACTAGAAAGTCACTTTTCGGAACACCTTGAAAGATGTGAGAATCATAGTAAGCGACATGTGCTGGATCATTCGGTAGCCCAGACTCAAAGGCTGGAAGAAAAGGGTCGGCTACCCTTTCAGCTATGGTAGCACATAACGACTTAAAAAATGGAAGCAGATTCTCGTAGCTGACACCTTCCTGGATACGGTCTAAGGCCCATTTTATAGCCGTTATACAAGCATTGTTCTCTAAGATCACGAGGGCAAGAGAACTCTTCACCAAGTTAGCCAGGTAAGAAGCATTCTTTAGCTTCCCTTCAGCAACACCTAACTCTCAACGAAGCCGAGCGATGGATAAGTCATCCTTGTAAACACGAGCAACTAAATTTTGGCCCGCCTCATCGGAAGTTCGAAGTTCAGCCAAGGCAGCCTCTACGACACGTCGAGCATCTTGAGCCTAAGCTAGTTCCCACTTGAGCTTGTCAGATTCTGAAGTCTTTGAGGATCGTGTATAATGCAAGTCCTCTGACAGATGCCGGGAAACTGAAGCAAAATGCACAAAAGCCTGTCAAAGAAAGTAAAAGTTAGTTTTGAGACTTACTCGAAAGTACAGCAACGATCGAAAGATGATAAGTATACCTCGTGCATCAAAAAAGTTTATGTCTCATAGTTTGGGAAGCATTCCCAGTTGGAAAGGCATCTGAGGGGCCTCGACCTCAGACCATAGGCTAGAAATCAAACTCATGTCCTCAGCAGCATCCAAGGCAGGACGGTAAGGTCCTGACAAAAGGTATGAGTCAAATCCAAGCAGAGGACCAAATGAAGGTGTTCGTGGAACTTGTGGACTAGGACGAGCCGGGGAGAGAGCATCGTCTGAAAGGGTGCCGGTTCCGCCATAGTGCAAATCCGCCTCATTGTCCAAGTTTTTAGGAAGCTCAGGAAACGAGAAATCCTCCTCTTCGCCATGTGGAAGATGACCCTCTGAGGTAAGGTCACCGTTACATTAGTGGGAGGCCTAACAAAATAGTTAGAGGGATAGCGAGATACTGCATCAAATGCGCGCCTCAAGGTAGGCTCATAGTCCATAGCAACTGGAAAAAAAAAACAAGATGTTAAAGCAGTTAAACATCAACCTAGGAGGCAGAGACTAATCAAAGCAACCTACCCGAACTAGGATCTTTATTCAATCTAGGGAACCCGGGTCGGTGTCATGAGGCATATCGGACTCTAGAAGAAGGTCGTAAAGAGCCAAAGAGTCAGTGGTCAAGTACTGTGCGTTATGAATAACTTAGGTTGGGAACGTCATGACCAAGTCATAAAATCTCAACAAACCAAGAGCGGATCGTTAAGTTCCTGTGCATTACACCAAAAACAAAATGTTAGTAAAAATGTATAGCAAGTGTGCGAGGCGGAGCAAGCGGAAGACGTACCATAAGTCCCGAAGACAGTGGAATGGTCACCGAGGCGTTAGCACAAGGAACGTTCCAAGAGCCACTTGTAAAGAACCAACGGTCACGCCAAGATTTTTGGAAGTTGAGGTAGGAGACCAATGGAGAAAGCCGACTCCGTGGAGTAAGGTAGCATCCCACCGCTACATAGGGGTGTTGACAAAAATGGTACAAGGAGACAAAGTCCTGAGCACTGAGGTAACCTTCAAAGTCGGCATACCCCCAAAAGACTATGAACCCCGAAGAACACATTTCAAGTGTGGGGGCCACTTATGCTGGAGCTAAACCTGCCATGTATAGAAATTCCTGAAGTGAGGGAATTAAAGGTAGTCGAACACCTCTCTGAAACATGGCCATATAAAGAGCCACCTTGCCATGAGAAGAAGTACTGTAATCTTCGTCAACACTCGGTACCTTAAGCATCACGCTGGAAGGGATGAGGTAGTCCATCCTTAATGTGTCTAACCCATAGTCCATCCTTAATGTGTCTAACTCACCTTGGGTCAAGACTGAGGCAATCGGCGCAGATCTGGATCCAACCACCAGCACCCGACGCAGAGTCCTCTTTTGGGAAGAAGAGGCTAATGTACCACGAGTGAGATTCAACAACGCACGTGCAAGGAGCCAGATAATTTATAACAAGTGCTACAAGTAGGTGAGTCTTCAAGAAAAGAATCTACTTAGCTAAAATTTCAGGAAAAAAGTGCTAAAAAGGCGGTGAGTCTCTAATAAGGGAACCTGTTTAGTCAAAATTTTAAAGAAAAGCTAGAAGGTGGAAAGTCTCTAGTAAGGGAACCCAAGTGGCCTAAATTTTTGAAAAGTGTTAAAAAGTGTCAAGACTCTGAAAAGAGAGCACACTTAACACAAAGAACCCAGATGGAGGGTAATTTTGAAAAATTGAGCAAAGTACCTACAAAAGTGGCAAGACTCCAATAGAGAGACAACCTTGAAGAAGGGTATAAAAGAGAGACTTACTTTATCAAATTCATAAAAGTACCTAGAAAAGAGGCAAAAATCTCAAGGCAAGCCTACTTGGTATAGGAATTTAGCAAAGTGTAAAAACTAAAAAAGAAGTCATACAAAGCCAACAATTTCAAAAATACATACATGAAGGGTGCTAAAATTTTTTAAAAAAAGTGTCTAAGTTAAGGCCAATAAATTCGAAAAAGTACACATGTCTGGACAAAAAATCAGAAAAAGGTACATACCTAAAAGCCGACCTCCAAGGAAAACACTTTGAAAAAACAAAGTCTCCCTTAAGGCCAAGAAATCGTGAATGACAAGGTGGGGAAGGGAAGGGGGGGGGGGGGGGAGTTTAAACTTTATGGAATTTTCAAGTTATGGAAAAATTATCCAAGGGAAAATATTCTCAAATAAGGACATATTCCAAGCCACTTCAAGTCCCCCCGGGGGTCGGCAAAAGGAGACCTTGACCTATAGGGGGTCGCCCATGACAACCTTGACCCCTCGGGGGTCGGCCAAGGTAGGCTACTTTCCCCCGGAGGTCAGCCAAGCTCAATCGGATCCCTCGGGGGTCGGTTAAAATAAGCCGAGACCCCCTAAGGATTTGCCATGGCGGCCTCAGCCCCCTTAGGGGTCGGCGAAGGCCATTCCGACCCTTCCATTGGTCGGTCAAGGTAGGCTATGGCCATCCAGGTCGGCCAAGCTCAATCTGACCGAGACCCCCCAGGGGTCGGCCATGACAGCCTTAGCTTCTTTATAGATCAGCCAAGGACATCCCGGTTTTTCCGGGGCCGACCAGAGTTGGTTTGACCTTTTGAAGGTTAACCGTAGAGGTCAGGATTGTCTCCTAGGAGTCGATCGAGTTCAAATTAATGACTGGATCTGCTAATAATGGTCAGGAGTTGCGCCGAGAGGCGTATGACCTCCTCTAGGGGCGAGCCGTAGATGTGAAGACCCGTAAAGGTTGATCAATACCAAAGCCGACCTCCAACAAGATTGGTCGAATGAGCCAAACCAAGTGGCTTGGTCATGGAAGTTAAAACTCTCATGTTGACGAGTCGACCAAGTCCAAGTAATCTCTTTAGGACCATTACACCGTAAGGTAGCAGTGGCGGAAGGTTACAACGAGTCTCGAGGATGGGCCCTGGAGATTAAGACTCTCTCCCAGGAGTCGACCGACTCCAAAGTAACGATTAGATCCGCTAATAATGGCCATGAGTTATGCCGAGATGGCCATGACCCCCTTTAACGGTGAGTCGTTGAGGTAAGGACCCGTAAGGGTTGACCGAAACCAAAGCCGAACCTTTAAAGAGATCGATCGAGTAGGCTAATCCAAGTGGGTCAGTCGTAGAGGTTAGGACTCTCATGTGGACGAGTCAACCAAGTCCAAGTAACACTCGGGGACAGTGCACTTGTTGGGTGAAAGCGTCCTGGGTTACACCGAGAAGGCCACACCCCTAGGGGGTCGGCCGTGGAGGTGAGGACCAGCAAAGGTTGACCTAGTCCAAGTAACTTCCAAGTCAAGACCGTTACACCTCAAAGGGTAACGGTCAGGAGTTACGCCGATATTCATTCCCGGCTCAATGCGAACGTTTCTAACAACCGACCATTAACCCACCATTCAGTGAGCTGCAACGTAACAACACCGGTTGCAATAAGAAGTGAGAGCATTCTCCGTTTCAAGCTAAGTTGAACTACGCTGGTAATCCCTGTAAGCTATTCTAAGTCCCAAAGTACCCTAAAATACTCTCCTAAAGCTTTTATTGACATAGGCATCGGAGGCCCTATGGCTCACACCACACCGGTGCCACTAAAGTTTTTCATTTTGCAGGCTTTTCGTCCTCGGTAATAAAAATCGTACTGACCATTTTTCGGCATCAATAACCATCATTAAATATATTATGGTTTGTACTTGATCTTTAAAAAGTTGTTAAGATATTTTTTATTTTTAAACATCATTGTGTTATGTACATCTATACCTCATACACAGTACAACTTGACTATAAGAAAAGAAGTGATGGATAGGATGGAGTAATTACTTCAACTGTCGGATTTATTATATGTTTTGAAGGGATTAAACTCTCATTCTAAAAATTGGAAGGTGGGGAGATAACTTCTTCAAACCAAAATTGACATCGTTTCTGGAACAACGAAAAGACATTTATGCTTGAGTGTTGCCATGATCATCCTTGTGCAATGAGAGTGAAAAAGCTTACGTTAGTTACAGTGAGACGTATGCAGTAATTATCATATAAATAAATCAACATAAAGGGTCCTATGACTCTAGTATATAATATGTAAATAATCGTACGTTCAGCAACTTAGGACTACGGCCCATGTATATATTATGTCAATACTAGTACGTTAAGCTATTAACCCCACACCTCTTGTTGTTGTCTACCATTTTATATGTGTCGGTACATACCTGTATAAGTAGTGTAAAAAACTCTACCATATGCGATTATGACACCGTATATAACCCGTGAATAACCCCACAACAAGCCAATGTCTCTCTCCCGTAATTCCAAGTACCACACACAATTCTACGTCAAAAAGTAGAGAATGTTAGAATCAACAAAACAACAATTAAATTCTTGATTAAATTCTTGATTAAGATCAATCGCATACAACAATATTGTGAATCTGAATGTGCGACTTCTTTGTTTGCTATTTTTTTCTTAAATCTACAAATTCCTTGAAGAAAGCTCGAATTTCAAATCCCGACTTCTCTATTGTTGTTCGATTTTAATCACTAAAATCGTTGAAGGAAACTTGAATTTGAGATTGCTACTTCTTTGTTGTGGTTGACTAGCAACTTTTTTTTTTTTACTTGCAATAGTTAAATGAATCTTTGGAAGGGAAAACCTCTGTAGTTGTTTTCCAAGGTTGGATTAAGCTTTGGGAAGGGACACCCAGATTTCGAACTAAATCGAACTTTTAGGATGGTGAAAAAATCTTATACCGATCATTATCGTGAATTTTTAAAATAATAAATTGGTTGTTAATCCATAAATCTAGCATTGATAGAAAATCATTTTTTAATTTTTTTTTTTTTTTTTTTTTAAATGTCTGGACATATTTTGAGAAATTATTATTTCTCTCTCCTACCTATTTTCTTTTAGGCATTAAATTAAATGTAAAAAAAATTAGCTATTTGCCAAATATTTTTATTCTATTTTCTCCATGATTGCAAAAGTAGTTTATCCAACAAAAAGTGCTCGGAATTAGCCATAATTAATTTTTCTTTTATTGTGCGTATTAATTGATATTTAATTGTGGATCAGAGTTTAATCAAAATGATACTAAACAATTTGGCCTATTATTATAATTCAAACAGAATTTCTTCTAAAAATATCTTTTATATGTTTGAATAATATCTTCAACAATTGTCTACCAAAAAAAGCCCGTTCCTGTTTTGATTGTCTACCAAATTTATAAGTAGCAAAAAAAAACTCTTTTTTACACGTCAAATTTTTTTTTAAAAAAAATTAATACAATAAAAACTAATTCAATCTACTAGATTTGATACTTAGACTTCAATACAACAAAATTAATAGCATCAATCAAACGAAAATTAATAGAGCTTCAATCAAATGAAACTTGAAAATTAATAGTCTTAAATAGAGTAGACATATGTAAAGAAGGCACACATGAAAAGAAAGTTTGTTAGACCAAATATAACTAATCATCTAATAATAAAGGTAATTAAGCACCAATAATCGTAATTAACTTAAGCTCTGGTTTATCATCCCCCATTAAGCAAATCAAGCAATTTAGGACCGCGAGCTTGCTTCGTAGAAGCTAGAACTGAGCTATTTGCAAAGGCTTAGTAAGCGTGTTGGCAACTTGATCGGAGGAGGAGATAAATCGAACAAGTAATTGACGGTTCAAAATTCAATCACGTATTAAGTGTTGTTTAATTTCGATGTGCTTGGTTCGTTGATGCAGAGCAGGGTTGGCAGTAATGTGCGTTGCATTGATATTATCGCGAGAAGTAATGGAGTAGAAGATGAGCATGTACCAAGCTCAGAAAGCATTGTTGATAACCATCCAATTTCAGTATTAGCATTCACCCAAGGTTGTATTCATATTCTACACTAGGGAAAGAAACAGTCTTGTGCTTGGTGATGACCAAGAAATTATATTATGGCCTAAAAACATACAGTAGCCACCAATACTATGACGATCATCAGGATAACTAGCCTAATTTGCGTATGTATAACCAACTAAATTGAGGGAGAAGGAAATGATTTGAATACCCAGAGACGAAGTCTCTTTGAGATGCCTTAAAATCCTCTTGACTACTAATTAGTGAGTTGTTGTTAAAACATGAAGAAACTGACAAACCTTATTGACAGAAAACGATATGTATGGTCGAGTGAGGGTGCAATACTGGAGCGCACTAAAGAGACTGCACTACTCAGTTGGATTAGGTACATGCTCACAATCAGATAGAGAAAGAGCTACACCATGAACCATTGAAGTGGAAGCTTATATGCAAGATTACATTTCATCTTTGGTTAACAAGCTTTCAATGTATTTGGATTGAGAGAGATGAAGATTACCCCGATAAAACATTGCTTGAGTGCCCAAGAAGTATGATAGATGCCCAGATCTTTTAGGTGAACACTTGGAATTAAACTTAGTTATGAGTTCGGAAATAACAACATCAGCGGAGATCGTAACAATAATGTAATCGACATAAATGAGCAAGATAACAATGTAAGAGGTAGATCGTAAGAAGAACATGTATGAATCTATTTTGGCCACTTGAAAACCTTATTGAAGGAGACTCTTGCTCAATTTTTAAAACTAGGCTCTTGGACTCAAGTTTAAGCCATAAATTGACCTACGTAGCTTGTACACATGAGATGGATGTTGGAGATTAACGAAACCCGGAGGTTGCCTCATATATACCTCTTCAGATAAGTCCCCATTTAGGAAGTCATTAATTACATTAAGTTGCTTGATCGACCACTTTCAGCAGATAGCCAAGGAAAAAGTAAGCTAAATTGTGGATGGCTTGATGATAGGACAAACTGTATCAAAATAGTCGATGGTGTATGTCTGAGTGAAGCCACGAGCTATAAAACATGCTTTATATCATTCATTTTCATCAGATCTTTTGTACTTGATGTGAAACACCCATTTGAAACTGATTAGTGCGTAGTTCTCAGGAGGTGGAATCAGACTCCATGTATTTTCTTCATTGCAGCTAATTCCTTATTCATTACTAACTAGCTTTTTTGTAACTAGTTGGTTCATGACACGAAGATACAGAGGTAGATGACAACCAAGATTTTCATTTGAAGATGCCATGTTTTGAATGAATGAGTATAGGGTGGTTGTTGATAGTGACATTTAGAATGGAAGGCAAGGAGTCCATGTTTGAGGACATGAGTAAGTCGGGAGTGAAAGAAGGTGAGGTTGTAGATAATGGTAAAGAAGAAGATGAAGGTTAACTTGAATTTGAAGAGGGGGGGAGGGGGAGAAGGATTTGGTAAAGTGTTAGTACTTAAGATGGGATTGGACATGCGAGAGGTGATGTGGATGTTGAAGTTGACTAGGGTTTCAGTAAAGGACAAATAGGTAGTAAAATGTGGGAGTAAAGAAGAAACACGTAGGGGTAGGTATGATGGGTGATGTGGTAGTCGATCGTTTAAGAAATGAAGGGTCAAGATTAAGATTTAGAGGGAGATTTACAAAACGATTTGGAATAGGATTCTGAATAGAAGTAGGGGAATATGACTGTTGAAATGGAAATGTGTCTTTATTGAAAATGACATGACAAGAGACATATAATCGATAGAAACTTTGATCAAGATACAAATAACCACTATGTTGTATGAATGTTCAGGAAACCAGTGTGAGATGTTAGTTGTGTTGCACATTTTTATGGTAATGTGTGATTTGTTAGTGGTGTTTTCTTATTTTCTAGAGAGATGTATGAGTTGTTAGTGATTTTCTACTCTTGTAAGAGTACGATGTGTTGCTATTGGTGTCTCACACCATTGGGAGTGAAGTGTGAGGTATTAGTGATGTTTCATTCATTTGAGTATGCATGGTAAGTTGATACAGACGTTCCACTTATTTGAAAATTATGTGATGAGTTGCTACCGTTGTTTCACTCCATTAAAAATGTAGTGTAATGCTAGTGATGTTTCACTCATTTGGAAGTGCAAGGTGAGTTGCTAAGGGTTTTTCGCTTCTCTAAGAGTGTAGGGTGAGTTATTAAGAGTATTTTATCCTTTGAGAGTGTAGGGTGAGTTGTTAGGGATAGTTCTCTTTGAGAGTGCGAGTGAGTTGCTAATGGTGTTTCACTCATTTGAGAGTGCAGAGTGAGTTTCTAGCACTATTTCACTCATTTGAGAGTGCATGGTGAGTTGCTAGCATTATTTCACTCATTTGAATGTGCATGGCGAGTTGCTAGCATAGTTTCACTTCTTTGAGAGTGCACTGTGAGTTGCAGATGGTGTTTCACTGTTTTCAAGGTACATAGTGAGTTGTAAGTTATGTTTCACTCATTAGATTGTCCAGGGTGACCTGTTAGTTATACTTCTCTCGTTAAGGGTGTAGGCATACTTGTGAGTTGAATATAATATAATCCACTTGAGTGATACGCGATTGTTCAAGATGTTAGTTAAAGAATGTCAAAATGGTATATTATGAGTCAAGGTTTGAATGAGTATATGGGATTTGTCTTATTGAATTATGAAGTGTGATAAGTTGTGTGAGCATATGGATAATCGGTGTTAATGACCTCTATTTAGTGGAGTTAGGGTGTAAAACTCTATAGTAGTTATGTCGTATGGGAGCTTCACACTTCTCTATAGTGGTTAGAAGAGCGTGGAGTTAAGCTTGATTCTCGGGGTTAAGATTGATTGTTAAACTGTTAGAAGGCGTCCCAATTCCACTAGTACAATGACCACTGTGTGATTGGTCGTTCAAGTAGTTAAAAGATGTGTTGGGATGTACATCATTGAGGAAGTACCTCTTGGTATATATGTTCTATTAACATGGATGCGTAGTGTTAATAAGAGTCGAGTGAGTGGGCAAGTGTGAGTGGTGTTATATCAGTTTTCTCTAGGTGGTAAAGGTTTATGGTGGAATTTCTTAGAATAGTGTGTAGTTAGCGGGATCACCACTATCTAGTTTGTCTTATGGAACTTATCCAGTTGCAAGTTATGTTACTAGCTAGTTATCAATTGGTGCATATGTGATGTAATTTTGAGCCGCAGGTGTTTGGTGAATAGAGAGTTGCACTCTAGATTGGAATATAGAGGTGCAAGTCAGATAGAGTGATGCACTCTAAGAGGTTCACAACCTTGAGATCTCAAATATAATGGAATGGTCGATATGTGTACAGGAGTTACTAGTGTGACCCTTTAGCTTTTGCTGATGAATGGTAGTTTATCGCACAGAAAAGCTATTTACTTTGTATGTATATACTTACGCTATGCTATGATGCTTTATGACAGATTTCTATATGGTTGTGGTGACGAAACTTGTTGAAGATTGGTGATCTATGCGAGGTGATAGTTTTATTAGAGACCCAAATTTAGAATTTAGGTTGTTATCCTGTTGTTGTTATTTTAGAATGTTACCTTGTAGTTTTTGGGGTATTACAAAAGGTGCATTCGAAGGAGAAAAAAAAATGGAGTTTATGTTTTGAATTGGGTCGAAAAATGGGAAACATGAATAGCAAAAGACATATAGAAGAGTAATCGGGTTATTTGGAATAAAGCTTTAGATGATGAGATGAGTTTTTCAGAGCATGAGATGGTAGACGATTCATTAAGTAAACGACAGATTGAAAGGCATAGGGCCAAAAGGTAATGGGAACCGAGAATATATAAAATAAGGCCAAGCCAATCTCCACAACTTGGAAATTTTGACTTTCAACACGACCATTTTGATGTGGTGCGTGAGGGCAGGAAACTCTTTGGAGAATGCCATGCGAAGAAAGCAGATGAGTGAAATTCACCTCTCAAATCTGTTTGGTATGCTTCAACTGTTTTATTGAATTACGTTTGAATCATTTTATGAATTTGAATGAATGTGGTATGAACTTGATTTCTTGTTTTAAGTAAATAAAGCCATGTAAATCGGGGAAAATCATCAACAATGAGAAGGAAATTACATTAGCTAGTAAAATATTTAATAGGAGACTAGCCCCAAAGATCAAAATGAACTAATTAAAAAGCACGCGAAGCACTATTGTGATTTAATTGAAATTGAATTTTATGGCTCTTGGCCTTTTGACAAGTAACACAAACAGAAATCAAAAAATCGAGCATGAAATTTTAACCTACAAATGATAAAAACTGACTTGACTACTTCATTAAAGAATGACACAATCGTAGATGCCAGGGTTTACATTCTCGGATTGAACTCCAATGGCATAAATAGGATTTGAGCTCACAAAACTAAAAGATGAGGTACTTAGAATATACAAACCGCCTTTAAATGAACCACGAAGAAAAATCTTCTTAGCTCGATTATCCTTGACAAGAAAAAATGATGGATAAAATTCAACATATGCATTATTATTAATACACAATCTAGAGATGCTTAGTAATTTTAAGCAATGGTAAAAGTGTGAAGAACATGAGAAAGCTGAATCATGTGAGAAGCAGATTAAAACAAAAGAGTAGAACCAACATGTTTAATAGGAATAGTCTTACCATCTCTAATGGTGACTTGCTCATAACCATCATAAGGTACTTGGTTAAAAAGCATTGAGGTATGGTGTAAGACTATGGGTTGCACCAAAATCCATGTACCAAGAGTCGTTTGAGGCAGAGAACGAGGAAATTGTTAATGTTTGCTGATAAGATGTGAAACTAATACTTAGTTGTGCCGTGTGAGCACACATAGCCTGTGGAGTAGTGAGGGACCAAGGAGGCTGGTATTGCAAATTGGTTCCATGATAGTAGTAGAGCCCAATGTGTCCCTATTTGCCACAGACTTGGCAAGGAGATAAAGCATAAGGTGAAGGAACTAATGAAGGTTGTGGTAAGTAGGAAGGGCAAGGTGATGATGGTCTCCTGCTAAGAAGGCTGGATTGAGATTTAGATTGGAAACGAGAGCAAATGTTGGATGAAGAGTTACCACGAAAACCACATTGTTCCTAAATATTATTGTAGATATTTATCCCTATAAAGTTTGCTTGATCTGAGTGAAGTTGCTCAACTTCATTTTGTTGTTCAATTCGACACTCAAAAGATAAAAGCAAAGAACGAACGTCTTCCATAGACAGTGTATCAGCTCGATGTTGGATAGATGTAACGAAGGCATTATACTCAGCTTTTAGGCCTTCCAAAATGTAAGCAATATGATCCTTAAGAGGAATGGGGTTACCAACCGAGGCTAACTAATTCATGATGTTTTTGATCTTGGAAAAATACTGGGTTGTTTTCAGACCATCCTTCCAAATCCGATAAAGCTGATACTCGAGGCTTAAGATTTTGGTGTAGAAAAAGCACTCATATGCTTATCGAAAGGCTTACCAGACATCTCATGTTGTTGAATAAGAGATTATTTCCTCCATTTTATCCTTATAAGATAAGTAAAACAATGTCATCACTGCGATCGTATTTTTTCCATAACAAAAAATTAGGGTTAGAAAGATTGTTGATATTATCTAGAAGTGCAAGGGGGTAGAGGAAGGAACCATCAATGAAGCTTTCAAGGCTTGAGCATAGGATTCCACTTAATTTTAGAAGTTGATCTTTCCAGATAAGGTAATTGGAGTCACTCAATTTTATAGAGAGTCATTTCCTTTTATAGAGAGTGCTTAGGAAATGTTAGTATTATATGGTATAGGATTCCACCTCAAAATCAATTCTCAATGAAGGAAGTAGACCACATATCTTATAAATGTGTTGAAGAATCTTCAAATTTCCAATGTATATAAGACAAATGTCATAAGGTGAGTATCTTCAACATGCCCCTCTCAGGATGGCCCCATTTTTTAGAAAGCCATCTTGGATTAGATATGAATTTGTGGACCATGATACCCTCTTTAGCTTACTTGTTTAAGTCAGATCTAACTTTTTGGTATCAAATACCCGCTTAAATCTCTTGCCTGCTTGGGTGGGATCCTCAAATATTTTTTGGGGATTAATAACCAACTTGAGCTCTGATATCATATTACATAATATGAGGTTCCACTTTAGAACCAATTGGCAATAATGAGAGGGGTAGTCCACATATCATATAAATGGTTGAAGAATCTTCACCTTTTCGATGAGGGAAGTGTTGGTGGGGCATAGTAAGTAGGAGTGGTAGGCTGAGGTATTAGGGTTGATAGAATCCAAGTTGTGGTCGAGGTGTTGAGAAGCTCGAAGAGGACGAAGAGAAACGTAGAGGTCTGTGAGGATGATATGCCGACGGTCGAGTAGGGGATCAAACATTTCGCCAAATAATGGACCAGGAGGCAAGTTTTGAGGAAGGAGAGGAGGGTGTAGGATCACACTGGACTAATTGACTGTAGGTGGCAAAAGTATCGAAGAAGGTAGTGAGGCTTATAATATAGGCCTTGACGAAGAAGACAACTCCAATTTTTTGAAAAGAAACCTAAAAATCTGATACCATGTAAGACAAAAGAGAGAAGAATTTTTCGCACAATTCATTCATAGACATGTATCATAAATACAATAGACACAAGTTAAGAAGACACAAAATGACAAGAGAGTTTGTTATACCAATATAACCAATCATCTAATAATAAAGGTAATTCGGCAGAAATATTCATCATTAAGTCTCCTTAAACTCTAGTTTATCAGTATTTGTACTCTAATTTATGAGTAACATGAACTACTTTTTCAGTTTTATCAAATCATAACCACTAACCACAATTATTTTTTTTTAAATCGTACGAACTAACTTGACCGTTATTTATTTATCCTATAATTATACAAAAATAGTCCATTAAAGCTGTAAATCATTAAAATCGACGAGGGTGCATCTATAAATTGTCACCTAAAAAATTGGGGCCAACACTTTTTTCTGAAGCTCGTTTTGAGGCTTCGAAAAGCCGCTTGCAACGTGACCGTTGGAAAACGAAGCCAACGTTTAAATAAAATTTCATTTTCTTTTTATTTCTTTATAAGAAATTTTCTTTAAATAAATACTTTATTTGGCAATCGTATCTCAACTTTTCATCCATATACCCATAGTAATATTTAATATAGTTATCTTTTTTAAAATATGTATGTTTAACTATATTTGCGTATTTCAATTAAATATGACAACCACTTTGACGATATTAATTCCTTATAGTAAATAATAACAATAGATTATCTCAAAAGTGGTAGTTAATTAGATCTTCCACTTTTACAATTGTTTAATTAAAAGATATTCATTCTTTAACATATTGAGTTAATTAGTAAAAGATAATTCATATCTCAAGTAAATGTTCACTACATAATTCATAAATTTACTTTCTAAATATTGTCTCTTTTAGAACAAATAAACAACAATAATTCTAGATGGTGATTTCGAACACATGACGTCTCGTCATGAATATATAATTATGTAAGTTGAGTCTTTGTTCTTATCAATTATTTGATAAGCACTAACGTTGCTCGATTTTACAAAATTGAAATAGTCTTTCTAGGATCCTTGCAAAAAGTAGTTACAAATATGACAAACATAACAATTGATCTCAACCAACAGTTAAGGTAAAATGATGAAGAACTTTTAGATCACACTTAGAACTTATGATGATTATTCTTAGATTCTAAGACAACTCACCTCATAATTAGCTTGATCAAAGACTAATCCAATGAATTAATTTAACTCCAAATCAAATTTGAAAGAAATGAAACACCAAATGAGGTTTAAAACATAAGTATTTATATTCCAATTCTCTTCCATTTTACAAAATATACAATCATTTATATATACTAATTGAATAGACATCATAACACAAAACTCTTCACTAATAATATAGTCTAATTTAGCCCTAATCTCTTTAAAATCATACATGAACCATATTAAATATGAATACACAAACATTAAATTTGATATATAATTCATGAATGATTGCGAATGAATTTTGATTTAACGATTCATTATATCTTTTAGATAAACGAGTGAATTCTCAAATTTAAAAGTGTGCACCTTTTCATAATGTGTATATATCTCTATTGAAAATTCTTGGCTTGCCTTTTTAATAACTTTTTCACGTGCACACAATAAACTATAATGTTGGATTCATGACACTATTTTCTTTTTAATTGTTTATGTGACATGTATATATATTAAATAAACAAGGAATATTTTAAGTATAGTTATCCTAATATCTATAGAATAAACCCGACGTGGAAAGGACATTGACCATGTTTATAATTTAACTAAGAAAATATCTTACTTGAAATAATATTAACAGACTAAAAAATTTGCATAATTGTTTGAATTATTGTAAGTTAACCTCTTTTAGTTTTTTTTTTTTTTTTTTTTTATTAATGGATGTCAGATTAGAATTCTTTCAGCTGTATCGCTATCAATATTTAATTCTTTTATTGTAGCTTTTGATGAAGCAAAGGCAATTAATTTAGAAAATTTAGAAATAAAATATAACATATAAAATAAATGTAATAGGTGGAAAGGGGGATAGACTTTTAGAGAGAGGGCTGTCTTAAAATTGTCATGAAGTTTTAAAATTCTATTTACTAATAATCAGATTTTTAGGAAATTTCATAATTATTTCATATGTATGATTATTGAATAACATGTTTGAAAGTAGATCCTCCCCAAACGAGGAGAGAGAGAGAGAGAGAGAGAGAGAAAAGTGGAAAGCTCATAGCTTTTTAATAGGAGTTGTGGAATTGGCTTGATTATTCTTGAGTTGAAAGGTCTCATTGTGTTCCTCTACTTTTGGTGAAGTTTGATACTTGCGACATTACTTGAAGGTGACTCTTCAAACTTAGCAACATTATTGTTGATATCATTTGTTTGAAGATGACTATCGTTGTATTAGATATTATGTAATAGGGTGGGAAATTTGGTTGCTAATCCAAAAGTTATTAATTATTTTTGTTGAAATGCTTCTACTTTTATTTTCGAGGAGAGTTTCTTATGTATTTGACTATCAGATAATTACCTTCTCATGTATGGACATGAACGACCGACTAGGGTTGTTTGTAGGTCGGTCAGTGTCAATTTTTGGTAAAAATCAAGACTGACCGACTCTATCTGTTTGCTTGGAAATAAAACCAAATCAATCGATCAGTTAAATCAGTCAAACTGTTGGTTTGGTCAGTTAATTAATTTTACGTTTTTCTATTATTTTAATTAAAAGCATATTTATCATACAATTTTTATTAAAATTTTGAGACTTAATTTTAAAAATGAACGTATTAAATACTTTTTAGAAACAATTTTAAAATTAAGTTAATTTTACCTGAAAAGTATAATTAAGTATATGAAAAATATTAATATTATAAAAAGAAATTTTATTAACCAACTGACCGAACGGACAAAATAATTTGGTTAATATTTTTTTTAACCGACATCGACGGACATATACTTAAAAACTGATCTACCGCCCTTAATTCGGTTGGTTTTTTATTGGTTTTCGGAGAATGTATGAACAAGACCTACAGTACCCCATTCAGTGGTTATACTTAGCCCGAGCTCTATTTTTCTTGGCTTTCTTCTCATTCTCGACGAAATCAGGTGTACTACCTGTAATAAAATTATTGTTAGAAAGAACAAACAATAATATGTAGAAAGATAATTTAAGAGATTTTATTTGTCCAAGTCACTCTCAAAGAGCATGAAGTTGAAGATTTTGAAGGTCGAGATATATCTTTGTAAATCTTTTGTAATCTAATATTTATTTTTCTTGGAGCGTATCAAATTATGCTGGGCAATTTCTTTTGATTTAAACTTGTGATTTAAATTACATGTGATGTATATTTTAATTTTCATAAATTATATGTTGCATTGGATGGATGTCATGTAGGTTTAAAATTCCACCATAGCTTAAAAAGATTCATGCATCCTAAATATGATTAAAAATACATAAATATTAGATATATTTTAGGAATTGTATTTCATATTTATGATTATCCAGCAGGTAGATCACACAATAAATAACATTTAATTATTACGATTATGTTGAATGTAAGGGTTAAATGTTGAAAAAAAGTTTTTTCAAAAGTCCAACAAAATATTGTTTTAAAATGAAATAATATTTTTAAATTATTTTAAAAGAGGTAGAGCCTAATAATTCATAAAAGTTGGTTAGAATTAAAAGATTAATTTTTTAATCATTTTACATTTTAGCCAATTGTGATTAATTAAAGAGTAATTTGACTTAATAACGATTGGTTAGAAAGGAATTGTGTCTAAAGAATGTCTACTAATGGATAGAGGTAATAAAGATGACGGTTTACAGAATATCTCTACTTGAGAACACAGCCACGATGATTTTGATGATATCTTATTAGTCTTTGTCGGAATTAGTGAATTTCACAGTTAATAAGACCAAAGCCAAATAGATTTGGCTTTAATTACAGTAATCTTTAATTCTGGTTCTTTCTTTTATTTGTACAATAATTTCTGTACTTCCTTTTATTCTTGGTACAACCTCTCCATTTAATGTCTTTCTTATGCTACTGTTTTGTTTTCTTACAACCACGCCACTGTTTTGTTTTCCTACAACCACCATAATTTATTGCTTATTCGTTAAATGGATCTGTCCTTCCATATCAAATGAGTTGAAATCGCAAGATTTTGTATTTAACCTTCAACTGTAATCAATTTGCATTAAATTGATGGTAAGAGATGATTTATTTCCCTATACCAAACATCTTCTCCTTTTCTCCTATAATGTTTCTTTCGTTGGAACAATTTCTCACTCTCACATCTACTTGAACACGGTAAGTTCACACCCACTTGATCAATTTTTTATTCTATTTGTTGTGATGTATTCTGTTTGAAATCTATAGATTTCTTTGTTTATTCTATTTTATTGTGAATATATACTGTCTCAAATCTCGAACTTTGTTCGTTTATTCCATTTGTTATACATTCTGTCTAAAATTTTCAAATTTTTTTTGTTTATTTTGTTTTTTATGTTACATTCTGTCTCAAGTTTATAGTTTATTTTTTTTCATTCAAGTCGTTGCGATCTACCTTGTCTCATCTGTATATTTGTTTTCTATGTTCATTGTTATCCATTCGTATGTAATGCACATTCATTTTCTATTGTGTTCATGCATAATATTTGTAGCCTAAATAATGTTCCATTGAAAAAAAAAACAAGAGAAGTTTTTAGTATATGCAAAGGATAACAAATATTTTGTTCGTGTTTCATTTTTCTGTTTAATTTCGTTTTACAAAAACTGTCTTGAACGACTAGCAATTGATCTCCAATGAGAAATGATAATTGCTTTAATTTTCCTGAGGTTGGATCTTTTTTTAGTTCATAAATTGTAGTCGGCAATTACCACTTAATTCATAATCATTACTTATATTTCCTAATTTCTATACCGTTTCTTTTATTATTCACACTTTTTTTTGAAACTACAGATCTAATCATCAAGAAAAGCCTTCAACATTGAGGTTCTCCTTAGTTTACAAAAATTTATATTATTTCCAAATGTTTGTATTATATTTTGATAAAATATTACTTAAATATTTATATTTTATAACTCGTTAACAAATGTAATCGAAAACTGGAAAACTTTGGTGAGCATAAAATTGGAACTCTTCAGTGATTTTCCTATAATTGAATTAATCAAATTTGGTGAGCATAAAATTAAAAAGCATATATATATATTATATACACACCCACTTGCAACCACTTCTAATTTCATTTTAAAGTAATTGAATCGAGTTTATATAAAATAAAATATCAATCTTTTTTAAGTAATTGAACATTATTTAGCCTAAAATAAAACTTAAATTCACTTACGCATTTGAATTTGCTATAATTGAATTAATCGAATTTTATATACAAAACATCAACTTAATTTTAAAGTCATTTGATTTTGTTATGATTGAATTAATCAAATTTTATATACAAAACGTAAATTTTAGACTCCCAGCAAAATGAAACCCTTACCATTGTGATTTATAGTTACTTGAAAATAGTTGAAATAAAATGAAACAAATATATTTATTTATTTATTTATTTATTTATATATTTATTTATTTATATATCATTGGTTTGACTTTGAAGATAATACTTTTGAGTTAGGCTAGTTCCCATCTGCAACTTTAGTTTACAAATTAATTATCTTTAAAATGATACTTATAACAATAACTAAATACATAAAATAAATCTATGCTCGTTGAAAATATTAACAAAATTGAAATAATTATATGCTCATTGATAAGATCTTTCAAAAAGAAATTAATAAGTTTTAATGCATTTTATCTCAACTTCTTTGAAAATTATTGTATTTAAAATTATACTTCTTCTAAGCATGATTGTAGTTCAAAATAATATAACATAAAATGAAACTCATATTTTCAAGATATAACCACTTGTATTTTGATGATATGAAATATATAGGTTTTATGTTCGTGTACTTATATGTTTTTTGCATTTCTTTATTTTAGATAATGGACCCCGATAAATGTTTTCAGTATTGACAGTACTGTATAGATATCAAAACCAGTTTTTCTTCTAGCAAACATCATAATGAACTATAACCATGTAGAAGAAAACCCAAATTATTCCTCTTTCTTTCCACATCATTTTCGCCAAATGACCATTTTCACGATGATGAGAGAAAGCGATGTAGCTTGTCGTGAGACAACTAGGATGAATCGTGCTTGCTTCCAAACTTTATGTGACTTGTTAAGGACTCATGGTGGTCTTCTCGGTACAGACTACATTGATGTCGATGAAATGGTAGCCATGTTTCTACATATAATGGCCCATGATGTGAAGAATCGCATTATTCAACGCTTACAAGGTCCGGTGAAATAGTGTCACGACACTTTTAAAATGTCCTTATTGTTGCGATACGTTGCCACGAGATTCTATTGAAAAAGTCCGAACCAATTCAAGCATCATGTAGTGATAGTAGATGAAAATTGTTTGAGGTAACCATTATAATACGTAGTAAACCAAACTCATTAAGTTTGAAGACCAAGTTCATTTCTTTCTTCTTTCAAACCATGCAAAACTATCTTGGCGCATTGGATGGTACTCATATCGAGATACATGTTCCTGTTGAAAAACGTGCCTCCTGTACGAATAGAAAGGGTTTCATTACAACAAATGTCTCCGTCGTGTGCTCTCCAAATGGAGAGTTTATTTACGCTCTAGCTGGGTGGGAGTGTTCAACAGCTGACTCTAGAGTACTTAGAGATGTTTTATCACGTGACAATGGATTTGATGTTCCTGATGGTAACTAACATTATTCATAACATAACACTTCAATTTAGTAATCGACCAAAACTGAATTACTCATTTTATCCAAGATACTACTACTTATGTGATTCTGGTTATCCAAATGCCAAAGGCTTTTTAGCTCCCCATAGGAGGAGCGTTACCATTTGTCTGACTGGAGGGGTAGTAATCCGGCACAAAATCCGAGAGAATTTTTCAATAAAGCTCATTCATCGGCAAGGAATATAATCGAAAGAGCTTTTGGTGCGCTAAAAATCGTTAGGCCATTTTACGCGATCAATCTTTCTATCCACTGAAAGTAGAAGTGAAGATCATAACGACATATTGTTGTCTACTACTTAATTTGATATGTAGAGAGATAGAATCGACCATTAGATTGGAAATATTAGGAGAAGTTGACCCGGTTGAAACTCAAGCTGAAATGGACAACCACCCCAACATCAACTACGTCGAGACATCACCTCAGTGGTCATATTTTCTAGATTTCCTGGCCGAACGAATGATTGAATCCGCCCAAGCTTCTAGGTCCTAGACTAATCATCTTCATATTATATGTTTTGTTTGTATAGTGTATGTTGAAAAAATGTGTAGAAATATATTTTTTTGTGCAATTACATTAATGGCATATATATAATGAATGTCGAATGTTCTTAAACTTTGATTTAAACAATTTACAAATTTTATATAGAAGTATGGCAGGGCCTCCGAGAAACATTCGTCACAATTAGACTACCTTAAAAGATAGTATTCTTGTTCAGGCATTGGTCCATCTAGTGCAAGTTGGAGGATGAAAATCTGACAACGGTACTTTCAGGAACAAGTACCACAACGAACTTCTACGAATTATGCAAGAGAAGATTCCTAGATGTCCAATCACTTATACCACTGCCATCGATTGTAGGGTTAAGAGTTTGAAACGCCAATACCAAGCTATTGCCGAGATGCTTGGAAATACTTGCAGCGGCTTCAGGTGGAATAATGCATACAAGTGCATTGAGGTGGAGCACATTGTTTTCGACACATGAGTTCAGGTATGTAACAATAGCTTGTGTATAAAAAAGATTGAATGTACTTATAAATTTTACAATGTATGTTGCGTTTCAGACGCACCCGAATGCAAAGAGTATGAATAATAAACCATTCATGCATTATAATGGGCTCGCTTAAATATTCGAAAAGGATAGGTCAAGTAGATATATTTCTCAATCATCTAGAGATATCACATACGAGGATTGGAACATGCAAGAGGAGGAGGGGGGGTGTTCTCAAAGGTATTATAGGCCTTAGCCTCCTATTGTTCAGGAGGAAGAACCGAACACCCCCATAAGCGGACCAGCTAGGGGGTCGACCTCTTCTCTAGGGGTGAAAAGGAAAAGAGTGTCACAAAACCGGAGCTACTTGATATTATGCGAGTAGGGTTGAATATGCAAAACACAGAGATACCGAATATTGTTGAATGGCCAACGACGACAGATAAGGCAAATGAAGCGAAGAGAGCGAAAGTAGCAGCCATTCTTCCTGAATTAAGCCCGCCATTAACGACTTTTGAAAGAATTGCCCTGATGAATGTTCTTTTGAAAGACCTCTATCAAGCTGACACTTTCCTTTCAATACCTCCAAAGGATCAACGTGACTATTGTGACTACCTGTTGAATAAGGATCGTTAATCCCAATCTCTTCTCCCTTTTTCTGACGATGGACAATACTCAGAGGATGACCACATTTTCACTAAACTGTTGTCTTTTTGTGAACATTATATGATATTCTTTTCTATGACTATTTTACTTATGTTTTATCTGAACTCTTTTTTTGTTCTCATAAGATTGGATTTCTTATCAGTGCATTCCTCTAATATTTTGAAGTTAATGTCATATAAGTATTATTTTATTGCATATGCAATTTCAATTCGAATACGTTCATAATACAAGCATTATTTTACATTTATAATTTGCATAGTAACCAAAAAAACATTAATTTAAAATTATAAATAGAAAATTCAGCTTAACTTAATTCATGCACCAAACACAGTAACTTACTGGCCAGCTTAACTTATTCCCAGCAACAACAAACATTCAGCTTAATTTAATCCAGCTTAATCCCTCCTCCTCCTCCTCCTCCTCCTCCTCCTCCTCCTCCTCCTCCTCCTCCTCCTCCTCCTCCTCCTCCATTTTTTTTTTTTTTAAATTTATGGTAAATAGAAAGATCTAATCTTTATTTTAAATATAACAACTATTTAAACATATTTTATACTTAACACAATAGTTTTAGTTAAAATTGATTTAAGTCAATCAATTTCAAATTTTACTTGATTGAATGCTATTAGTTATATTGACTATCTATTCAAGTTATTGAATAAGTTTTTGTAATATTTAATTTTTTTTCTAAAATTTTGACATAGGTGAAACTTTTTTTTTCTACTTTTTCGTATCAATATTTAGAAATATTAATAAAAAAGGGCAAAAGTACTAATATTAGAAAAGAAAGATATATTTTAGAACGCAAAGTTAAGCATTTGAGTATACATTGGTAAAGGAGGATTAGAAACTCTACATGAAAGTATCAAACAATAAAACAACGTGTAGCCAACCCTTCCAATAAATTAAAGCAAGTTTAAGGGGTATTAATATATAATTTTAGTAATAAATATTCAAAACGTGTTTTTTATATTAAAACCGTTAAAATAAATCTTATAAAAACCTTCCTAAAGTCATTAAGTTGTTGATCTTGTTATTAATGTTTAATGTCATAAATTCAATTTTTAATAAAAGAAAACGGATTATTCTTTTTATTCAAAACGATATAGTTGACTAATCTTTTTCTACCTAATACAGCTTTTTGCTTCTTTAAAATAAACCGAAATTAATCGTATTAAACCTTTAAGATTATTTATGTAATTTTATCCTAATTAAAATATCATTATGGCCTTTAGCTATCGCTTCTGTTTATTCATAAATTTTAAAATGTTTAATTTCGGTGAACAGACTTTTAAATTTATTTCATTATAGTTTTAAAATTTTAAATGTTTAATTTTAATTCCAAAACTTTCTAAAATTTTAAAAATGGTCCCTAGAAAAATCTAGAATTAATATTACTAAAAAGAGATACAATAATGTTAATTTAATAATAACAAAGGCATATTTCTAAAACTCATTAAGAAAAATGGTACTCGTTTTAAAGAAAAAATAACAAAAAAAATTTCAATAATTATTATTACTTTAAAAATATAAAGAATAAAATTAAACATTTGCATGTTTAAACATAAATAAAACAAACTTGAAAATTTTAATTTAAGAATTTACGAATCAAAATGAAACAAAAATGATATTTTATAGATTAAAATTAGTATTTTAATAGTTTCAAGGAGTGACAACTTGGTTGAAAACTTGAACCTTGAATATAAAATCCCTCTAGACTCCAAGTTAATCTTCAATTTCCCAATTCAAAAAAAAAAAAAAAAAAAATTAATCTTTAATATTTTATTTTATTTTTTTAATAATAATCATTTTATCCCTGTTCCAATAATTTAGTGATAGATTCATGATTTTTCTTTTTTATTACATTTTAAATAAAAGTAAAAAAAGGATTTAGTATCGCACCATGTATTGATTTTCCTTATGAAAAAAAAAATGAATATACTTGCAAAAAAGTGAAAAAGACAAAGAATAATCCTATACAAGAACAATTGTAAACAAATAAAATAGAGAAGTTTGTGGAGAAGATGCTTTGCGACATGTCGTTCCATCGGATCTGAAACAGTTTCAGTCACCTTTCTTAGCCACGTGCACTTGATTCGTTGGGCTTGCCTGAGGCTAAGGCCCAAAGATGTGTTTTGCTCCCACCAGGAAGCCCACAACCATAAACCAAATTACAAACGGATAAAATATCATATTAGACCTTACCGTACTTCCAAAAATCCAATTATAGTTCTAAAAAAAAAATTAATTGGATTAAATTTGAATTCAATATTAATCAAAATTAGTTCAATAATTTCAATATAATCAAACATTAAATATCAAGACTTTTTAAAATGAATGAAACTAAATTATAAAACCAACTATAAACCGTTTTTTTTTTTTTAAGTCGTGGACCAAAATGAAATGAAATCAAAATTAAGAGATTAAAATTGTGCATTTGAAAATTTAGGACCTAAAATAAAACAAAACTAAAAATTCAAAATAATATATAATGAAATAAAGTGAAATAAAACAAAACTAAAAAATATTCAAGAACTAAAATGAAATAAAGTTTGAAGTTAAACAATCAAAATTATATTTTATCCTAATAATTATTAATGCACCATAAAATTCAAGATAATTGATTAAATGGAAATTTATCAGGCAGGTTAAGCATAGAATTTAGTATAAATTAATTTAGTCATATATAATTGGAAATCACAAGGTTTTCGATACAATATAAATATAAATTTAATTATTAGAAACCTCAAACTCGCTTACTTTAGCTCCTAATGTTATACCCCTAATTATAACTTAGTCTATGTTTTTTTTAATGGAAGAATAGTGGTTAACCACTAGTCCTCAAAAAATACTCGTTTGTATTTAATAGTAAACAACTATTAATCACTCATCAAAACCAGTTTATCAAACTTCACATAAAACGTACCATTCAATTACTATTAACACCGATCTCCAACAAATAATTAATTACATAACCCCTACTAACATCAATTTTCAAACAAGTATTCTATCAATTATTAAGTCTCCATTCCTCTCTACTACGCTCTTTTCTACCAAAACACACACCCTCCGTATAAAATAAAGTTAAAACATTTTATAAAGCTCAAGGAAATGAAAAGAAAAAAAAAAGTGATTATGCTGCATCAACCAATTCATTAAAAAGGAATTAACTGAACAAATAGTATGATTTGTATTTTCATTCATTCAAAGTGAAAGCTTCAATTTGAATGTATGCAAGAACAAGTGTTCTCATACCTCCACCATCTTCATTGCCAATATAACAATACCCCATCCTGCTACCTCATTCTGCTCCATCTAATATCAACTTCTCAAATTCAGGATCAATGTCTATAAAAGACTTTTCCTTTTGAAGAGACACGGCATCAGTCTATGAGGCATAAAGCCTCAATTTTAATTTAAAATATTTTATGTTTGTATAAACATATACGATAAAACATAATACTTATGTGGTAAGTACACCAACACCTAACACTTAAAAAAAATTTCTAAAACATCGCTCAATACGATAGAGAACTCAAAAGCAGATGAGTAAAGAAAATTAGTATACAAAGTATCCATTCTTTTACTTCAACAAAATATCAAATTAAATTGACCATTCTAAAACACTAACAAAAGAATCCATAAGAAAAATAAGTGATCTAAATGGATTACTAAATTAATCTCCGAGAATGAAATCAAGAATGAAGTCTTCTTACCTTCTAACACTTGTATTGTCAATGAGTTAATAAGATTTAGTTATTTTATAAAATATCGATGACAAAAATTTATAGGATTAAATTATTCTATAAGATCTTTTGTCATCAATGTTTTTACGTGGAAGTAGTAAACGTATACAAAGTAATAATTCAATTTGTAATCATTATAACTCTTATATTTTAAAGAATGATTTTTTTTTTAATTCTTCTATTTATTATACGAGAAACCTCGCTTTAAGCCTCGGTGTGTTATCATAAAGGCATTAGCTTCTCCTATGTGAGACATAAACCTCTTATGATCCAACAAAGGCATAAGACTGAAGCGAAAAGTTAGAATCTCGCATAGAAGCTAAAGTTAGAGTCTTGCCTTGAAGCAAGTCTCAAGGCGTAAGGCTCAAGCCTTTTTAACACATTGTCCAAGTTCACTTGCTCCCAACCGAAAAACGAGAATCAAACACGCCAATCTACAACTCAGGAGACGAAAAAGGATAGTATCTGATGAAAGGCGCAAGGCTTATACTACAGAGTAAGGTTCAGTAAAGAAGAAAATGGAGAATATGAATAGTGCAATCACAACAATGAAAGTAGAGCCACTTCATTGGTAGAGGATCTCTAAAGTATGCTCATACGGAGATTTAATGTTCAAAACTTACAAGCGAGCCTACCGTCTCTCAAATCTTGGTATAGGACAGGCTCAGGTGTCCCAAATACGTAATGGAGCAAAGCTCCAATTTCCGGTTATCAAGAAAAAAGAACAATGAAAGTGATAGGCCAAAATGTAGATAGTTAAACTGGGATAATAAAATGGGTTAAAAACCCATGAGGACGATAGGAAGACAATGGGTGATGGAGATAAAGCAGTGCAGCTACCAAAGCAAGCAAAGGAAGAAATAAACCTCCATCACTGAATATCTCTTCCACTGCAAATTCTGTACCGGCAGCAGAAAACATTATATACTCACAGCCTAGAAAAGAAGCCCAAATAGAGAGCATCTTCTTTTTTTTTTTCTTTTTTTTTTTGAGGTTCAGAATTTACATCGGAGGCGAGCATCTATTATCACCTCCTGAACCATTAAGCAGCCTCCAAGAAGACACAAAAGATGACCTCTATTTATTATTACATATTACTAGTTAGGAAAGACTAGCAAAGAAACTCAAAATGAAAGTGGTACTCGAGGAAAAAAAAAATTGCAAAAAATAAAAATAAAAATAAAAATAAAAACCTTAAAAATATTAAAAATGGTGATACCAACAAAGCAGAAGTATAAAATATAAAATGACTAGTGCCCTTCAGCAGGTTCTTACTACATAGAATAGCTTAAAAAAAAAAGAAAAAAGGAAAGAACAAAAGGAGAGAGGGAGAGAATAGAAATTAAAAGAGAACGAAAAGGGTTATAGGAAAAAAGGTAAGAAATAAAACTCTCCCAAAAGTACAAATGAAGCTCTTAACATAAACTCCCCCAAAAGTACAGGATCATTCATCCACAAGTTCAGCAGCACCACAAACGCAAATATGGATTCCCAAGCATCTAAAAAGTAATAAGACGATGCAAACTAATAATCCGGCCTGTCAAATAAATACCCCATCAAACCAATGAAGTTGAAGATTCAAATTAAAAAAAAAAAAAAAAAACCAAGATATCCAAAAAAAAAAAAAAAGAAAGAAAAAAGAAAACATTACAAACCAAAAATACATTGACTCACAATAAGTGTGTGTGATCCCAAAATAGTTATTAGAAGCAGAAGAAGCATAGGAAAGAAATAAGATCATCAAAGGGAAGCAAGAAAACAAATTTAATAAGTGTGTACGTGATTAATATAATCTGAAAGAAATACTTGAAAAAGATGAGACCCACTAAGTCGATCCAAAAAAGAAGAAATCAAGTAGGTTCAAAATTATAAGAAAATAAACATCTAATGGAGTCAATTTAAATATTTGTGACCACAAGGAAATTCAATAATAATATAGTAGTAATAGTAGACAATGAAGTAAAACTTCAATGGATTTATTTTTTGGGGTCAACTAAATCGAAAAATAACAGACATTTACGATCTTATATCATTTTTCAAATCAAGGAAGAACAAACAAATTTTGTTTGGAAAATTAATGAAAAACAAGATAGAAATCGCCTAATATGAGCCAAACTCAACTAGTGTAATTGTGTGCCTATGACCAAGAGGTCATGAGTTTGAACCCTGACGCTCAATTATATTAACTCAACAATATTTGGGGCTGAGGGATTTGAACCCAACCCGTAAACTCTTGGTTGTCAGGTCATAATAGATCATGTCAATTAAACTAAGCTCTTTTGGCCTCATCCTCAACTGTTGTTGAACTCAAAAAAAAGGTTAACAAAATATAAATCAAATTAGTATAAAAGGCTAAAACACAAGTGACCCCGCAGAAGAACTTTCTTCCTTACTATAGGTTTGGTCGTGAGGTATAGATAAGAGTAGAAAATATAAATGTTATCGAAGCTGGGTGATAGCTAGTGTAAGTTAGATATCCTAGTAATTTAAGATGACTAAATTATTTTCCCTACCATTTGCAAGAATTGGCAACCAATAAATATTTTAAAAAAAAACAAAATTGATTTAGAAATATTTTTTAGTCAACATACGAAAGTTAATTGTCTGAAAAAAATCTTTTTAATATTATATATGGTAATTGGACATTTTTAAATCATCTTGGAATAATGCAACCAACAAAATTATGATTGAAATCACTTTTAAGTAAATGTAGCCAAATAATAGAGCGTTCTACATATACGTAAGTAGGTGCTACGCAGACCCCAAAAATAATAACTTAAAAAGAAAAGAAAGAAGAAAGTAAGGAAAGGATGAACAAAGTCAACCCAATAAAAAAAGGGGCTACCAAAACAACACTAGGAAAATAGATCGCCGACTGTTGATAATGAAAATAAAAAACAATTAAGCAGGGAAATCACTGGAAAAATTATTCACAAGAGCTACAAGGTAAAGAGATGTCGACCAGAAAACAGTTCTTTGGAACCTGAAGTCATCTTTAACAAATACAGGAGTCAAGTTAGGAAAGGCTAAAAAGTGCTCTTATACTCTATAGTAAAAGTCTCAATCTCGCTCGCGTATGGAAGGATGTTTTGGCAACAGATACCAGGGAACAGCTAATTCACTAGGATACTTAACCGATTGAGAAAACCTTCACACCCCATTAATATAGAAACAATCGAGGGCCCTATCTTAAATTGGTGGATTATCATCAATAAGAAAATCCAAAATATGTTTATCTTAATTGCTTTGTTCAAAAAATGAATTGTAAGCCGGATCTATAATCTTGGCTGTGCAGGCATCCAGCCTAGGACCCTTGCATAAGTGGATGCATCTTGAGTTTCAAGCAGATTATTGAAGTAGTTGTAGTTATCATTGTTTTTATGCCTATTAATAATGTTAAATCCATAGTGAATCTACTTAGACTTCATCTCTACCCATCTATCATCTTGAGGGGAAGTTGGTTTCATATTCTAGGGTAGGGACCTTCTCTTCAAATGCTACCTCGCCTAAAAACTCATATGCATACAACTGAAACAAGGACATCCTCCTCTAGTTTACAACATACAATTTATCAACCCCCTTCTTTACCAAAATCTTTCCAAAGAAGTCCACAATTCTGTTTCGCCAACAATACTTTCGCAACTCTAACAATCATGAGTTGCATGATTGGCCTAGAGGTCAAAAGGGCGTTGGGAAGCTTGAAGATGTTAGAGAATGGATCCAATCAATGGTAGGCACCTACTTAAGAATTAATTTTCTACCAATTTTTTTGACAAACGTAGTAGGGAAAATGGTCGTTCTATAGAATTACACCTAGTGGGTGGTAGCTTTAGGTATTTTTATAGACGAATCATCTAAACAACAATATTACGTAATAACTAATAACAATTATTCAACAAGGCTGTTACTGTTACCAGTTCTAACAGCACTCATTAATATTATTGTTTTTTTTTGAAAACCAAAAAATTGAAGCTTCGCCCTCTACTATACCCGTAATAACCATGCCCCTCCCTAGGCTAAGCACCAGAAAACATCAAAGGAATGGAGACACAAGAGATGTCTCAAATTAATGTCACAAGTGGATCTCGAACCTGAGACCTTCAAGGAGCATACCTTCAAAGCCCAAGCCTTCGACCACCGCGCCACCGCTTGGAGACAAGGGCACTCATTAATAATCTATATATTCTAATTGTAAGTCACTATAATCAATGCAAAGACGAACGAAAAGTTGAAACAGATAAATGAAAGGCTAAAAGTGCAGCAAATAAAAGAATAAGAAACCATCCCATACCACAAATGTGACGAGTATCCACGGAGAGACCCACCAGCAGACGCCTGATCTGCATCAGACATGGACTTGCCAAGCATTGTGCTTGAGTAAATGTGTGACAACCCCTTCAGTGAGGACGAACCAGACCCGTAAGAGCCTAGCATTGACGAACCACTACCACTTAATGGGCTTAAGCCATAAGACCCCCGACTATACCCACTCAAGCCTATCCCAGCCCCAAGTGAGCTACCACCAATCAGACCCACTTGACTCATTGGAACTATTCCCTGATTCAACATACCACCTCCTAAAACCGAGCTCCCAAATCCACCATATACAGAACTAAGGCTTGGATGTTGAGTATACAATTGCAAATTAGGAGCAGCCGCCATGGCCGCCATAACCGGAGGCTGAGTCAGGGCCATGCTTTGCACTGCCTGCGTCGAGTTTTGATTCTTGTTCTTTCCCTCAGCCGCTCTCTGGCAGTGCAATTTGTGCCCTTCGAATTCTTTGTGTGGATCCTCAAGAACCCTCCTCGCACCTTCATTCGTTTTATAAATAAAAATAGCATAACCCCTCGATTTCCCCGTCTTGGGATCGAACCCAATCGGACCCATCTCCAAATCCCCAAACTTCTCAAAAAATGCCCTAAGCCTCTCACCATCGACGTTATGGGGCACATTCGCCACATAAATCTTCCTTGGCAGAACCTCCTGGCCTTGCGGAGGCGGAACCGAACCCAAGGAAGCCAATTGACAAGAAGCCACCCGGTTATTAATCTTCTTCCTCGGCTCCTTCAAGGCCTTAGACGCAGCCCGCCGAGAAGCGAACAAAATAAAGCCATAGCCCTTAGCCTTACCCGTATTCTTATCCATAACCACATTGCAATCTTCAATTTCACCAAAAGGTTCAAAAACAGAAGTTAGGGTTTCTTTGGTGGTGTCCCAACCGAGGCCATGGATGAAGACTTTGCGGTAGGTTGCATCGCGGTCGGCAGCGGCTCGAATTTGGGCTTGGAAATTGGAGTCTTTGAGTGCGGTGGTGCAGATTAGCTCGATTAGTTGGGTCTTGGAGAGGGGCTCGAGGAGTTTGGGAAGATCTTCCGAATCGGAGTCGGAGCCGTCGTCAAGTGGTTGAGAGGAAACGGGAGCGTCGAGCTCTTTCTTGGGTTTCTTGTCGGCCTTGTTATCAGATTTCTTCACCAGCTTTCTCTTGGTGGCTTTGCTCGTTCCCTCCATTGGAGAACTACTGAGTCGCTTCGGAAGAACACACAGGTAATAAAAAATCGTTTGAGAAGTATCGAGGGTTGCGTTCAAGCTAATTGAAGTATCTATATAAATTAATTGTTTTTTTTTTTTCCTTTTTCTTTTTTGAATTGCTTGTTTTTTTTAGGTTAAAATATAATTTTGTATTTTCATGTTTTGATTTCTTACTTTCGTGTTTTGCTTTAGGATATCTGTCTCTTCTTTTTTTTTTTTTTTTTTTTTGAAACAGAACATCTATTGATCAACCAACAGAAGAACAACACCACTCCTCCTCCACGCAAGAGGCCACCAAGGGGGGGAGAGCCCCCCTCCAAAAA
>JBBMEG010000022.1:11139723-11205656 GCA_037832605.1 Cyclanthera cordifolia
GACGGTCGTTTGACCGACACCAAATAACTTTAGTGTCGGCATATGCCCGTCACTAAAAGTCCGGTTTCTACTAGTGGAAGTTAGACCATACGGTGAGAGATCCTTTTCAACAAATGGTGGGGGGGAATTATTTTGAAGGTAAATTTTTTTTTTTTTTTTGTGTACGGAAGAACTTGATTCTAATAGGAGAAAACTATCATGGTTTAGCTGTGCATTTTGTTAAGGTTGGAAAGAGAAAGAGCAATAACACAAGGATCTTACGTGGTTCAGACGAAACCTACATCCACAACGAAGACGACAAGAAATATTCCACTAGAGTTCCAAAGTGGAGATTACAAAGGAGCACACTCAACCCTCACCAAAATCTCCAATACACTCACATATTGAACTCGCCAAAAATTAATTTCTAAATGCAATTAGAAATTAATATAAAATAATTTAGAAATTTTATTAATATTTTGATGTGATTAAAATTCTATGCTTGCATGTATATTTATATTAAGTGGGTGGGGGAATTAAGCATTAATTTCTCGATGTGAGAAATTTAGCAGCACAAACAAATCTCCACCTTGTTGTGAAATTGATCCGAATGTCAAATGGAAAAACTTCAGCTATCTTTGCCAAACTTAAATAATTCACAAATTGCAAATACCAACCAAACTCAAGCAATGCTTGAATTTGTTTAATGGAAGAGATTTAGTCATCATATCAGCTGGCTTGTCGTTGGTACTAATCTTGTTTACAACAATATCACCTCGAGCAATGACCTCACGTACAAAATGGTACCGAATATCAATGTGCTTTGTCTTCTCATGAAACATCTGATCTTTGGTAAGGAAGATAGCACTCTGATTGTCACAACAGACTGTAGAAATCTGTAAGTCCTCACTAAGTTCACTAAACAGTTCTCTCAACCATATAGCTTCTTTACAAGCCTCAGTAATTGCCATATACTCAGCTTCTTTTGTAGATAGGGCAACTGTATTCTCAAGTAGCTTTCCAAGAAATAGCATAACCACAAACTGTAAAAACATATCCAGTAAGAGATCTTCTTTTATCAAGATCTCCAGCATAATCCACGTAACCGATGACCTCATCTTTAGTTCTCCTAAAATGCAAACAAACACTAACTGTACCTCGTAAATATCTCAATATTCATTGAACTATATTCCAGTGTTCTTTACCTAGATTGCTCAAATACCTACTGACTGCGCAGGCTAAATCAGGACGGGTACAAACCATTGCATACATCAGAGAACCAACTGCACTGGAATAAGGAACTCGAGACATATTATCAACCTCATCATCTGACTGTGGAGACAAAGCAAATGAGAGTCTAAAATGCAAGACTAACAGAGTACTAACTGGCTTGGCATGATACATATTGAATCCGGACAGAACTTTTTGTATATACCCCTTCTGACTTAAATAAAGTTTTCTTGTTTTTTTGTCTCTAACAATTTCCATACCCAAAATTTTATTTGCTGCTTCCAAGTCTTTCATATCAAAATTTTCACTGAGTTCTATTTTGACTTGTCTAATTTCTCTTATATCTTTAGCAGCTATCAACATATAAGAGAAGATACACAAATGATTCATCATGATTTCTCTTGAAGTAAACATAACTGTCATAACTACTTCTCTTGAAATCATGTGTAGTCATAAAAGAATCAAATTTCTTGTACCATTGTCTTGGCGATTGTTTCAGGTCATTACAGAGACTTCTTCAATAAACATACATAGTCTTCTTTTCCTGAAACTGTAAAACCCTCTAGCTGATGCATATAAATTTCTTCTTCAAGTTTTCAGTGTAAAAATGTAGTTTTTACATCTAACTGCTCAAGATCAAGATCATAAATAGCTACAACGTCAAGAAAAGCACGAATAGAGATATGTTTCACAACAGGAGAAAATACATTAATATAATCAATACCAGGGATTTAACTAAAGCCTTTAGCAACTAACCTTGCTTTATATATGGTTTTCTCAACTCCGAAAATACCTTCTTTTTGTTTAAAAACTCATTTACAATGAACGACTTTCTTATTTGGAGGAAGCTTCACAAGATCCCTGGTATCATTTTTATGTAGAGACTCAATTTCTTCTTGCATTGCAATCATCCATTTATCAGAGTTGTTACAACTTACACCCTCTTTAAATGTAGACGATTTTTCACTAGAATCAATGTCTTCAGCAACATTTCAAGCATAAGCTACTAGATCGGCTTCTGCATATCTCTGTTGTGGTTTAATTTCTCTTCTAGGTCTATCTTTAGTAATAGAAGATTGTGTTGGTGCTTTTAAAGGTGAATCAGTATCACTGCCTTGAGGTAACTCAAAAGAAGCACCTGATGAAGAAGTACCAGAAGTAGAAGCAACATCTTGATCAGGTCTTCATGATGATTTTAACCCAAACTCCAACTGCACACGCGAACCTTGTTGAATTTTATCTGAAGACTGTATTTTAGAAGATTGTCCACTCAACATAGAAGATTCATCAAATATCATATCTCTACTTATAACAACCTTTTTTTAGTCTCGAGACACCATAACTTATACCCTTAACACCAGGCTTGTAGCCCATAAAAATACATTTCAAAGATCTTGGTTCAAGTTTACCAGCATTAACGTTAGCATAAGCAGGACAACCAAATATCTTCAAATCTGAATAATTGGAAGGAATACCATACCACACTTTTTGTGGTGTCTTTTTCTGGAGAGAAATATGTGGAGAACGATTGACAATATGACATGCTAAAGCAGCAGCTTCAGCCTAGAAGGATTTAGGTACGCTTGCGTTAGATAACATGAAACACACCTTACTAATCAAAGTTTGATTCATCCGCTCTGCTACTCCATTTTGTTGTGAAGTATGATGAACTGTTAAGTGTCTAACAATTCCCTGTGTCTTGCAAAAAGAATTAAAATGACCAGAACAAAATTTCAAACCATTGTTTGTACGAAGATATTTTATCTAACGTCCTGTTTGTTTCTCAATCATACTCTTCGAATTTTTAAACATAGAAAACACATCACTCTGTTGCTTCAAGAAAAATACCCAAACTTTTCTAGAAAAGTCATCAATAATGCTGAGCATATAAAATGAACCACCTTTTAGCTGGACTCTGAAGGTCGGAGTGTATATAATCAAGTGTTCTCTTTTGTACTATGATCATCTTTTGAGAGTTTAACACGTTTTTGCTTTCCAAAAACACAATGCTCACAAAATTCAATATCAGTAACTTCATGACCATCAAGAAGTCTTCTTTTGCTTAACTCGATCATTCCATTTTCACTGATATGCCCAAGACGCATATGCCAAAGTCGAGTGATGTCATTATCAGATAACGAAGTTGTAGAAACTGCTAGATCACCAAGAATTGTAGAACCCTGTAAAACATAAAGATTGGCAAAAAAAATTCTGACCTCTCATAACCATCAAGCTACCTTTACTGACATTTAAAGTTTCACTTTCACCAATGAACTTGTACCCTTTTGAAGTAAGAGTACTCAAAGAGATCAAACTTCTCTTTAAATCAGGGATGTGTCTCACATCAGAAAGTGTTCTAACAACTCCATCAAACATCTTGATTCTGCCAACTATCTTACATGATGAATCATATGTTGAAAACCAGTCCTTATTTGGACATATATGAAATGAACATCCTGAATCAAGAATCCAAACATCATATTTTAAATGTTGTTAGAAGCAACCAGGAGTTCACCATCACTGTTAACATTTTCAATAACACTAGCTTCACTGAAGCTTTCAGGTTGCTTTCCCTTTTGAATGCATGAGTTCTCTTGTTCTCATTTTGTAACTTGTAGCACTCCGAAATGATATGACCTTTCTTCTTACAGTAATTACAAGTTTTATTTTTATTTGTGGATTTTGATCGATTTCTCCGATCGCTATCATTTTTCTTCTCTTATGTTCTTCCCCGAATAACTAATCCCTCTCTAGAACTCTCAGCTCCACCAGTAATATGTTTAATTTTCTCTTTGTTGAACAAACTATCATATACTTCATTCAAAGTGAGAGTATCACATCTATATAATATCGTATCTCTAAAATTTGAATACCAGGGTGGTAGAGAACACAATAAAATCAAGTCCAAATCTTCATATTCATAGCTAATTTCCATAGCTTCTAAATCGGAGGTAATTTCTTTAAAACCAACTAAATGGTTGTCTAAGGATGATACTTCATCCATATGATAAGAAAATAATTGCTGCTTGAAATGCAATTTTGTAGTTAAGGTTTTTGTCATACAAATTTGTTCTAACCTTAACCATAAACCAGCAACAGTTTTCTACTAGATCCAAAAGCGGTACATGATGTTTCATAGTTGCCATAACAAAATAACTCAACGAAGATCTATAAACTTGCTTTGATACCATTTGTTAACAAATATTTACTAGATCAAAACAAATACCACTTGATAACGATGCAGCGGAATAAACTACATTTACTTATGGCAATGACAAAAATAAAATAAATGGAGTAAAAAGAAAGAGCAATAACACAAGATCTTACGTGGTTCGGACGAAGCCTACATCCACAGGAAAAAATGACAAGAAATATTCCACTAGAGTTCCAAAATGGAGATTACAATAGAGCACACTCAACATTCACCAAAATTTCCAATATTAAACTCACCCAAAAATTAATTTCTAAATACAATTAGAAATTAATATAAAATAATTTAGAAAATATATTTTAAAAATTCTATTAATATTATTAATATTTTGCTGTGATTAAAATTCTATGGTTGCATGTATATTTATATTAAGTGGGTGGGGGAATTAAGCATTAATTTCCGGATGTGAGAAATTTAGCACCACAAACAATAATCTTTGTTAGGGTGAAAGGGTTATGGCTCAATTCAATTAAATGATAAGGTTACTTCTCAACATAGTTATTTGACTATTCATTAGAGTAATGTGGAATATTAATTTATTTCGATTTGAATTATTACTTCTATTGAGTTGTTAATTAATCTTTCGAGTATTTTTTAATTATTTTTCTTGTGAGCGCCTCAACTATGACCTTGTAAAAGTTCAATAAGTGTCTAATTAATCTCAAACATGAATCCAGCTTCCAGCTTCAGGCTTCAAGAAGCAACTTTGATGACCCTCTCTTGGAAGACCATCTCTAAGAAGGCGACCCTCTCAATATTGATCAGTATGTTACAAGGTGAGATTTAGGCTACTGCCATTGCCTCTGGTTTATCCATTCTTGACTTGGTCATTTCCTAATGATAAAATTAAACTTCTTCAATTCCCACGTAACCAAGTCTTTTCATTAGAAGTTTTGTGGTTCTAACATTGATTTATCATTCATCAAGTGTGAACCAAGATCTTTTTCAAGCTAAGTAATGGTCCAATCAACTCAGCAAGCAGCTTTTTATTTGTAATTTAAGGTTAACGAATTATGAAATAGGAAACTAAGGGGCCATTTTGCAAATAAGCAAAACTTGAACCCCTAGTTTTCCATTTCTCCTCCAAACCCCCTCCCACTCGATTTTCTCTCTCCTCTGCGACCTCTCTTCGCGATTTCTCCCTCTCTCTCGCCCGATCTCCCTCTTTCTCGCCCGATCTCCCTCTCTCCTGCTCGATTTGCTCTCTCTTCACCGTCTCTCCCTTTCCATCGTGCTCTCTCTCTCTGATGTTTCTCTCTCTCTCCTGCTCGGTCCATCGCCTTCTCTCTCCGAAGCTCGGTGCTTCGCCTCCTCTCTCTCGCGTTTCTGGCCAGTATTAAGCGTGGGTGTACGTTCGGGCGTGGACTCGGATTGCGGCAACGAGTAAGATCATTTTTCTTGGCTAATGTTATGTCTTTTCTGTTATCCTTCTCTTTAAATTTGTTTTCTCTCTTAGCCGTGTAGTTTTGACTCGTTTAGATTGAAGGATTTGGAGCAAAAGAGTCGTCGGAGTAAACTTCTTGGTTTGTTGTTGTTCGGTGGGGTATAAGATCGCTTTTGGATGCTTTTTCATAGCTGTAAGCCTCTCTTGTAGTTCGGGTTAGCCTCTCAGCTAGTTTGTTCGCATTGTGTAAGCTATCGTTGGTACACTTTTTACCTTTAAAGTATGCGTTGGTGTTGTTTTGGGTTCTCTTATACTTACTTGTTTTGTTGGTTAATTGTAGGTTCGGGTGCTTAGCTAGAATAATCGTTGTGGCTCAAACCTCATGCTAGTCGGTTCTTTTGAACCTAGTGTAAAGGACCCTAACCGGGTGTTGTTTACTTATATTTACCTAGAAACATAGGCTTATTTGTAGTGCACGTTTGTATGTGGAATTGTATGTTGTTTTATCATGCTTCGTGTATTTCAAACTGTATGTTGCTCTTGTTTGGCTGGTTAAATGCTGGTAGGATTTCTTGTTGATTTATGTACATGTATAAAGGATGGTAGTTTGATTCTTGATACTCGTATGCTGAATATGTTTTAGTATCTGATGTATATTCAATGTCTAGTTTAATATGTGTACTTGCATGATATTATGATATGATTATGTATTGTGTGTAGCATGTTACCATGATGATCTGTTCTTATGTACTGAGCGCTAGGCGAATAAATAGGTAGATTGCTTATGATACGTCTTTCTCCTGTTATGTACATGTGCAATAGACTATGGGGTCGTTGCATGCATTGTATGTTGAAGTGAGCGTCGAGTTTCTTTCCTTCATAGTGTGAGCATGTCTCTCAGACGGCCTCGACATGTCTCTCTCCGCCATAGGGTAGTTGTAGTAGACCATAGGATCTGCTGCTACGCGACACGTTAGAGAACGACCCATCGAGGTGTCCGGATGCTGCAACTTTCTCTAATGGACAGAGGTAGTCAAAAGTGAGAGATTGTGCTTGTGGAGGGATAGATTGCAACCATCCTGAGAGCAACGCGTGACCATCGGGTCTGCCATAGGGTCTTTTAGACGTGTTGGGTAGCCGATCGCGGTCGGGGTTCCCGCAGTCCTTTCCAATACCTAGGAGCTTCTCGAGATACTATTGGGTTTACACTTAACTATAGCACAGTTGCGAGCACCGCAACTTGTACGAGTTGCACACAGTCAAACAAGTCGCCTGGTGGAATTGCTTCAGCAACCACCTTCGGCTCAGGTAGCTGATGCTGGGAATGAACAAGCGCTGCAGGAGACAGTGCGGCAACAGCCTGCCAAGAAAAAGTTTGTGGCAGAGAAAACAGCTCTATTGGTTCGGGACCCTGCCAAAGGGAAAGCCCCAGCCACGGAGGTGCCGAAAAAGATGCATTCCCGGCACCGAAGACCGGTCAAACGAATTTGACTGGGTGATAACGACCGGAGGAAAGAACATTCGGTCTAACAAAGGATCGAAGCAAAAACAAGGATGTCTCTCTGGATGCAGACACAGTCCCCTAACGAACAAAGGGGAGGCGAGAGGTCACCTCCACCACCGGAAGTCAGAACTGTCATCGGAGGCCTTGTTGAAAAAGAGCCAAGTCTAGGTGAGGCTGTCCAGAAGACAACACCTGTTGAGAGTCAGTCCTCTGGGATGGACCTCGACCCCACCTCAAGAGGGGTTGAGCGAGGCAGAGGAGAACCTGCTGAAAGATTGGAGACTGTATCCTTGCTAAGTGACACGCAAACTGTCAGCATTGGAATCGTCCTAAGTCTGGAGCAACATATGGAGCTTATAGAATTCCTACGAGGAAATGCAGATGTGTTTGCCTGGTCTGTCGATGACATGCCGGGGGTAGATCCAAATGTCATGGTCCACCAGCTTAATGTCGATCGAGACTACAAACCAGTACGCCAAAAGCGTAGGGCGTTCAATCATGAGCGCAATGAGGTCATTGCAGAACAAGTAGATGACCTGCTCAAGACAAAGTTTATTTGGGAGGTACATTACCCTGAATGGCTGTCCAATGTTTTCTTGGTAAAAAAGCCAAATGGAAAGTGGAGGACATGCATTGACTTCACCGATCTCAACAAGGCATGTCCTAAAGACAACTTTTCATTGCCTCGCATAGACCAACTGGTGGATGCGATAACGGGGCACGAGCTGTTGACTTTCATGGACGCCTATTTCGGGTAAAACCAAATTAGGATGCATCCCGACGACCAAGAGAAGACGTCCTTCATCACTAGCCGAGGCTTATATTGTTACAATGTAATGCCTTTTTGCCTGAAGAATGCAGGTGCAACCTATCAGATGTTGGTGACAAAATGTTCGCTCACTTGATTGGTAGAAGCATAGAGGTCTACGTGGACGACATGCTGGTAAAAAGTAAGCAGGTAGAGGGACATCAGCACGACCTTATGGAGGCCTTCGACACCCTGCGACGGTACAGGATGAAGCTTAATCCAAGCAAGTGTGCCTTTGGTGTCCGTTCAGGAAAATTCCTCGGATTTCTTGTACATCAGAGAGGAATTGAAGCAAACCCAGAAAAGATCCAGGCTGTGCTGGAGTTAGAACCGCCTCAGACGTTGAAGCAACTACAGAGCCTGAATGGAAACGTAGCCGCCCTGAGCCGCTTCATAAGTCGAGCTACAGATAAGTGCCTCTATTTCTTTAAAATTTTAAAGAATAAGGAAAGTTCGAATGGACCCCAGAATGCGGGAAAGCCCTGAAAGAACTCAAGGCCTACTTGGGCGCTGCACCCGTCCTGTCCAAGCCTGTCCCGGGAGAGGACTTTTTCCTCTACTTGGCAACGTCAGAGAAGGCGATAAGCTTCGTCTTAATATAGGAAAGTGACGGGTGCAAATGACCGGTGTACTATACCAGTAAGGCAATGGTGGATGCGGAAACCCGCTATCCAGAGGTTGAAAAACTGGCCTTGGCGCTAGTAACATCGGCTAGGCGATTACGTCCCTATTTCCAAGCCCACCGGATAGTGGTGCTAACCAACTTTCCTTTACGCCAAGTCCTTCAAAAAATGGACGTCACTGAGAGGTTGATGAAATGGGTGGTGGAACTTAGTGAGTATGACATATACTACCAAGCCAAACCCTCTGTAAAGGGGCAGGCGATTGCCGATTTTGTTGTAGAACTCACCCCACCGCAGGAAGGGTCGGAAGAAATCCGAGTCCTTGAGGATCTATGGGTGTGGACGCTTCATGTCGATGGGTCCTCCAACAACAAAGGCTGTGGAGCTGGTTTGCTGACAGTCACCTGAAGGGGATCGACTTGAGTATGCCCTCCGGTTCAACTTTCAAGCTTCCAATAACGAGGCAGAGTATGAAGTCTTAATCGCTGGATTACAGATAGCCAGGGTGATAGGGGCAAAAAGGCTCGCCATCATGAGTGATTCTCAGTTGATTGTTAGCCAAGCAATGGGGGTGTCTCAAGCGAAGGAAAAGCGAATGATGGCATACCTAGAAAAGGTCAAGCATTTGCAATCTTTGTTTGAAGAGGTACAAATCCAACAGGTACCTCGTTCACAAAATGCTAATGCAGATGTGTTAGCCAAATTGGCAACTGCTTACGACGGAGGTAGCCAGGACCGTGCCTGTGGAAATCTTAGATAGGCTGAGTATTACCACCGAGCTGCTACACGAGATTAGAGAAGCAGCACCAATTTCACCTACAACATGGATGACCCTTTTCCTTAAACACTTAGAGGAGGGGAAGTTGTCGGACGACAAGAAGGACGCCTAACGGCTTAAATTCAAAGCTTCCAAGTACGTGGTGTAAGGGGGTAAGTTGTATAGGAGGGGGTACTCTTTACCTCTCCTCAGGTGCTTAGACCCTAGCGAGGCCACCTATGCAATGCAAGAAGTGCATGAAGGCGTCTGCGGCAATCATGAGGGAACAAAGTCCCTAGCCAAGAAGTTAGTCAGGCAAGGCTATTTTTGGCTAACCATGGTCGAAGATTTCAAAAAGTACACTCGAGCCTGTGACAAGTGTCAAAGGTTCGCTACCATCCAAAGACACCCGCCCGAGGTTCTAACTAGCATCATGGGACCATGGCCGTTTGCACAATGGGGGTAGACCTTATAGGACCCCTACCAGTTGGGCGAGCCAAGTTAAATTCGTAGTGGTAGCGGTGGAATACTTCACTAAGTGGGCTGAGGCTAAGGCTCTAGCGACTATCACCGAGTAGAAGGTGACGGAGTTCATCTGGAGGTGCATAGTGCGCCGGTTTGGGATACCCCGAACCCTCATCACGGACAATGGGAAGCAATTTGATAACCAAGCTTTCCGGCAATTCTGCTCTGAGTTGGGAATTCAAAATAACTTTTTGTCTCCAACTCACCCTCAAGCCAATAGGCAGGTGGAGGCGGTAAACAAGATCATCAAGAAAAATCTAAAGACCAAGCTCGAAAGCTTGAAGGGGTCTTCGGCAGAAGAACTCCCACAAGTGATGTGGGCGTACCGTACTACACCTAGGACGTCCACAGGCGAAACCCCTTACTCGCTAGCCTTTGGCACGGAAGCAGTGATTCTAGTCGAGATAGGACTTTCATCCCCACACGCAGAGTCTTTTGACCCAACTCAAAATGACCAGCAGTTGCGGATGAGTCTGGATCTCCTGGAAGAAAGAAGGGACGCAACCCACATAAGGGTGGCACGGTACAAAGGCCGAATTGCCAAGTACTACAACTCCCGACTCAAGGCGAAGCGCTTCCAAGTTGACGACTTGGTACTAAGGAGGGTAATGCCAAACACCGAGGAACTCAATAGTGGAGTACTGGGGCCAAATTTGGAAGGACCATACAAGGTCACCAAGGTAGCACGCCCAGGCACCTACTATCTGGAGAACATGGACGGGAGCAAAATCTTGCATCCTTGGAACGTCGAACACTTGAAAAAATACTTTTAGTAGATTGTAATTCAAGTTGTTGATGAATAACATTGTCGTTTTCCTTATTCTATCCTTCTTAATTTAAGTATATTGATTTAATTTTCATAAACTTAAATTGGGGGTATATGAGATAGAAAAGAGAAAAGTTCATCATTTCATTGCAAGAAAAAGTTCATGAGTTACAACTTAGGCGAAAAACTAAAGACTGAAAAATAAAGTACTACAAAGTAAAAAGATTGCAAGGAAAAAGTCGTCAAGGCCCTCCAGAGCTGCGCCTGCTGGAAGATGGTCGAACAGGTCCGGCTTGGGCATGTGCTGTCCTGGCTGGAAGAGCCAGACTTCTGTCGGGCACACCCTGAAAGATGCGAGAATCGTAGCAGGCGGCCTGAGCTGGATCACTAGGAAGTCCAGACTCGAAGGCTGGTAGGGAAGGGTCGGCGACTCTCTCCGTGGTGCTGGAACAGAGTGACCGAAAGAGAGGAAGAAGGTTTCCATATCTAACCCCCTCTTGGATGCGGTCAAGTGCCCAACCATTAGCAACCTCACCGCCGTTGTTTTCCCGAATCACAAAGGCAGGAAAACCTTTCACAAGGTTAGCCAAGTACGCAGTGTTCTTGAGCTTTCCTTCAGCGGAAGCTAACTCTCGTCGCAGACGGGCGATCGTAGCCAAGTCATCCTGATGGGCGCGGGCAACTAAATTCTGGGCTGTTTCGGCAGAGGTACGTGAGGCAGCTAAGGCAGTCTCGGCGACTCGCTGAGCTTCCCGAGCTTGTGCCAGTTCCCACTTGAGCTTGTCAGTACTTGTAGACAAAGAAGAGCGGGCTTGACTCAAGTCCTCCAAGAGGTGGCGAGAAGCTGAAGCAAAGTGCAGGAATACCTGCAAAAATAGAAACCAAAAGTACAAGTTAGTATACATATTCAAAATCAAAGTATAGCTGGAAAAAGAGGAGTCGTCATACCTCGTGCATCAGATGAGCTCTTTTTTCCAGCACCTGGGAAGCATCTCCTAGAGGAAAAGTAGCTGAGGAAGACCCTACTTCCTTCCACAAGTGGGAAGCCAGAATCTTTTCCTCCTACGGGTCCAAGGTAGGATAGTGTGGTCTTGATAGAAGGTAGGACTCGAACCCAGGAGGAAGGTCGTGTATTGGTGTCTGGAGCCTGCATGAGTCGACCCGAGGTGAGGAAGGAAGGTGATCAAAACCAAGGCTGGGACCGTCGAACTCCGGGTCCGAGCCCACTTCCAAGTCCTCTAGAATTTCGGGGAAAAGAAGGTCTTCGTCATCACCAGGCAGGAGAGACCAGCCCTCCAAAGTAAGGTCCACAGTGTCATCGGTGGGAGGCCTGGCGAGGGGGCGAGATGTTTGAGGCGTCACTGCGTCGAAGGCACGCCTCAATGAAGGCTCGTATTCCATGGTCACTGAACATGGTAAAAGGATGTCAACTCGTATTCCCGATATTCGAGGCGCGCAAGGTTAGAGAAAAAAGTAAGTAGCATACCTGGAGTAGACTCCTCCTGCGGTAGTACGGACTCCGAGTTAGGATCGACTGGCATAGCTGAAGCAGGAAGGAGGTTGTACAATGCCAGGGAGTTTGTGGTCAGGTACTGTGCACTGTGGGTAGCTTCCTCGAGGTATGACATAACGGCCTCATAAAACTTCAGTACCCGAGAACGAGGATTAACTTTCATGTGCGCTGCAAACAAAAAGTCAGTACGGTGCCAAAAGGTAGATAAAGCCAACGCGAAAGTAAACGTACCATATGTCCCAAAGACAGTAGGAGTTGCCAGCGAAGCATCGGCTCCTGAGCCGCCCAAGCTCCTCCAGCAAAGAACTAGCGCTCCTTCCACCCCTTCTGAAAGTCGGGGCACCCCACTAAAGGAGAAAACTTACTTCTGGGGGTCAAGTAGCAGCCCACGGTGACGTCAGGATGCTAGCAGAAACGGTAGAGCGAAAGAAGGTCTCTAGCGCTAAAGGAACTTTCGAAGCCGGTGTGCCCAAAGGCTGTGAACAGCGAAGAAGACATTCCAGGCGTTGGGAGCCAGTTGTGCTGGAGCCAGTCCTGCCATACCTAAGAACTCCTGAAGAGGCGGTATGAGGGGAAGCCGAACTCCTCGGTCGAACATAGTGGTGTAGAGGGTCACCTCGCCCGGATGAGGATGAGCGTACGTCTCCGACGCCAGAGGAAGCCAAAGAGTTATTTCGGCCGGGATAAGGAATTGGGTCCTAAGGCGATGCAAATCCTCCTGGGTCAAAATGGACGCTGCCATTTGAGACCCTGACCCCACCACCAAAGATCTTCGCCGAGTCCTCTTAAATGAGGAGGAAGCCCGAAGGTGAAGGGATTCGGTCTCGTAGTCAGACGAATGATCCATGACGGTCAAAGTAAGAAGAACCCTACGAAATTCAAAAAGGATGAAAAAGGCAAGAGTTTTTCAAAAAGTGCCTAAGTAACCTAAAAGTCCCAAAAAGGGTTAAAAATGCAAGACTTTTTCAAAAACTGCCTAAGTAACCTAAAGGTCCTAAAAATGGTGAAAAAAAGGCAAGACTTTTTCAAAAAAGTGTCTAAGTGACCTAAAGGTCCTAAAAATGGTGAAAAAAGGCAAGACTTTTTCAAAAAGTGCCTAAGTAACCTAAAGGTCCCAAAAATGGTGAAAAAGGGTGAAACTTTTTTTTAAAGTGCCTAAATAACCTAAAAATCTTCAAAGTAAGTTAAACGGGCAAGACTTTATAAAAAGGGCCTAAGTAGCCTATGGATTCGGAAAAAGTACTCTAAAAAGACGAGTCTGTGAAAAAAGAGCCTAAATAATCCTAAAATTCGGACATACATGCATAACGGGCAAAAATCGAAAAAAATGCCTAAGTAAAGGTGCAATTTTCTAAAATATGTCTAACCGTTAGTGCAAAGTCGGGAAAAAGGACAGTACGTACCGAGAAAAGTAAGGCGCGATGGATGCTTCCCAAAAATCAAAAACGCAAAATAAGTCCCCCCACGCTTTGAAAAAATCGAATGTAATAGCCCAGTAAGAGGCAATTTTCGGCCAAAGTAGGGTGAAAAGGGGGTGTAGTTTTGGCAGGGAGGTTTTATAGAAAAGTTAGGTTATGGAAAATCTCAAAATGATAAATATTTTCCTAAAAAAGAGAAGTGATTTTTCATTAAATAAGAATATTATTTTGGAAAAGATATTCTTGGAAATAAGAATATGGTCATTTTAATATAATTATTTATAATGAATATTTTCCTAACCTCGAAACTTTATTTGTTGAAATATTATTTAGGAAAAGATATTCTTGAATGAGAATATGGCCTAAAGTGATTTTCAAATAATATTCTCATAAAAAGGTAACTTTAGAGCGTCCGAAACTTCGAAAGAGAGACAAGAACCTAAAATACTCTTCACAATCCGGCAAGCTCGGAAATGAAGGTGGGGTAATGTTATAACCTAAAAATATCCCGAAAGGCTCGGAAGAGGTCGGGACCCAAACGAAGGACAAGGGGACCAATGTCGACCCCCTAGGGTCGGCCAAATGGAGGCATCGACCCCCCGGGTCGGCCAAATGGAGGCCATAACCCCCCTGGGGTCGGCCAAGTCCATTTCCGACCCCTTGGGGGTCGGCCTCGCCATCACCGACCCTTCGTAGGTCTGCTAAATGGAGGCCACAACCCCCCGGGGGTCGGCCAAGTCCATTTTCGACCCCCCGGGGTCGGCCAAACAAGTCCAACTCCCCCGAGAGTCGGCCAAGGAACGCCAGGACCCCTTCGAGGTTGGCCCTTGCAGCTGGTTGGCCAAGGAAAGCCAGGACCCCTTGGGGTCGGCCCTTGCAGCCTTACCCTTATCGGGTCCGGCAACGAGTAGGTCCATCCGAGTGGATGGGCCATGGAGGTCAGGACTCTCCGAAGAGTCGACCGAGTCCAAGTAATGTTTGGAGGCGTTGCACCACGTGGCGTCGCCTGTTACAACGAGTAGGTCGGCCCCATTGGGTCGACCGTGGAGGTCAGGACTCTCCGAAGAGTCAATCGAGTCTAGAATCAAAACCGTTACACCCCTAAAGGGTAACGGTCAGGAGTTACGTCGGTATTCATACCCGGCTTAATGGCGAACGTTTCTAACGGCCGACCATTATATCGCCATTAGTGAGCCGCAGCGGTTACAATACCGGCTGCTATAAAAGTTAAGTCATTTCTCCCTTTCGAGGGGCGATTCCTAAGCTAAGTACCCTTAAGCCATTCTTTTTGCTTTAGTTTATTCTCCCTAAATCCGTTTTCTAACTTAGGCATCGGAGGCCCTGTGGCTCACACCACACCGGTGTGCCATAAATTTGCTTTTTTGCAGGCCCTTTCGTCCTCAGCTAAATAAATCTTTACTGTGGATATCCGTTGACCATTTTTCGGCATCAATATATATATATAAGTTAAACAAAGACATAAAGAATGAAAAAAAAACCTAAACAAAAGATAAAATTTATGTTTTGTAGAAATTTGTTGTATGAGAGATGTATATATAGTTGCATGAGATAGAAGTTACAAAACTTTTGACATTTCTCTATTAATAAAAATATGTTTTTAAATTAAGATGAACTTTTCATATTCTAACACATTCATGCAAATGTATGAATATGAAAAGATATTAAAGTATTAATACATGTTTTTATTGCATAAAAATAAAAGAATTTAGAAAACATTAAAGAAATACAAATTATTGAAGGGTATACTTGAATTATGGAGAATCATTTGTATAAAATAGTCAAAAAATGATTTTCTATAGTAAGCCACATTTTAAGGTAGGTAGATTAATTAAGGGTGTGTTTAGTCAAAGCGAATGACAATAATTATGAGAGAAATGAGAATTAATGAGAGAATGATAAAGAGAATGATTATTTGTGTTAGTGGTCAAAAGAATGATTAAGGAGAGAATGATTCATTGTGTTTTGGTGAAGAGATTGATAATGAGAAAATTAAAATAATGGGTATTATGTGAATAAAAAATAATTATAGGGAGAATAAAAAATTGTTATGAGAATAATAGAAAGTAGTTAGGATGAGAATAAAAATGTGCTTTTGGAGAAACGTGATTATGAGAGGAATAATTTTCGGTGCCCAAACACCGAGAATCATACACTTCCCATTCTTTCCCTTTATTAATGGTGGCCAAACACCCTTAATGACTAACTTGTCCAATTAACTTATTTATCTAATTATATTATGTTTTTTTCCTTTTAAAATGTAATATTAATCATGTTTTTTAGCTGTACATGTTTTTTAAACAATACTGGTAAAACTAGTCTTGATTTGAATATTTTTAATGCAAAGCAAAGAAGGAAGAACTGGAAAATATAAGAACCATGTGAACAGGCAATGGCTTGGAATATGTAAATACAAAAGCATGTGTAAAGAAAGTGGCGTAGCTAGGTGTCACGATCTTGCTTGTCCAGTGCGTGTTGCACATGGCCGCATGAACCTCTACACCATTTTTCATCATGCTTTTATGTTATTTTGTTAATATTGCATGTTAGGATAGTTTCCTTCATTTTTATCTAGGTGTTGACTCCTCGCCATTTTCATATGCAAGGGTGTCACACCAATTTTGTTCCAAAATGTACTATAGGGGGGGTATGACTTCTTGAAGCTTCCTTCCTACCAAGTGATTATATGATTCATGCAAGCTAGTTGTTGCGTCCCTTATTGCATCTTGTCATATACTTTTCAAAGAAAAAATGTATTTCAAAACGTTATTTCTCCCTCTTTCGAAAACCTTTCTCAAGGCTTGTGAGGGAGGTTGGCCCTGCCGTTCCACCCGTTCTGTGATTTTCGTTTGGCGGACTTGCTCGCCGGGTTAGAGCAGATACCTCACGATCGCTTTGCAACGACAACGAAGTTGGATCGTGACACTAAGCATCTTACAATTACCGATACTCCAACAAAATGGCAACGTAGTAAGGATAAATCGCACCATACTTTAAAATGTGAGATGTATGTTAAGCGATGCTTATTTACCAATGTCCTTTTGAAGAGAGGTAGTTCACACTGCAGTATATATCATCAATCGTATTCCAAGCACAACATTAACTTCAAGACTCCACAAGAAAAATGGATAGGTAAAGCTCCAAAACTTGAGTTACCTTAGAGTATTTGGTTGCTTCCTATGCACATTAGAAACATGGAAAATTATAACTGAGAGCAAAGAGATGTCGTTTCATAGGTTATCCCCAATGAGTGAAAGGTTACAAATTATGAAGCATAGAGGTTGGAGAAAACAAATGCATATTGAGTAGAGATGTAACATTTTATAATGAGTTGATGCCTCATAAATCAAATGACTTGCTAGCTCAAACATCTCTCAGAAGTCTTATAAGCTAGAATTAGAAGAAAACAAGACAATTGAAAACAAAGGAGAGATGAAGAGGAAAGCGAGGAAGAGCCAAATGATGAACTGAGTATGTTTCAATCAAATCAAAATCCACCGATAGAAGAAGCACCATTAGTTGATTAGTCACTACAAACATATTAGCTAGCTAGAGATAGAACAAGAAGAGACATCAGACAACCTAGCAGATACAATGAAGAAGAATTGGTAGGATATGCCTTCAACTGTTATAATAATGTTGAGTTAGAGGAGCCAGCAACGTACAAAAAGGCATTAAACTCAACTCAATAAAATGAATGTAAAGATGCAATGAATAATGAAATGAATCTCTTATGAAAAACAATAAATAGATATTCGTTCCAAAGCTTGAAAAATAAAGGTAATAGACAACCGATGGATTTTTAAACTAAAAATCAGAATCCAAGGATACTAGAAGCCAAAGTTTAAGGCTCGTTTGGTAGCGAAATGCTACACATAAAAAAAATTGAATTGATTTCAATGAGGTGTTTGCATTTGTCGTCAAACACTCTTCAATTCAAGCGTTGTTCTCAAATGTTGTGCTTGGAGATAGAGCAAATATATGTCACTACAACTTTTTTGTACGTGTCCTTTGAAGATAATATACACGTGAAACAACCTACAGGTTTTGTGGATGAGAGGAGAAAAGAACGTGTTTGACATCTTAAAAAGCAATATACAAATTAAAACAGAGTTCCAGACAATGGAATAAGTGTTTTGATGCAATAATCACATCGAAGTGATTCACAAGGAATTAGTATCATCCTTGTGTGTATAGAAAAGAATGTGAAAATGAAATCTTTTTTCTCCTACTCTTGTACGTGGATAACATTTTAATCAGTAGTAATAACAATTCAAAGATAGAAAAGACAAAGTTGCACTTAAATGGTATGTTTGACATGAACACCTAGGCACAACCAAGAAAATTTTGGGAATGGAATTAAGCGAGATCGTGAAAGGGGAGACTATATGCATTTCACTATCAAACTCTATCTTCAAAAGGTTGTTAACAAATTTCATATGTATCAGTCAAACAAAATTGTCAAGGCTCTAATCGCATAACAAATCAAATTAAGTGCACGTCAATCACCAACCACACTAGATGAAATCGCAGAAATGGAAAAGATGCCATATGTGAATGTTGTAGGAAGCATTATGTATGCTATGGTAACATGTAGACCATAGTTAGCGTATTCAATAAGTATGATGAGTAGGTTCAAGGAAAACCTAAGCAAGGCTCACTGGGATGTCTGCAAATGGATACTTCGATATATAAAATGCTCTGGCACTAGAAGTTTAATGTATTCTAAATATGAGGAATAAGATAAGAAAATAGTCGGATATGTCAATTCAGACTACACAACAGACGTAGATAAAAGGCGCTCCCTTACAGGTTACATTTTCAAACTCTATCGGAATATACCATCAGCTAAAAATCTAGTCTTCAAGAAGTAGTGGCTCGCTCAACTACAAAGGTCGAGTACATGGCGTCATTAGAAGTCGTAAAAGAATCAACTAGCTTCAAAGCTTAATATAAAAAATGACAGGACATCATGTCGTCAAAGAAATTCATTGTGATTCCTAATTAGTAATTGCAATTTCTAAAAAACTCATTCATCATTGGTAAAACAAATCAGATTCATGTATGTTTTCACTATATAAGAAAGATGTAGAAATGGAACGATTGAGCTTTGCAAAGTTGGAATGGAGCATAACGTTGTTGATATACACTGACAAAGAGAGCTGAAAGATTTCAATATCTATGTAGCATGATCAAGTTTGAAGATGGTTGACTAGATGAAATGATGATATTTTCTTCTTGGCTTCTTCTCTTTTTCGGAATAAAATATTGAATGAACCAATAGTGATCGAATGACGCATGTATGCCCGTATTAATCGAAATCTATCTTTCTTCTTCTAACTTCTTTTTCTTTCACTCTTATCGATAACAAACAAGGAGAAATACACGAAGAAGTTGCGAAAAGTAAAAAGCTAGAAAAGAGATAGAGAGTTGACACAAGATTCAAATAAAATTATAAAGAAATTTCAAAAATACAAAAGAAAGCTTCTTCCAACTGTAATCTACAATATAGATTATGAAATGAATACTATGTATAAAACATCTTATGTTACACAAGAAGTAATGATTGGGAGTTTATACCTATAATTATTGTTGAATTAATTAATTAAATTATCCACGAAAATGAAATAATTAAGTCTTAATCCATAATTAAAAATTTGGGTGCAGAGTAGATGCGATCCACAATTTAAACCGAGATATAAAGAACAAAATTGGAATTGGATCTACCCGTGAATTTACTTTGGATGACATCCATTAGTTTTTCTCTGCACGCTCTGAACAATACCACCCACCATCCATATCCATTATCTCTCATTTTTACTTTTTTTTTTTTTTTTTATTATTATTATTATTATTTAATAGATAACCTTTTATCTTTCTTACTTTTTTTGCTTTCCCTCATACCAAAACAAACACAGCAATGAAGATCGGCTTCTTCTTGCTTCTCTTGTGTTCTATTGCTACAATTTACTCCTCCGAATTAGGTTATGATTTCTCCGGTGTCGTTTTCGACACCGGAGGCCTCACCCGAGCTGCATTCCCTGGCGGCTTCATCTTCGGAACTGCAACCTCTGCGTATCAAGTTGAAGGAATGGCTGACAAAGATGGTCGAGGCCAAAGTATTTGGGATCCCTTCGTTAAACTCCCTCGTAATACTAATCAATTCTTTATTGTTTCTATTTCATCCTTTTACTTTCCATATTTCAATTTAGTCTTTCGTAAGTTGGTGGTGCAGTGATATCAATATTAGGTGTTAATTTATTTTAATACCAGTGTCGGATTTAATTCGTTTTTAATTTATTTGAGAGCAGTAATAATTCTATGTAGGATTTATGGTTGTGTACCCATCAAATTGTTTTAAATTAAAAAAAAAAACCATCAAATTTCGTTGCTTTGTAATTTATCTCTTGTTTGGTATGTTTTAAAAAACTAGCTAGCATATGTTTTTGGCGAAAACAATTAAAATTTAATTTTAGTGGTGTGATATTTTTATTATTACTATTTTTATTTTAGGAAAAAGTATGTGACACTCAACTTTAACAAATATTATTCATTATTGATGACATAAAAGAGATGATAAATTATTAAAAGAAAAAGCGAAAAAAAGACAGAAATATTTAACAACAAAACAAATTATAAACGGAGCTTAAATTTTTAAATATGTTAAATTGGAGACTCTTTGTATTAAAATTTTAAGATTATTTAGAATTATTATTTAAAATGATTTTTGATTAATTTTGAATATTTAGAAGTAATGATTATACTCAAAATCTTGTTTGCATGTAATTTTTTAAAGTGTTTAAAATTAATATTTAGAATAAGTATTTATTTTAAATATTTATAGATAATAATTACAGTAAAAAACTTGTTTTAATGTAATTTTTTTAGGAATATTTATTAAATGTTCATTCTCTTTAAATAATAAATAGTTAATTTATTATTATTTTATTTATTTATTTCTTCTTTGTCCTTATTTGAGCAGGAGAGAGAGAGAGGTGCACCATCTTATTTTGTCTGATTTTTATGTGTAATGATTGAGCAGGAAAGATTGCTGGGAATGCTAATGGAGATGTGGCTGTAGATCAATATCACCGCTACAAGGTATTTTGTTAACCATTTTGCATTTCCCCCAATATATTCTTGTGTTTGATTTCCATTTTTATCTATATTTTTGTTTAATTTTAAATTTAATAGATTTATGAATTTTGAAATGTAACTCACAAAAATGTATTATTTGCTAATGATTTTAGAGGTTTAAAAGTATCAAGACAATTTTTAAGATATATGATGATCTTTTATATACATAATTTAAATTTAAATATAAAAATATTATTTTTATAAATGACCATTTGGTAAAAATTGAAGCGGTGTTTGAATCTAGTTTTTCAAGATATTTAAAATTAGTATTTATAATAAAAATTTATTTTGAGCATTTCAAAGTAATAACTGCAGTGAAAAGTTGTTGAGATGTAAATTTTTGAAGAATATTTGCAGTCAAATATCGTTTGGATGTAAATTTTTTATGAGTATTTGCAGGGAAATACTTGTTTGGATGTAGATTTTTAATGACTATTTGCAGCAAAATACTTGTTTGGATATAGATTTCTCATGAATATTTGGGTTTAAATGCTTGTTTGTAGATTTGTTAGTAGTATTTACATTGGAATTCTTGTTTGATATAGATTTTAGTAATAATATTTCTTACAAAATGCTTGGATGTATGTTTTTAGAATGATTTTTACAATATTTTGTTCAACTAGTTTATGAACATTATTTTTGGGTTTATGTTTTAATTATTGTACAAAAGTTTTTATTTTTTCCAAAACATCATTGAGCCTTCAATTTTTATAATGTTTTTCCCTTTATTGGAATTCATTTGAATTTATGTCAGCTTAGATTTCACAGTTAATTTTTGTTTAATTTTGAAAACTTGTCATATTCCGGTCAACGTCCAAGCATTACAATAAATATCATAATCAAGTGAGTTTCCATCAAAACATAAAGTTTTCATACCATAACAAGCAAACATTCAAGCATTACAATAAAGCATAAAGTAGGAAATAAAATGTAAAATCAAACGAACCGAGAGGATCTAGAATCAAGTACACATCAACAGAAGTTCAAATCATAAACATAAACATAAGTAAATCGAACCAATGACAACCTTCGATAAAGAACTTGGTCATGAGCTACAAGAAGTCATCTTATGGATTCGCTTTGTACAATACGAATGAATCCTTTCAGGATTCAATTTCTTGAAGTATGACACCTTGTTCATGCGTTGGTATATACTTCATCACTAATTGTTTCTTTTTCCTTCGAGTTAAATCCGTCAAGTTCTTCTATCATTTGCATTGCAAGGGTCTAGTTCATGTGAAGTGAATTTGCAAAGCATCACTGTATCACCAAGAACTCTACATTCGTTGCACGATTATCTTCCGCAATATCCCTTAGAACCTCTTCTGCGTTGCAGAATTTCCTCTTCGACCTACTGGATTTGGTATTTTGCTTAGAAGTAGCCTGCCTAGATGACTTCTTAGGATAACCATCATCCGTTGAACCAAAGTCATGGACATAATCATATCCATCTTCTAGTGCTTTAATTCTTTCTTCGACTCTCGCATGCAACGCATCAGGTGCCACCATACTATGTCCATCTGCTCCATCATGAGTAAAGACTAATGCCAACTATCCATATAAGGAAATAACTTGTTCAATAACCCTTTAGCTTTTTGATGACTCAGTAGAAAATATATTACATTAGTACAAATTAAGGTCTAATGTAAGTTGGGCTCTCTCGTACCCAGAATGTGTAATTAATTGGAACCCACTAAATAAAAGACTAATTAATTGGAAATTAAAGAAACATAATTAACAAATTATTTATTTGAGAGGTGATAGAATTAGTAGGCAAGAATGAAAACTAGAGTAGGAGTATATATTTATAATTTGAGTAATATGTTTATAATTTCGCTTTTGAATATTAATTAATATGATTTCTTTGTGTGTGATAGGAAGACATCGATAACATGAAAAAGTTGAACTTTGATGCTTATCGATTCTCAATTTCGTGGCCGAGGATATTTCCAAGTAATATAATTAACTCTCTTAAATTTACTCCTTCAACGGAAGAAAATATATGTGCCTGCGTTTCATTATATACTTATGGTTTCAATATTCTTATATTTTAAATTATATTTCATTTTAATTTCTATATTTTAAGAAAATTAGTTGTAGCTTCCAAATGAATTTGAGTGAACTAAAATTATTGGGTTGGAAGCTCAAAAATGAATAGAGATGGACACATTAGATTGAAAGTTGATTTTCATTTTCTTTGTGGGGTCGGGTCGCGCAAGAACCCATCTCGAATGAAGCAGTGAATCCCTTAAGCGAGAATAACGAGTGAGCGGTGGAAAAAAATTTGTGCAATCTACAAGGGAAATGTATTCCACATTTCGTTTTTCCGATCATTGTCTCGTTTTTATTTTTATTTTATTTTTAAAATTTTTTTTCTCTTTGTATGGATTTAATATCTTTTCACTCCACTTTTCCGAAATTCCATAGGTTAATGACTCGAGTTTTTGACTTGCTCACACGAATATGAGATGTTTGAAGCCGAGAAGATCTTTACTTTTTGTTTTTGTTTATAGAAATATTTAGTCAAATATATATAATCGGCGAAATTAAGATTAGAAAAGAGAAAAAATAATAATCGGTGAAATTTTTTTCGAGAAAAACCTGATCTCGCTGATTTCTTGTGCCGGAATTTCTGTAAAATAGAAGGATCTTCATCTTTTTTGTCTCTCAGTGTATTAAAATTATTATAATATTATGGAAGAATTGGTTTAATTCAATTCAATATCATACTCACAAGTTCGATCTTGAAAAATTGATATTTTGCTTTCATTTATTTGAGAGCAGCAGTGGTTCCTTCTTCGAATTTATATTCAAAAAAAATTATAATATTATTTAGTCAAATTTAAATAAAATTAATTTCACATTTACTATAGCCAATTATAGGATTAATTTTAAGTTTTATTAAAACAAAAATTAAATAATTAAGTAGGGAGACCAAAATTAAAAAGTATAATGATATATTTTTAACCTGTACTTTTTTTTTACTAGATGGATCAGGAGAAGTAAATTGGAAAGGGGTTGCTTACTACAATAGATTGATTGACTACATGATTCAACAAGGTAAATTCCATGTTCTAGCGCACATTAATTTGGTTTTTTTTTTTAAATGGTTGATGTCTGCCCTTTTTTTTGTATTTAAAAAATCAAACTAAAATTCGAAAATAAGATAACAATTTTCTAAATAATTATTTTAATTTATGGAATATTGTTAGGATTTACATTTTTTTAAAAAATATAAAATCATAAGTAAAAAATTAGAGTAAATATATCTTATATATATAAATATAAAATCATAACTTGAAACACAAAGGGAAGAATGTAAGGACTAGTAAGACTTCTATAAAGAGGTTTGCAAGCTAAAGACGACTTTGAACGGGCAACAGATTCATTAACATTGCCTCTAACAAAATGACAATTCAATTCAATGTGCTTAGTCCTCTCTTGGGAACATTGAATTGTTTGTCGGATCATGAACTGCTAATAAATTAACACAAAACAATGCATCTAAATTTTGAGCTTCGTATTCCATGGTCCATTAACACGTACTTGATAAGAATAGTTCACATGTAACTACAATTATTACCCTCTATTCTGCTTCAAGTGAAGATTTGGAAACAACAGTTTGTTTATTTAATTTCTAGGATATCAGAAAATCACCTAAAAATATACAAACACCAAAAGTAGATATTAGAGTATCTAAAACAATGCCCAATCAAAATCAACGAAGCCCCTTAAATTAAAGGTTTTAGTAGGGGATAAGAGAATATCTTGACTCGCAACATTCTTTAAGTATTAAGTCAAATGATAAACAGAGGAGAATCGAGAGTTACAAGATGAAGATACAAATTGATCAATTAATACAAAGTATTATCTGGGCAAGAGATGGCAAGGTAAATTAATTTTCCAACTAATCTTTGATAAATTGAAGGATCACGCAATTTTTCATTCATATCCGCTTTCAATCTACACTTTGGATCCATATATAGAGAGAGTTTTAACCTTTGCACCTATTAGGCCAGCTTCTTCAATAATTTGTAAAGCATAATTTTTTTTAGAAATTGAAACTCGAAGATCTAGCCAGCTCTAATCCAAGAAAGTAATAAAGTTTTCCTGAATCGTTTAGGCAAAAACAAGAATGCAAAAGACCATTTAATTCATTGATCTTTTCCGCATGTTACAACTATATCATCTACATATATCAATAAAGCAAAAAAATTAGAATCACGACACCAACAAACCAGGAATAATCAGATTTAGATTGAGTAAAACTCAAAGATATAAACGTGGATAAAAATTTTGCCTACCATAATTTTCGTGACGCTTGCTTAAAACCATAAGCAATTTACAAACTAACTTCTCATGGTCAAGAGCAGTCTTGTTGCTTTTATAATAAAGAGGAAGATTTTCATATAAACTCATCCTACAAGTGACCATCATTTAGAAATAGCTAGAATTCTACCACTAGTACAATGATCACTATGAAGTGTACCCCTTTTTTGTTGAATGTATCATCTTGCAACCAATCTTGCCTTATATTGACTATGTATTTATTTTTATAAATGCACCTAAATCATAGTGTTGAAGTGTCTTTGTGAAGCCAAATCACAGACCATGTACTATTTATTTCCATGACTTTTATTTCATCTTGCATAGCTTTTTTTCCATAGAGGATTTAGAAATAGCTCCCTGATAGTAAGCTTGTTTATTTATTTGTTCATTAAGCTTAGACATCCTTGAGGAAGGTTTCTTATGAGATTTTTAACTACGTATTTAGAATTAGTTTCTACTAAATACTCTTACAAAAATTAGTTCTAAATGAATTTTTGACTGCAATCATTACTTTTAATTACTCAAAATAAATCTTCGTTGTAAATAATAATTTTAAATATTCTTAAAAATTACGTCCAAACAAGTTTGTTTTTTTATCATAATCATTACTTCTAAATACTCAAAATAAAACTCATTCTAAATACTAATTCTAAAAACTCTTAAATACTATATTCAAACCAGCTTTTGATTACAACATTTACTTACATTACTTTTGAATATTCAAAATTACTCCTTCTAAATATTAATTTTAAATACTTTAAAATTTTACATCCAAATAAACTTTTAATTACAATAATTACTTATAACTATCTAAATAAATCTTTATTCTAAATATTCTAACCATCTTAATCTAAACATCCCTCTCTTTGGTCAAGGTATTGTACGTGGATATATAAGAAACCTAAATAGTAGGATTTTCTTGTATGGATATATGAGAAACTTCAGTGGCTGGATTATCTCATCTCGAATAGGACAAATTGTCCGATTAGCATACTTTTCCTTCAAGTCTTGTCTCTCATTAATGCTAGGTATAGTCATATCACGAGAGGAAGGAAACACACTTGAGTTCTTAGAGAATCATTCTCATTGATTTCGTTGGTTTTGGACGAGAAAAGAAACTTGTTTTCTTGAAGAACATCTCCTCTAAAAACGTGTGCTCTTCTATTTTCTAAATTCCATAACTTTATCCTATGATTATTCTAAAGGAATACCCTAAATGGTAATCTTGGTTCTGTAAGCATTTAATGCGGAGGGAAAAACTCTAAGGACGTGTTTGGCTATGCCGAGAATAGAAAAAAATGTAATAAATATGTGTTTAGGGGTGTTGGGTTGAGAAGAGATAAAAGTTGATGCGTTGTAATGAAGATTATTTTTTTCATATATAAAAAAAATGAATATAATGAATATAATAGGTATAGTTGATTAGAAAAGAGAAATGAAAAAAGAAAAAAAGAAAAAAATGTGCATTGGACTACGTGCTGAGTTATGATGAGTTAGTGTAACCCACCCTAACTAGGCCCCAAACACGCCCTAAGATAATTATAAATTGGATGTTGACCTTTTAACATTTTAAAAGGTGTTTTCTAGAAAAGGAGATATGTGGGAGTTTTATTAATCAAATGTATAGTTGTAAAGGTCCGACCCAGACTAGAATCTCATCTAGGCTTATACCCTAGTTACATGAGTAAGAACGACCTTTAAAACTAGAGACATGCTGAATAAATACTTCATTTAATAAGAATCATTCGGGTACCCAGTTCTAAAACAAAACAGTAAGAAGTAATAACCAATAACCACATGTCTCTAATAAATCCAGTAAAACAATAAAAAATAAGTGATGAAATGTAAGAATAATCTAGACAAGACAAGCCCATGGTCTCCATAACTCCGGATCAACCATCTTAGTAAAGCCCATGTGTATCTGTGGAAGCTCATAGAGAATAAGGCTGAGTAATTAAATACAGTAAGGATCTCTAACTTGGGATTAGTATAAGCATGAATATGATAAGTAAAAGTAAACACGTGATATCAAATGATGCATGTAATGGGTGGATACACTAGGGCAAACCAAATGGATAATGTTGTCCTGGGTCTTTAATAGATAGTAGTTATAATGCCGGGACTAACATTTTCGGGATCTTCCTTCCCAGGTCTTCAGTAGATAGTAGTTATAATACCGGGGCAACCCTTTTCGAGATATGCCTTCTTGGGTCTTCTGTGGATACTTGCATGTGGGCTTTGTAAATGTATGTAATAACAATAAGAATGGATGCAACGTACTTTCAAACAAATCAACATGTGCAACATACATGACATGTTTAGCCTAGCATGAGTCTCTAGTACGATTCACAAGATATGTCAATCAAAATAGAGCATATCTATTCAGTAAACAAAGCAATTACCAATCAGGGCAAACAACTACTAAACATCAAGTAAATGCACTCAAAATATCCTAGACATGCTCATAATTACCAACAGGAATCCCAAGTTAAGGATAAGTCTCCTTACCTTGGCCAATTTTCACTAATTAAGCCTTAAATTGCTCAAACCGCTAGTCCTGAAAGCTTCACCAACTTTAACTGGCCTCAACAGTGTCAAGGAGTAAAAATTAGCACCTAAGACTATCAAAATCGGACTCGTAGTATAAAAAATACTCGAAGTAGACTACATTAAGTTTTCCAGTGAGAGGTTGACAACGACACATGGCTGGAAAGTGACCGGCTACAGCGACGCGTGAAGAAGAGTCACTGGTGCGTGAACCAGATGCTCAGGGGAATAGATTTGTAGGTTCAGAATGATGTGGCATACGCTGAGTGGTTGAAACCAGGCTCGAAACGCGTGAGGCTAGGCTCGGTGGAGTTCGGCCAATGTGAAGCTATGAATAGAGGCTAAGGCCTAATGGAATCACAACATGTGTCTTCGTGTGCACGGCGGACGAAGCTGATTGGTTGAAGTAGCGGTGCTTTCTGATATACTCCCGTCTCCTCGGAACTACTGACAAACATGCGTTTGACATGTAGCGCTGTTGGAATTGTCCCACACCTCTACGAGATGGCTGTTGTTCCCTTTGTGACGCGTGTCTTCTTCTGGTTCGTGGCCTCGTTCTGCGATGGCGGAAAGCACTGAAACCCACATGACAAAGATTGCAAAATGATGAAAAGTGCGCCTCGTGCTCTGTTCCGCGCATAAGAGAAAGAGAAAAATGTTGGATATTGAATGATTGAGCTCTTATGACCTAATGATTTAGGTTTTTGTCCTTTTATTATAATTTCAAATTAGCTGTGTAATTTACCAAAATGCCCCTGGCTGCAAAAATGCAAAACACCCTCAATTTTTAATTTCTAACTTTTCATCTCTTGGGTTTAAGCTCGTTTGAGTACTTTTAAGCTAAAATTAAAATGAAATAAATTCCAGGAAGTCCCGGTAAGTTCAAAATTGACCTTTAAAAGCACAAGAAGAAAATCCGGGCTGTTACAATATTTCCCCCTTTCGAAAACTTTTATCCTCAAAAGTTGCCTAAGATAAGAATAGCTCGGGGTAGCGGAAACGCATGTCATCTTCTCTCTCCCGGGTGGCTTCTTCAACTGATTGACTTCTCCATAAAACTTTGATCAAAGGATCTCGGAGTTCCTCAGGTCTTCTCTAGGATCTCAAAGGGTCCAACAAATCTTGGACTAAGCTTCATCTTAGTCCCAAATCTCAAAATACCCCTCATGGGTGAAACCTTGAGGAAAACAGATTCCCCACTTCGGCGCCTGACATATGTATAACTTTTCTATCGGCTATGAGCTGTGAGCATTCTAGCACAAATCTCCTGCACAACGTCATTAGTCAACTGCAATAACTCAAGACCTAGTAAATTTTTCTCTTCTTCCTCTTCTCAGAACTCAGGCGGCCTGCAGCTTGCCATACCAGGCCTCGAATGGAGCTATTTCAATGGTAGACTGACAATTGTTATTATAAGCAAATTCCATCAACTATAACCAATTATCCCAACTTCTGAGAAAGTCAAGCAGACAAGCTCTCTACATATCTTCGAGAATCTGGTTGACCCCCTCGGTTTGACCATCGATCTAAGAATGAAATGCAACATTGAACTTGTAGAGAGCTCCGACACACGTGTAAGAAATCACCACGAGATTCAATCACCATATCAATAATAACACGACAGGGGTACATCAGGGCAAATAAGTAAAGTAGGATACACAATCCATAAGCATTGATGGATGATAAAATAAAACAAATGTGAACACCTACACCAGTAACACTTGGCTCACTAGCCTCTTGAAAAGTAGGGAAACACTCGACCCCACCGCAGAGCTGATCGAACTTCACTTGTTAGGGTGGTATTCTCTTGACAAAACTTAGCATAATGACTTTTCTTGCCACCCTTGTAACAAATCCTCTTTTCCAGGTTGCATTGACCAACATGACTCTTTCCACAATTCTCACAACTCTGGGTGAATGCATAATCGTCTCATGATGATCTTGATCTAGCTTTCTACACTTGAACAAAACGTCTTTGTCTCACGATGTTGAACCTACGACTAAGATGGCCTAATATCCTCAAACTTCATTTTTTGAACACTATTTAACAACATATGGAAAAACCACAAGGTTCTTACTCTTGAACTTTAGATCAACTTTATGTCCAACTCAACACATGCATCACATCCTGAACAAGTGACTTACCTTCTTAGGAAACTAGCAACACATACTTCACAATAACTGGCCACTTAATTGGCACTGACCCCTTATGTCTCCCACAACCCACCAACATGTGTGAGGTGAACAATAACGGCAAGAATCACAGAGCTCTGGCTAGTACTCTTCACGACAATCTCAATTGATCGAGATCGTGAACTCTTTTAGCAGCGCAACTCTAGGTAAGCACCACATTGCTCAGATCAGGCACCTACTTTTTCAACATCTGCCAATCACTACAGAGTTAAGAAATTAACTTGAAACACAATCTTTGGGGACCTCTCTTTATAGAAACACAGTTGTCTCATTCCTTTCCTAAATACCGATGAACTGGGAAGTATGTTTCTGCTTATCAACATCTGAAGGAATCATAACAGGTTCATAATGTCCATAATGGGATCATCTGAAGGCTGTCTTAGGAATATCCTTATCTCTAATCTCCAAATGGTGGTAACTAGAACGTAAATACGAAACCTTCTTGTGCGTTGAAACCCACACGACAAAGACTGTAGCATGCTGAAAATGGCACCTCGTGCTCTGTTCTACGCAGAACAAAAAAGAGAAAAAAGTTGGATGTCGAATGATTGAGCTCTTATGACCTAATAATTTAGGTTTATGTCCTTTTGTATAAGCCCAAACCAACTGTGTAATTTACCAAAATGCCCCTGACTGCAAAAATGACCAAAACGCCCTCAATTTCCAATTTCCAACTTTACCCCTCTTGGATTTAAGCTCGTTTAAGTACTTTTAAGCCAAAATTTAATTGAAAAAATTCCCAGGAGTCCCAGTAAGTTCAAAACTGACCTTTAAATGCAGGACACGAAAATCCGGATGTTACGATAGTTGTGAGTACACATTCATCATAAAAATCCAAAAGTATTTTAGATTGGAAGTGGAAGACTCTTATTACTACGGTAACAATATATTGATGTTTTCTCTCTCTATTATTGGACTTTTCTCAGGTTTGGAAACACAATAATATTGGTGTTTAAATCTCTTTTTCTTTGAAGAAGTGAAGCTTAATTCAGGTGCATTGTGTGACTTGAATTTCTTAATTCTCTTGTTGTATTGTGTCTTTACTAGGTTAAATAGCCGATGGACTATTTTTAGTACTTGTGACTTACACTTTAACATAAAGGTCCAAGTATATCTAATATGGTCATCTACAATAGTCAATAAATATATATTACCATTATGAGAAGTAACATTAAAAGAACCTCACACATCAACATGAATCTAGTCAAAAATCTTAATGGATATTTTAATATTTGAAATGAACTTTAAACGATGTCGCTTAACCAATAGGTAGATTCATTACCATTGTCAAATAAGCCTAAAATATCCTTTAAAACGGCAAGTGGTATGTGAGACAAGTGGCCTAATCGAGAATTCCAAAAAAACATCTCTATTATACATTTTTGTGAAACAATAATAGCATAAGTTGTATGAAAACGAGTCACTTTTAGAACATATAATCCCACTTGAATTCTATCCTTCCCAATCATCTTCGAAGTGTGAATTTGTCCCGTACAAGACATTTGTTTGTAGAAAAGGAAACATGAATAGAATCGTCAAGTACTAATGAACTTATAGACAATAGATTGTACTCAAATTTAAGAACAAAAAGTACATTATGTAAGGTTATATCAACTAGCTAGAGCTGAATCAGAATAAAACACTTAAACTCTTTTCTTGTTAGGTAATATTTATGTATTATGTTCTGATTTCAAATTGAAGAACATATTTCTAATTGACATAAATGAGTTGAAGCGTATGAGTCCAATATCCAATGAGATGGGCAAGAAAATAAAGACAAAGACTCACTTACAACATGAGTTGCACTAGTCTCTTCAATAGTCTCAGAAGTACTAGCCTTGTTTTGCAACAAATTGAACAAGTTTCTACACCAATTCATGGTTTTCTCAAAATATTGGTTGCTCTCAATCAAAGCTATTACTTATTTACATTTGGTTTGTTCTGAAAACTTAATTTACTATTACTTTTACTTCTAAATCCTAAAGGATAACCGTGTATTTTATAACATTTATCCTTCGTGTGTCATGTGTACATATTACTTGAACTCTTTCTTTCCCCATCCTTATGAGTTGTGAAAATATTTTTTTTGTTAGAGAGGATTAATTTTTCAGTTTCTTTAACTCCATCACACTTGTATAACCCACGTGAACAACTTGGTTTATACGATTGAAATTCATCCCATAACTCCTTTATTAAGGAATCCATGAAATTATCAGGTTGTTGTTTCCTTTCCAAAGATTGAGAAGATCTTATCCTTCTAATGGCTTCAAGATTGTCCCATCAAGAAAATCCAATTTTGTTTCTAATTGAAAGAGCAATTTACATAGATTTGCTCCGAGTGACAATTGATATCATCTAAGACCTCAATAACCAAAGCCAGAATGTTCGTGTCATTGTGATGAAGATAAAGGTGACTTTGTGCTTCGATTTGAGCTTTTTGCGAAACATATCTTTACAAAGTTCTTGAAGTCAGTGAAGCTCCTTTACTTTGTGTTTCTTTTTCTTAGACGCTCATCTCTATAATTTTTAGTAGGAAGGGTAAAGAATATATCACAAGAAGAAGAAAGAGTAAGCATATGCGTGCTCTTATACCATATTGAATGAAATTAAGAACCACAATCGCACAATAAACAAGAAGAAGAAAAAGATGTACGTCAAAATAACTAAACTAACAGAATTAGTTAAATAAATTACACAAATACCCTATTACATCTTATGCCTAATAATAATACTAATAATAATAATCAAATGATTAACAAACGAAACTAAGCTATAACCAATGTTGCATATTTCAGTTATTATAAAGTATGAGCTTTATAGTTTTAAAAGGTCACGAGTTTGATTTTCCGATCGAATTCGTCTCTTTTAACCAAAAAAAAAAAAAAAAAAAAACTTGCAGGAATCACCCCCTACGCAAATCTCTACCACTATGACCTTCCCTTGGCACTTCAAGTGAGATACGGAGGATTCTTAGACAAGCAAATTGTGTAAGTTTAATTTGATAAAGCATGATCTTTCAATTATTAAAAATATGAGGTTATGATTGCAAGTCCAATAATATGCAGGGGGGATTTTGCAAATTATGCAGAGTTGTGTTTCAAAGAGTTCGGAGACAGAGTTAAGAATTGGATGACATTTAATGAACCAAGAGTTATCGCTGATGTTGGTTTCAACAGTGGGATAATGCCTCCGTCAAGGTGTTCAAAAGAATATGGAAATTGCACAAATGGAAACTCTGGAACTGAGCCTTACATTGCAGCTCATAATATCATTCTTTCTCATGCCACTGTGGTTCATAATTATAGAACCAAATTTCAAGTTAAGTACTCAAAATGCTGCTTCTTTTATATGTCTCATTTTCTTTTATTTCATTTTGATATATATAAATTGTATTTTCTAGGGAAAACAAGGAGGAAGAGTTGGAATTTTGTTGGATTTTACTTATTACGAGCCTCTCACAAAACGAAAAGATGACAGGGACGCAGCTCAAAGAGCTAGGGATTTTAGCATTGGCTGGTAATATAATCAAACTTGACATTTTGGTTTCTGAACTTTTATATTTATTTAATTTAGGATCATGAACTTTCAAAAGTTCTATTTTTGTTCTTGAACTTCGAATTTTGTTCTATTTTAGTCTCTAAACTTTTAAAAACTCAATTTTAATTCCTAAACTTTGATGTTTGTTTTGCTTTGATCCTGCCTTTCAAAAAAAAAACTTAAACTTGGTCTTTTTTTTGTTTATTTTTCTTTTAAAAAATTATCATATTCCTCTATAGATTTTAAATTTTAATCTTTGTTTGTATTAAAATTATTGAATGAGTTTTGATTAATAGTGATTTCTAATTTACTATAGGTATCAATTTTAAGTTTTTTTTTTCAAAATTTAAGAACTAAAGTTGGACTTTTGAAAGCTTAGGGGCCAACATAAAACAAAACTCAAAGTTCAAGGTTAAAAAAATTGAATTTTTAAAAGTTCAGGTATCAAAATAGAACAAATGTGAAAGTTGAGAGACTAAAATAATATTTTACCGTATATTATATATTGCTCGAGCTTAGGAGGGGTATATAAATAAAATCGGTGATCGAGTTTTGAGAGATTTTAAGAATTATGCATGTTATGTATATGGTTAAGAAATGCAACACAAAATTGATAGCTACTACTCATATCAGATGTTTGGGCCTCCATTCAGTTAGGTAGAGTTATAGTAACTCAAACTCAATTGAGTTAAAGAAGAATTACAATAATTCAAATTGTCTGTGAGCCACTAGTTAAAATAATTGATGGATTGACCTATATAACCATTCATCTCAACTATAATAACCTTTCGATCTGTTATAATAAAACCTTGTCATAATAATTCTTATTAGAAAAACCTTGCACCTCGATCAAACACATGTTATCATCATCCACGTTAGAGTGACATGTACTCCAAACATAGGTTATTATAACATCTTCTCAGTAACAATCTAGCTACCATTTATGATAAACAATACGATAAGAAATAGGTACTTATTTGACCTTTTGGAGTGTCAACTGTCGCTCGAAAATGCATCATAAAGTATTTAGTTTAGAGTATCTTTCTAAAAAGTATGTGAGTGAAGACGGAAAAAACAATGTTAACATTTAGCATACTTCTTAGAGTGTTGGTATGCAAAGTACTTATAAAACTCTTCGAAGCAATTTGGAGCAAATCGATAACGTGGTCATATTATTAGGGATGCAAGGGAATTTCGGGATCGCCAAATCTAATTAATGCTACATTTTCATGTCAAATATGTTTGACTTAGGTTCATGCACCCTTTGACATATGGTGAATATCCAAAAACAATGCAAGAAATTGTTAAAGAAAGGCTACCAAAATTCAGTGAAGAAGAGGTTGCATTGGTGAAAGGATCAATAGATTTTGTTGGTATTAATCAATACACAACTTTCTACATGTTCAACCCTACTTGGAATAAACCAATAACTCCTGGCTATCAATCAGATTGGAATGTTGGTTATGCTTGTAAGACCAATAAACTCACTTCAAATTAATATATATATATATTTGTCCTTTTGAATATATATATATAATGATTTATTTTATGCATGGATTATTAAATTTCTAATTGGGTTTAGTGTTGTTCTTCTACAGTTGAAAAGAATGGAAAACCAATTGGTCCAAGGGTAACCAATTTCCAAACTCTACCCTTTCAATGTTAAATTTTGATGTTTACATGTAGAAGGGATATTAAATTTGTAATCTAACTCTAAAGTTTAAGGTCTAATTGTTTATATATATATATATATATAACCTATTTTTTCTTTATTTATTTATATTGACTCATTTATTAATCTTTTTAAGTGAACATTTGAATATTAACCAAGTTCTAAAACTAATTTTTTTCTTTTTCCCCAAAATGGATGTTCCCTTTTGAATTTTTGCTTGGGTTTTGAAAATGAATAGTAGAGCTATTAATATGTCATTTGTTTTACAAGATTGATGAAATATTTTACCTATTGTCCCTAAAGCCCACGTTTGGTTACAACAAAAAGAAAAAAATAATTAATTAATGATTGATAAGATGGTAATCCTACCGTCAAATGATTGCTATTACCGGTCGTTTTTTCAGGCTCATACAGGGTGGTTATACGAAGTACCATGGGGAATGTACAAAGCGTTGATGTATGTGAAAGAGCACTATGGAAACCCAAACGTAATTGTTTCAGAAAATGGTAAACTATCGCTTTTACTTAACTCAATATTTTCATATATTTTGATATGTTATGAAATTAGAACAACAATCAAACAAAAAACATAGAAAGCAAATAAAAGCACACCTAATTAGGTGATTCACTAATAGTGTGTTATCTACGTCCACGAACAGAAAAGAGAACAATTTTACTATAGTGAACGAATACAAGAATCTCAATAAAATAGAGACTAGAATTTTATGAATCTTATTACAATAAATGACTCTATTGCATAAAAGTTCAGATACGAAAAACATAAACCCAATTACAATTTAGTTTAGGTTTCAAAACCGTTGCCCATAGTCTCCACCGGGGCGTCGCGCTCATGGATCACAATTCACTAGCTGATCAAGCAGCGGACTCGCTCGTTGATTGAGCAGCGAGACCTTCGACTAACTAATCATGGAGCAACGAAGTTGGAGGAATATACGAAAATGAAATATTGACATCCACTAACTACGTAATCTTGAATGATATATAGGTATGGATACTGGTGATATCCCACTTCCGGAAGGATTAAATGATACATCAAGAATACATTACTTCAAGACTTATTTGCAGAACATGAAGAAAGCCATTGACGATGGAGCAAATGTGACAGGCTACTTCGCATGGTCGTTGCTTGATAACTTTGAATGGTTATCAGGTTATACTTCAAGATTTGGCATCATATATGTTGATTATAAACACAATCTCAACAGATTTCCAAAGATGTCAGCTTATTGGTTCAAACAAATGATTCAGAAACAAAATTAAGTTTGTCCCGGGGCGATCGACCTCGTTCGTATTGATTTTTTATGCTATTTAGATCGATGTTTCGAGTTTTAGATTATGAGTGAATTAATTGTATTTTCTTATTGTCTTTTGGGTTTGAGGCTTTTTGAGACGGAGCACGTATTTGAATATGTCGACATGGATTCAGTATCATTTTTAGTTTCTAACGGTTTTGGGGTTAAATTATGTGAATGAATATAGTTCAATCGGTATTTGAAATGATGTCGTTTTGCTTACTATATTAAATAAACCCTTTGATGTTTGAGATTTACATATTCATTATTCATTTCTTCAACAAACAATTACAGTAGTTAAAATTTTTTTACTTTCAATAATTAATCAATTTAGACTATTTGATATTTGACTAAGCTAAAATTTTAACATTTTTCATACCAAAAAAAATAGTAAATATATTTTTCATGTATTTTAAACCAAATATTTTTTTTTATAAACATTTTTAATGTTTAGAATTATTTTTAAATGAAATCTTAATATTGATTTTGCCCTTTTTAGCTTTTTTTAAGACAAACTTGATTAGTATTTTTGACTTAAACCCCATGATTTAAAACATGTGGAGTTGAGATTTAAATAATTAACCCTATGTTAAAAGTTAACCATTTTAGTTTAATTTTCATTTTCTAATAAATTATTTTATAGTTCAACCTACAATAAAACAGAGAATGTGTATCTATGATTTTTCCAGTCATAACAAAGCTAATTTGTGTAAAGAAAGAAACATAGTTTAACGATATTAATGAATATTCAAGAATATGATCTTATTATAAATTTAAATCGTTGGTATTATTATTATCGAACCCAAAAAATAAAATAAAATAAAATAATTATACACGTAATGAATAATCCATTGACTTAATCCTATGGCCAATAGATGGTAAATAATCCTTGATCACACTTTTATAAACCTATTAAAATAGTTAATGTCAATTATTTAACTATATCTTGTTCATTATAGTAAAATAGACCACCCACTATTATTAATGCGCACACCTTTCATATTTTATACACAAATTAATGCAAACCTATAATTCTTTGATGTATAATTATTTGAGAAAATATCAAATGAAAATAATAAAGTATTCTTTCTATTTTTTTGTTGTGAAAAATGTTTATTTTTCCAAACATTTTTTTTCAATTGAGCTACCCATGTAAACCACAACACTGTTCTCTTTTTTTCTCTCAATAATAGCACTAAAAAAAATCTCTAATTCTATTCCGACCTCCATTGATAATCATTTTATTTTTATTTTGAAATTTAAGTCTATGATTAGTATTTCAATATATGATATTTATTGTTTTGATATCTACATCTTACTCATGTTTTTAAAAAACAAACAAAAATGTGAAAGCAATAAAAAATAGTTTCCAAATTCTTGTTTTTGTTTATGAAATTTGGTTATGATTCACTAATTTTCTTAAAAGAAAATGAAATCACATACAGAGAATTTGAGTAAACACAAGATTAAATTTCAAAGCAAAAAACCGAAGACCTAATTATCCAACGAGATCTTAATTTTTAATTTTTGATTTTTGAAATTTAAACCTAGAACTATTATTTCAATCTATTACTTTGATATCTACCTCTTATTTTTAAGCAAAATTTGAAAGTTTAAAATATAATTTTTAAATATTTATTTTGATTTATGAAATTTAATTAGAATTCACAATTTATTTAAGATATGACAAAACATATATATAGAATTAAGGTAGATCCAAACGTAAATTTCAAAAATAAAAAATTAAAATGCAAACTATTTAGGATTCTCTAATTATAAGGGCAGTTTGTTTTGAGTAATTATGTAGATTTTATAAACCAGTTTTTATAATCACTTTTTAAAAGTCTTATACAAACGAGTTATTATTATTTTTTTTTCTTTATAATCACTCAAAATAACTACTTATTTTTAAACACTCAAAATAAGCACTTAACAATTTTACAAACTCAGGAACAGACTAATGAAACACTATTTCATAAACTAAAAAAATGGTTTATTTTAGGATAATAATAATTTGGCGGTGGAGTAGCCATGCTGGTTGCTTTTCTGGGTGGCTTCAATTTATAAGATAATAACGAAAAAAATTACATATTTATATATTTAATTAAATTGGTTTAGGTGGGTGTTGAATTTAATAATAACAGAACAAAAAGAAAAGCTTACTTATTGGGTAATGAAACTCTGTCAACCACAAATCTTTAGACACAACTTGTAGGGTTATTAAGTAGCAAAGTGTCAATTACAAAGCTGTCTTTTTTTAGTTAATGAAAATTATTTAAACAAACTGTGTGTGTTGGTGCCCAAAATTGAATTGATTATTTGTATTTGGTTTACCATTTTGTTCATTTAGTAAGGACAATAATAATAGGGTGTGGGGTATTGATGTTGTTTGGTTCTTAATTTCTCCTTGCAACAAGACATGGTTTTTAGATAAGTTGAACCAACCAACATCATTTTTCAATAACAATCATTATATTGATATTAGATACTAATCAAACTTCAAAACTTATCATCACTCTTATTAGTAAAGAATATTTTAATAAAATTATTTACTTGTACTCAAAAATATTTCTCTCAAGCTACAAACTTGGTTCAAGTTCACTTGATTGAAGTGTATCAACTTTTACCTTATTGAAAAATCAAATTGATTTCAAAAGAGATGTTGGTGCAGCCGTTACACACCACCTCTTCTACCGCCACTAGCTTCACCCTTCGTTGTTTCGCCATGGCACTATAAAGAATTGGAAACATGAGCTATCACTCTTTCTCTCCCTAGAAAATGCTCTATTGAATAAAAGAGTTTGCTATTGAAACAGATCGTCTGATTAACGAAAGAGGAACGCAAAAAACCTTCTTCATGTTCCTCCTTCCGGAATCGGTTGAATGGATCAGAGCTTCTATGCAACAACTTTTGGGATGGCAAATGAATATAAGATTCTACAAGGATACTCTGACTCCCGACTATAAGTTGTGGATCGAAAAAACTTCAAACAGAAGAGGATTGATTGCTGAGATCTATGGATTGGATAATATAGGGGGAAAGTTGTTCTGATGATTTTAGAAGGGATTGACTACAAAGGTTGGAAATCTTTTACATACATGATCACTTTCATGTCTAAAATAAACTAGATGTATCATAAACTTTCATGTCTTTCTCTCAACAATAAAAAGGTGAGTATAGGATCCAACTCTCTCTCTATTCAATTTAACCTAAAAGATGACTCCCTATGGTTGTACACTAGCGTCTATGGCCTTGTCAAACGTCGTTTTAGGCATTTATTTTGGAGAGAACTCTTAAAATTGTGTGGTTTTTGTTCTCCGATCTGGATGATTGGCGGTGATTTTAATGACTATAGATGGGCTTTCGAATCCTCTGCATTTCGTCCCTCCAGAAGGAACATGAAAAGTTTTAATGACTTCATTTCTAGAGTCGATTTGATTGACCCTCCGACTGTTAATGGTATTGTTACATGGTCCAATCTCAGAGCCTCTCCTAATTTGTCTAGGCTACACAAGTCCTTGTAACTGAAGGTTGGCTTAATACTTTTCAATTGCATCACACTAGACGATTAACTCGAATTGTCTCTGATCATTTCCCCATCACTCCGGAAAATTACTGAGTCAAGAGTTTAGTATTTCTCTTCAAAATAGTATTGACTTAGTATTCTAACATTTAAATACCTTTTTATGATAGTTTTGGTTTAAAAGAAAAAGAAAGAAAACTAAATAAAGGAAATTAATTACATTTTTACGATGATGGGAGCCCTATTTTAGGTTGGTTGCTTTTGGAGCAATTTTCCAAACTTCTCACACGTACAAGGGGAGAGAAAAGAGAGAAATTGTTGTTTTGTTTTTAATTTTCTTTTATTAATTAAAAGAAAAAGGACCTCATTTAAAATCCCAAAACCCTACTTTTCCTTCTTCTCTTTTATTGGAATTTGTGCGCTTCTCCACCCATTCTCTCTCTTCTTTCTCGATTTCTCTCTCTCACCTTAGCTCTCTCGTCTCTTCCTCTTCTCCCCAATCCGACCGATAGATGCGACAGCTCGCTACCGCGTGCACATCGATAACTATGATTTGTTAAGTGGGACTAGTGACCAATAATTATAAAAATCGACACCTTAACTTGAGTATTAGAAAATAAGGAGCTTTGACCTACTTCGCCCAGCCAACCGAGTTGATTGAGACTCGGGCCTCGAGAACCCAATTTTTGAAGTTCGACCCCTTTTTATATTTTCAATGTCCTGAGTCCGCTTTTATGGTCGTATGTGCTAATTTTAACTCATTAACATTATTTTAGCCAGTTTTTGTTGGTGAATCTTCCGGTGTTGTGGCTCGAGCAGCTTAAAGCAAACTTAGGAGCTATCAGCCAAGGTAAGGGGATTATATTCTTAATTTGAGAATTCTTATGAGTAATGTATGAGCATGAACACATGATGCATTCATCCATACTGTTAATGCATACAGTATAAGCCCACCTATAGGTATTTATTGAAGCCCCGGGTTGGTAGATCCCGAAAAGGGTTGCCCTGGTAGTCTCATTGCTATTTATCAAAGACCCAGGAAGGCAGATCCTGAGAAGGGTTTCCCTGGCACCACAAAACTTTATATTCAAGACCCGCGACGACATTATCTCACTTGGGTTGCCTTGGTGTATCCATTTGTTGCATGTATTATTTGACATCATATGTTTGCACCTTATTCACTATATTCATGTGTCTATACTGATCTCAAGTTGGGAATCCTTACTGAGATTAATAACTCACTCATATCCTCTGTGGGTTTCCACAAGTACGCACGGGCTTTATTAAGATGCATGATCTCAAGCTGTAGAGACCAAGGGCTTGTCTAGATCTTATTCTACATGCATCACTTGATTTTATTTTCTTTTTAGTATTTGCATGGATTTATGGAAGACATGTGTTTTGCCAAGTTTTCTCTTTATTGAACTGCTTTATGAACTAGGTACCGTATTATTGGATGATTTTACAAACTATTTTGATGATTATTTATTTAGGCAATTACTAAACATGTCCTAGTTTTAAAGGTAGTTTTAGTCATGCATCTAGGGTAAACGCCTAGATGGAACCCTTGATAGGGTCGGGCCTTTGCATACTCGATCCTCATTAATGGGCAGGCCCACCGTCCTTTTGTGCCAAGAAAGGGTCTTAGACATGGAGCTCTATTATCTCCTTATCTATTCCTTGTATGTGAGGAGGGTCTCTCAGTGTTTCTTAATAGGAAAGAATCTCTCAGCTTTTAAAAGTTTACAAATTAATAAGAGATGCCCCTCTATTTCTCATTTATTTTTCGCTGATGATTGTTTGTTGTTTTTTAGGGCTAAGCCTGAAGATTGCAAAGCTATTAAAAATGCCCTTATCTGTTACGAGTTGGCTTCAGGTCAGACGATCAATCTTGATAAGTCAACAGTGAAGTTTAGCAAAAATATGGGCAATGATTCTAAGGTTGTGATGTATGGTGTTTTAGGCGTGAAGATTGGATAATGTAAAGACCCGACCCAAACTATGAGTCTAAACCTAGGGTTTTTACCATAATGCATGAGTTTTCAACACTAAGATGTGTGGACATGTTCTTAAAAATAGAATATTCGAATAAAAGATTTAACTGTCATTAAGTTCAAAAGCTCTAAAAATAGGTTATGGGTACCCGAGTAAGAATCCAAAACAAAACATCATTTAACTACCAAAAGAATACACATGTCCTGAAATATGCTGAAGAAACATAAAGAAAATAAATAGTAAAAGTGCAGTGGTGCCCATGGTCAAACTCAGCTCGATCATCTATCCCGGTACCGACCTGTTAAACCTGTGGAACTTACATATTAAACAATGTCCCCTATGCGACGCCGGTGTCAATGCACACACCAATAAGAGTCTTGTCCCCTATGGGACGGCGATGTCAATACACGCATCAATAAGAGTCTTGTCCCCTATGGGACGACGGTGTCAATACACGCACCAATAAGAGTCTTGTCTCCTATGGGATGGCAGTGTCAATACACGCACGAATAAGAGTCTTGTCTCCTATGTGATGGCAGTGTTAATACACGCACCAATAAGAGTCGTGTCCCCTATGGGACGACGGTGTCAATACACGCACCAATAGGAGTCTTGTTCCTATGGGACGGTGGTGTCAATACACGCACCAATAAAATTCTTGTCCCCTATGGGACGGCTGTGTCAATACATGCATCCTGATTTGAGCCTTGTCCCCTATGGGACGGTGGTGTCAACGCACGCACCAAATACAAGTCTTATCCCCTATGGGACGTCGGTGTAGGCTAGTCCGCTATGGAACATCCCGGCCTATCACGCACCTTAAATGGTTTACAATGAAACATCGAACAGAGCACCTATCTTACGAACATCACCGGATAGCAACACAACATCACCAAACACATAACCAGATATAAACATATATGTTCAGTTCTATCTCAATAACCATGTAAAGGCCAACCTTCAAAATAATACAACAACATCAAATAAGCCGCGAGTCATATGAGCGTCATCAAGTATCAATACATCATCACAAATTCATACAATCACATATTCACACAAAATTGTACTTTCAATTCCATGTCCGATAGTTAGTACTAAACCAAGCATCACAAATCATACAAGCATCAATCAATTAAGAAATCATCACTAAATGGTCAAACAGTCAAAGAGTCTTACACTTTCTAACCAACATACCCTATACACACATTTTACATAGTCAACAAAAATAATGGTCAAACTTGGTTTAAATGGCTAAAGTGCCATGTAATGGTCAACATTACACTTGGCCTTGGTTCAAGCATGCTATCATGGATCAACTCCAAGTTAAATGTTCAACAAAACTCTTAAAGCTTAACAAAGTGTGAATAATACATCAATGGTTCATAATTTTCCAACAATAGTGTTTGTATTGCAATAGTTATATGGAGTTTTAATATATTTGTATGGTTCAACAAAATATGGTCTAAGATGTCCAATTTGGCAAGACATCAATTTAGTCCAACTAGTAAAATACAATCGAGTGGCCATATTTGGCCAGGAAGGTCAATTAGTCTACCTAAAATTTACTAAAAAAAAGGAATTTAACTATTGGTTCAAGTTTAATCAAGATGCTCCAGTAATGGAGATTTTCATATACAATGCACAATAAATCTCCTAGATTCATAACTTAGCTCACTGCCATTAACACAAACCATGGGTTTAACCACTTGCTAAAATAAAATAATGTTGTAAGTTAAAAATATCCCGAAAGACTCGAAAGAGATTGGGACCTGCACGAAGGACAAATAAGCCAACACCAACCCCCTGAGGGTCGATCAAATAGAGGCCTCGACCCCTAGGGGGTCGGCCAAGTCCATTGCCGACCCCCCGGGGGACGGCCAAGTCCATTGCCGACCCCCCGGGGGACGGCCAAGTCCATTGCCGACCCCCCGGGGGACGGCCACGCCATTGTCGACCCCCCGGTCGGCCTTGCCATTTTCGAGCCCTCGGGGGTCAGCCTCACCATTGTCGTCCCCCTAGAGATCGGTCAAATTGAGGCCACAACCCCCTGGGGGTCGCCCGAGTCCATATCGACCCTCCGGGGGTCGCCCGAGCAAGTCTGACTCCTCTGGGGTCGGCCAAGGAAGGCCTTGACCCCCCAGGGTCGGTCCTTGCAACCTCACCCTTCTCGGGTGCGGCAACAAGTAGGTCAATCCGAGTGGATTGGCTAGGAGGTCAAGACTCTCCTAAGAGTCGACCAAGTCCAAGTAACGTTTGGAGGTGTTGCACCCCATGACGTCGCCCGTTACAACGAGTAGGTCAATCCGAGTGGATTGGTCATGGAGGTCAGAACTCTCCGAAGAGTCGACCGAGTCCAAGTAACGTTTGGAGGCGTTGTACCCTGTGGCGTTGCCCGTTATAACAAGTAGGCAATCCGAGTGGATTGGCCGTGGAGATTAGGACTCGTGGAAGACTCGATCGATTCTAAGTAACGTATGAAAGTGCTGCACTTCGTAGCATCACCCGTTACAACGCGTGGGTCGGCCCGATAGGGTTGGCCGTGGAGGTCAGGACTTTCCAAAGATCGTTACACCTACAAAGGGTAACGGTCAGGAGTTATGTCGGTATTCATACTCGACTTAATGACAGATGTTTCTAACGACCGGCCATTATATCGCCATAAGTGAGCGGCAGCGATTACTAGACCGGCTGCTATTAAAGTCAAGTCATTTCTTCCTTTCAAGGGACGGATCCTAAGCTAAGTACTCTTCAGCCATTCCTACAGTTCTAAATTATTCTCCTAAATTCCATTTCTGACTTAGGCATCTGAGGCCCTGTGGCTCACACCACACCGGTGTGTCCTAATTTTGCTTTTTTGCAGGCCCTTTCATCCTCAGTTAAACAAATTATTATTGTGGATATTCGTTGACCATTTTTTGGCATGAACAAATAATATACGCATGGGTTTAACGACGTCAACCAAGGAGCTCAACAAACACCAAAATGAAAACTTACAAAGAAAAAAACAATAGATTCCGAATATGGACTATTTTACTTGTGATGGACGGCAACGACAAAATCACGACCGACGACTTATGCTTCTTCTACATGACAGCTCGAGCAAGCTACGGCGGCGGATCTGAGCGAGCGCGAACGTGGCTGGCTGCGGCGGCACTAGGAAAGCGCTAGCTTGCTCAATGCTGGCGTGAACGACTTGCGGCGGATTGGTGAAGGGTGGCCGTAAAAGAAAAAAAAAAAGAGAAAGAATGGGGTGGATGGCTGGTTTGTTGAAGGAGAAGATGGAGGGGAGAGGGGAGTGCAGGGTTTACAAGAGAGGAGAGAGAAGAAGGTGATTTTGATGTAGGCTATGTCAAATCAACTTAAATTTAGAGAATGAGAGTGTTTGTTTATAGTGGATATGGAAAGTAGAACTAAGAATAGGGGGTTTTTTTTTTTGGAATGGGTTTTAACCCAAACCTTCTCGGAATATCTCAAATTTATTTATATAAACAAACATTTAATCAATTATAATTTAATTTAAGCCACCAACAAAATCAATAAATAATTACTTAAAAACTCATGATGTTCATTTAGTTAATTTCGAACGGAATAATTTATTCTTCCTTTTTAATTAATAAACAAAATTAGTAAGGTTTTCAAACTATTACAATTTGAAAAAATAAAACCCAATTTTCGTTAATAGTAAATTTTAGGTTGTTAGAGATAATCTGGGTATCCACCTTGGTGTCCTCTCTCAAAATTATCGAAGAAAAAAAGATCTTTTAGCTGTATTGAAAGTCGTGTTGGCAAGTGTATTCAGAGCTAGAAGGGCAAACTACTTTTCAATGGGAGTAAAGAAATATTGGTCGTGGGTTAAGTCATCCCTACTTACGCTATGAGCTATTTCAAACTCCCAAAATCTTTTATCGAGAAGCTAGAGGGTATGTTTGCTAAGTATTGGTGGGGTGAGCCTTCGGATCATCACAAGAGGAAGGCGCACTGGATGAGTTGAAAGAAGTTGGGCATTACAAAAGCAGAGGGAGGGCTCGAGTTTCGCAATCTATATCATTTCACCAAGCCCTCCTTGCAAAGCATAGCTGGAGATTGTCTAGGAACCGGAACTCAGTTCTGTTCAATTTTCTAAGGGGCAAGTATTTTCATGATAGAGATTTTTTGAATGTTGATGCTTCCAACAACGCCTCCTTCACTTGGAAGAGCATCGTTTGGGGAAAGGAATTATTTCTTAAAGGTTATCGTTGAAAAATTGGTGACAGTAGTTTGGTTAGGGTGGGGAAAGATCCTTGGGTTTGTCTGGATGGTTGGTTTGGAGAGCGTGATGTTCTCCTGGATTTGAGGGATCGGAAGGTGGCTGAGCTGATTGTGAACAAAAGCTAGAATGCCCCTCTGATATTGGAGTCTTTCGTTGAGGTGGTTGTTGAGGCCATTTTAAAGACCTATCTCAGTCGGTCTAATTGTTGTGATTAAATCATTTGCGCTAAAGATACTAAAGGAAGATTTTTTGTTAAGACTGTTTGTGCCCTTGCGAGGGTGGCTGGTAGAATCAACGAGGCTTTGTCCTCTAATGGGACAAATTCTAATTCCCCTTAGAAAAAGCCTGGTCCCTTAACTGCACCCTCCCCCCCCCCCCCCCACCAGATTAAAATTAATGTCTGGAGCTTAATTCGGAATGTGATTCCTTCCAAGGATAATATCTATCACTGAGGCATCGACATTGATAGACGTTGTGTGATTTTTAACAAGAGAAGAAGAGTAATGTGCATTTATTAAAAGGATGTAAATGGGTGATTCCGGTTTGGATGAGTTTCTTCCCTCAACTCTTGGATTTCTCTGATTATTTTTGCTTTTCAATCTTAGGGAAAGACTTTTGGTTGGGTTTTTATGCTAGAATTCCAAGTTTTGAAAGGCGTAAGGCTTTGTTCGTGCTTTGGGGAATCAAGCATTTTAGAAACCTTATTTTCCATAACAAGGGCAAAGAACAACCTAAAAGTCTTTCTGATATCATTTTAAAATATTTTAACGCTTTTTCGATTTCTATGGCAGGAAGCTTTGTCCCTTGGAAAAGCCTGGATTGCTCTCAAAGCGCTTTATGGAATCCTCCTCCAAAGGACTCTTGGAAAGCTAAATGTGGATGTTGCTAGGGACTCTGGATCGGGAAAATGGGGCATTGGTTGGATTGTTCAGGACTCTAAGGGTCTCTTACTGTTGTTTGGTTCCGAGCAGGGTTTATCGAGTTGAAGCTTTAAGCAAATGGAGGTTGTTGTTATTTTGCAGGGCATCCGTGAAGTTAAGTTGAAGAGCGTTAGCCCTTGCCTTTGTTTATGATTGAATTTGATGCTTCTGTTGTTATCAATGTTATCGTGGCAGATTCTTCGAATTTAATTAGCTGAGTTCAACAATGTTATTATTGACATTAGGCTTTCTATCCTTAGGATAGGGATGTTATCTTTCTCCTATTATAGCAGATCTTGTAATCGTATTGCTAATATGCTTGCTAAAGGTAGGATTTTGAGTTGTGATTTAATTGGTGATGGTTGTTTCGTTAGTAATTGTGATTTGTCCAGTTTTTGAAGGGGTTATCTCCCCCTCGTATTAATTCCACAATTGTGGAAGAGTGTATTGTCTCTGTAGCTTTCTGCTAATGAATAAATGTTTTTTAGTTAAAAAAAAAACACTATTTTCATTGGTGATTGTTTTTTAATCTTTTCTATAATATATTTTCAAATCGTTACATTTAAAAATTTGAAAATAAATTGACTTAGAATTTAAAATATTTATATTAAAGAAAAATGAAATTCGTACATAAAAAAATAAAAATAAGGTTAAAATGTCATTTTGGTCCTTAGAGGTATTTGTTTTATTTCAATCTCGAGACTTCCAAATATTCAATTTTATAGTCACTAATCTGACTTTTAAGTTAAACAATGATACTCTATGTTAAATAATTCTTTTTTTCAATCTTAAATTCGGTCTCTTTTCTCTCCATTTCTCATTCTTTTTCTTTCTACAAGCTTTCTCTCCTTAAATCCATCCCGGCCTTCCTTCCTTCCTTCTTTTCTCTTCCATATCTTTCCATATATTTACAACAAGGAAAAGAACCAAATGAAAGAGAATAGAACCAACAAGGAAAAGAAATAGGAAGACAAAAGAAGGAAGGAGGAGAAAGATGGATCAAAGACAGAAAACTTATAGAGAAATAAAGAATGATAGACGGAGAAGAGAGAACGAATTTAAGAGTGAGATTTTTGTTTCTTTTTTTAATTACTCATTGAGGATTATTTTTTTACTTTTTTAATACTTCAAAACCAAATTTAAACATTTAAAACTTAAGCATTTAAAACTTAAGTTATTAAGATTACACAAACAACTAAGTTAAAAAATCAAAATTGGATATTTAAAAAATTAAAGACTACAAAAATAGATAAAAATAATATTTTAACCTAAAAAAAAACTCCATTCTCAAAAAAAAAAAAAAAAAAAAAAAAAGTGCCTCGATAGTGATAACTCAATAAAAATAGACATATAAAAATCTAAAAAAAAAGAAAACAAAAGCAAAACAATTTGACTTTTTAAATGAATTATAAATTGCTTTAGTGGGTGGCATAATGGCTAGTACTTCACTTTTTGAAGTCAACTTATGAGGGGAAAGTTGCAATCCAAATAACTTGCATTATTATGGAAGGACATCATTGAAACTTGAGGCATTTCACATGGTTGGCTTCTAAATGCCTCTAAACATGTCCAAAAAAACTTTATGTGGCTCCCTCTAAATAGAATGATAATGAAATCAAGCTCAAAATTTTAAAAAAATAAAATAAAATAAAAAAATAAAGAAAAAGAAAAAGGACATAACCAAACCCCTAGTGCATACTCTAATCTAGTAAACAAGCCATGAGTTAAATAGTTTTTTTAAAACAAAATACTGTTTGGTTACGAATTTGATCATTTTAAACAGCTCTAGAGGTAGATGCACATAATATACGATTTTGAATGTGTTTTGTTTTACAACATTATTGTTCGAAAGAGAGGAATATTTGTAAGTTGAATGAAAAGTATTATTGATACATTATTGGGTAAACAACTATATACACACATATATAGTTGGTGATAATTTTTTCGGTTCAAGAAACTTTAATATTGAAGGTATAGTACCTTAATTGATTTTACTTTTTTTTTAATTAAGTACGGTTGAGCAATTGGTCAAAAATTTATATCAATATTCAAAACGATATTATGATATATTATCCATTAAATTATGAAACGGTGTGAACAGAAGTACCAACCCATCCATATCCTTTTAAAAAGATTTTACGTGCGAGTGAAATAGTTGATCCTACTCCGACAAATTACTATAGAAAAAGTAAAATAAAATGTTATACTATCTCATTATAAATACAAAGCATATATCAAACAGAACATTCTTATTAAATTGTGACATGAAATATTGGAAAAGTTAAAACTATATATAGTATACCTATATAGACCAAAGACACACTATTCCTTTACTCTTTTAGTTTTTGACAGACATTTTTAAACACATTTACACAAACCAAGGAAAGAAAAACCTTTTCAATTTTATAGACAATAAAAGAAGAAGAAAACAACAGTTCATGAAGGACACCTAGTCTTTTTCATGTCCTGTTAATTGTAGTCGTCGGCAGCGGTTGCCGGAGCAATGCTTCCCGGGTGAACTTTGTTCTTCCTTGCAAGCAACGAACTGCTACCGGAGCTTGCGGTGGCGGTGGCCTCGCCTCGGGACAATCGATCCGCTTCCATTCTCTCGAACTTCTCCTTCTGTTGTTTCTGTAGGATGTGAATTTTGGCGTAGGAAGCTCCAATGGAAGACATGGTTTTGGAAAAAAATAGGTAACAAAAAAGGAGATAAGTTTTTTTTTGTTGTTTTTTTTTTTTGGAAGTTTGTTTTGGTGTGTTTAGAAGCTTTGAACTTGGTTGTATTTATAGGACATGCATGTCTTTGGTTAGGGCAGCTCATCTAATTAGATAAATTAATTCCCATTGGTCAAAAACCAATATGGTTTCTTTTAATTTTTAATCAATTAATTCAACTGTCTTTGTCATAAAAGGAGAAGAAATATTTAATTATTAATCTCCAATTGTGCATTATCTAAATTTAAAAAATATCCATAATGTGAATGTCTGTTATACGACCCTTCTCTTATACAACCCTTACAAACCCTAAACTTATGAACTAAGAATGCATAAGTTATACACAAACTTTATGGAATCACAAGATATACAAACTTAAGTTTCCACATAAACCAACATTTTATTCCATTCAAACCAAAGAAATAAGTAATTCAAAAATTTATATTCTCCTTGAAACCGTATTAGGTAATGTGGAGTTTTAGTTCAAAAATCAATCGATAATGAGATAAATCAGATATATACTATGTAATATGCTATCATATATTATTAACCTCAAACAAGCATTCGGTCAAATAAAAATAAAATTGAGATTCGATACAATATTGATGAATTCAAAGAAGACATTATCTTGAGAGAACTAGTTGAAAATTCCACATTGTAATTATGAAGATGTACCTTTAACATTTGTAAATTATATATAGATACATTATTTCTCTTATAATCAATTGGTTTTTAAATAAAACTCTCAACTATATAATAGTAACTCATATAAATAAGACTCAAATTTGAAGATCGATCAATTATATAAACCTAGACTTATATAAAACTCACCTTCTATAATACATTCTAACTTTTTACAACTTTAAACTCAACAAACCGCCATGCATGTAATGTAACATTCGAGTTAAAAAGAGGTATGCAAATGAACGAAACACCGCATCAAAATGAGATGAAGCTTTAAGATTACTGTTGATTGTGAAATTGCGACCAATAATAAATTGTCACATCATTTAGAAATAAATCTAATTAAATATTTGGTCAATTAAAAATTAATGATTATCTCAAAATTAATTGGATTAAAAAGTTGTTTTATTTGAATTTTAGGCCCAAATTAAGTTAGGCATTAATCCTTGTAGTGGGCTTAAAGATCCCCGAAACTCGAGCAAAACAATAAATTCCAAAGACCCATCAAACTTCAACCTGAAAGTCAGGTCCAAAAACCCATAAAGCCCAAATCCAATGGTTAGGCCCAAAGGCCCATAAACCACAAGTTCACAAGTCCATGGTAACTCTAAAAATAGAGAGTCCTCCCTCATTTACAAAGGACCCTAAATTGAGAACAGCTGAGACTCAGGAACTTCAAAATCTTCAGCCAGACAATACAGAATTCAGAGCATCCAACAAATCAAATTCATAAGTCTTCAAGATCAATCAGACAATCGCTTCAGAATTCAGAACACTCAACGACAAATGCTCATTCAATCCGTTTGTTTCTTCGCCATCAAACTGAAGATTCGATCATCCTTCATTTGAGAACAAGCTTGCAAATCCTCAGATCAGCATCTCCAAAGTCCACATTCTAGAGAGAAAGAATCAGAGGAAAAATATTAGAAATTGTAACACGCTCACATATTCAAATCAATAAATTTTCAAAATTTTATTTACATGTGTCTCATTTCTACTCGTCTGTAAAAATCTCGTGTGAGCAACTATGTATATATGATAATGGTTACGAAAAGTTTAAAAGAGAATTCATTATCTTCTATGTCAGTAGCTTAATCACAAGAACTCAAATTAAGCATGTTTGATCCGAAACAATTTCATATCAAGCGATCACATCTAAAATATTTTTCTATAAGTGTTAAGAATAAATATATCGTTAAGATATACTCTAGAATTTGCTAGATTTGGTATTTGAATATTAATAGATATTCAAACGGATTTATTAGGATATTGTTATATATTATTTAGGATTTGTTAAAAAATCTTCTGATGTGTGAACAATGAAAAAGCAAAGGGTTTATGCCTTTCTCATTGTATCAAAGCCACCCTAATTTCCAAAATTATTAGTTGTGTATCTGTCAAAAAGAGTTATTGACAATTTATATGATGCATGTTTAGCATCTTATTTTGTTGTATATTATAGTCTGCAACATGATTTAATGAAAATGTAACAAATTCATGACATCGGTGCAATTCGTGTGATGCAATCAAGTATCGTATTTGCAATATTTATGTCTGAAGGAATGATCGGCGACAATTTGAGGATTCATAAACTTCGTGCGATTTATGAGGTGCAATAAACTCAATATAGGTATGTTCGATACGACGATTTGATTGATAAAAAATGTAACATGGCGTGCAATGATTTTATCTTCAAGTTGAGCATGTGTATTAATTACATGTTCCAACTTCAGAGAAGTGTTAAGAATAAATATATCGTTGAGTTATTTTCTAAGATTTGTTAGATTTAGTTTTTAAATATTTGTAAAGATTCAATAGAATTTATTAGGATACCATTAGATATTATTTAGGATTTGTTAATGTTATGGGTGAAATTATCCTCGTAATGTCCAGACAAGGCATGCCCGGACCAGCAAGGTCTTGGTCGAGCTCAAGTTCGGCCGACCTCAAGGCCTAGCTTAAGGTCGAGCTCGAGACCGAGCTCAAGCTCAAGGTCGAGGCTGAGGTCAAAGTCGGTCGAGCTTGAAGCCAAGGCTGAGCTAAAGGCGAAAGAAGTTTGACACCCCCCCTCTCAAGAGTCGGCCGAGAGAATCCACAACCCTCGTGGTCAGCCCCACTATAAAGTGACCAACGGATACCGCCGATAACGGCCGAGAGACACGCCGAGAAAGTTTGACACCCTCGGGGTCGGCCGAAGGAATTCAGACCGAGGTCGGGCCCAGTATAAAGTGACAAACGGATATCGCTGATAACGGCCGGAAGTCACTCTAAGAAAGTCTGACACCCCTCGAGGGTCGATCGAGGGAATATAGACCCTCAAGGTCGGGCCTAGTATAAAGTGACGAGCGGATATCGCGGATATCGCCGATAACGGTCTGGAGTCACGCCAAAAAGTCTGACCACCCCTAGGGGAGTCGCGCGTGGGAACTAGGTCCCTTGTGGTCGAACCTTGTCAAAATTCGACTCCTCTTGGTCGATCGAGGCTACCCCCAGGCAGGAGTGAGTCATGGAGGTCGAAACTCTTTGGAGACGATCAAACCAATGTGACGAGTGGATATCGCCGATAACGGTCATGAGTCACACCAAATAGTCTGGCTATCTCGAAGCGGGGTCAGCCATAGGAACCAGGCCTTATGGGCCATACCATGTTCAAACCCAACTCCTCAGGGTCGGTCGAGACTACTCCCAGATGGGGTGAGTCATGGAGGTCAGACTTTGAGGAGACGACTAAGTCCGCAGTAACACCTGGACACCGCCGATAACGGCCAGGGGTTACACCAAGTAGCCTATACCAAACAAGAATAGCCATGGAATTACCAGGCTTCGGGGGGCCGAACCATGTTCAAGCAACTCCACAAACTAAACGGTTACACCTTCAAAGGGTAACAGTCGAGAGTTACACTGGTGTTAATGCCCGGCTTAAATGGCAGCTGTTACAAACGGCTAACCATTAAGTCGTCATTAGTGAGCTGCAGGGGTTACAGTATCAACTGCTATAAAAGTCAGAATGATTCTCATTTCTAAGGAGGCCAAGTGAAATAAGCCAAATCAAGCTGAAAGATGCTGCTACGCTCCGTAAGCACGTTCTAAAAGCTCTCAAGCTTTCTAAACACTCTCCTAAACCCGTTTACTGCCTTAGGCATCGAAGGCCATGTGACTCACACCACACTGTTGTGCCTAATTTTGTTTTTTTTGTAGGCTGCTCGTTCTCGGTAAAACAAATATTTACCGTACGTTGACCCGTTGACCATTTTTTCCCATCAACAATTAAGAAATTTTTTGATGCTTGATATATCATGTATTATATATGTGTGAAAAATTAATGAAAAACCAAAATAGTTAAATCTTGATAAATTTAAGAAGTCATAGCTCTAATATGATAATAAATTTGATAAAGTTATAAACTTTAAAAAAAGCCTAAATATATAAAATATCAAATCTTGAAAATTTTCTAAACAAATCTTAATACTATCGAACTAATACCTTATATATGTATTAATATTCAAATATCAAATCTAACCAATTTAGAAAATAAATGAATTGATATATATATTCGTAACATAGGCATAGAAACATGACATGGAATCTGAATTGGTCAATTTCATTGGCCAGAACAGCCGACTAATTCCAACTATTAACGAACAAAAATTGAATTATACTAAAACCAAAGTACAACACTAAGCATGCCACATCTTTAAATTAGAGTTGGTGAAATGAAAACCATGTATTAAAAAAAATAATATTAGTTATAGTTAGGTAATTATTTAATGTGAAGGGATTAGAAATACTTTAATATTGAAAAGCTCTAATGAGAAGGAATAATGGTGCTTAGGAGAAAGGCATTTATCAGGTTACCAAATTAAAGTGGCAGAACCACACAAAGACTCAATGTAGAAATTTTAAATTTTAATTTAAAAATAATTAGTAATGGCAGCCCCATGGCATAACTATTGATTATTAACCACAAATGATGCCACGTCAGATATGGTTTATTGAAATTGGAAGCTGCCTAACTGGACATTTTGTTAGTTAATCACTCCTTAATTATTTTCTTAATTAGCTTTTGTTGGGATCCAAGTTGGATTAGTCCCCTCTTTTATTAAACCAACTGGATAGTAAATAAATTTCCTTGTGCTAAAGATATTGATATTGAATAATAGGTTGGTGCGGCAGTCATCATTTTCTTTTTCTTTTTTTTCTCGTGTTAAAATATTATTTTGTTCTTGTTTTATTTTGGTCTCTAAATTTTTAAAGGGTTTAATTTTAATCACTAAACTTTCACAACGTTCAATTCTAGCTAATTCGTAGTCTTTTACTTTTTATCTAATTTTGGTCTTCGACTATCAAAATGTTGAAAAATTATCTTTTTAGTTAAATGATTTTTTTTTCTTGCTTGTAATTTATTGTCTCTCTTCGATCTTTTATCATTTTTTTCTGAAAGTTTTATCTCTCTTTAATTCACCTCTTTCATCCTCTTTTCTTATACATTTTTCTTTCTTTCTTTTTCATATTGGTTCCATGGTAAACTATGAACCTTGAAGACAAAAAGTCAAAAATCAAAACCGAAAATTAATTATTTAAGAAAATAGTCATCACTACATTTGATTATAAAATGATTGCATGGAAATTATATTGCATGAGTTATTCTAGCAAAATAATTATAAATGTAGGAAATTCTAAAATATTTGCATCTTATGACGGTCAAACCCAGACTACGGTCTCATCTAGGCCCTTATCCTAGATGCATGAGTAAATCTATCTTTAATCACTATAGACATGTTGAATAGTACTTTTATTGAAAGAAAAATCATAATGTAGTTCATAAATACTAGTAAAAAGGGTACCCAGTTTAAAACATAAAAACAAATGAATGAAGTAAAACAGTCACATGTTTCTATAGTCAAACTATGCGAGAAATAGGAATAATACAGAAAACAATAAATGACACGAGTACATGGTCCCTTCAACTCCAGATCAGCCATCCTATAAAGTTCGTGTTTACCTATAGAAATCTATAGTGGAAATGGTGAGTTCGTGAAAACTCAGTAAGGATACCTAACTTGGGATTAGTATAAGCATAAATAAAATTAACTGCAGTAAGATCACATCAATGAATGATAACAATCAATAAGTAGTATTTTCGGGTAACACTTAAATGTTGTTTATTTGCCTAGACTTATGATAATGAAGATAGATTGTTTGGGTATCCTATGTAACAAGATTTCCTTCCAGGTCTTATGATGATCAATAGATGTGCCTAGGTATCGTTGATAGTGAGATTACTCGTTAGGTCTTAATAGTATAGTAAAGATGTGCCAGGGTATCACAGGTAACAGAATTATCTGCTAAGTCTTATAATATATTATAAGGCTTGCCTGTGTATCATATAAGAATGATTACCTTCAAAATCTTTTAGCGAGAAATGATAGATGCTTGGGTATCACATATAATGAAATTACCTATTAGATCTTATATTATTATAGTAAAACAAGCATAGTGGCGCATGCTAACAAGTGATAATAGTAAAACGTGCTCGAATACAAGCACATGAGTAGCAATTAACATGCTTACCTAACATAGATTCATAATACAATTTAGGAACACGAGTCAATCAGCATGACATCAAACATGTATAGTATACTTTCTTCAATAACATTTCAGCAGGCATCAATAACCCATAATACGCTATGTACTCCTAAACATATTTATAATTACCATTAGGATCTCAAGTTAAGCATATGGATCCCTTACCTTAGACAAAATCCACTAAAGTTACCTTAAAGATGAAAACTATAACTCTTGGAAGTTTCCTAAAAAAACACTGACCAAAACAGCACCAATGAGTCAAAATTAGCACCTAAAACCTTCAACATCATACTTAGAACGTCGAAAATACCCAAAATAGGCTACTTGGAAAATATCTCCAACGAACAGTGGCAGCGCGTGAGGTTGGATGCGTAGGAAACCAAAATTGCAGCTTTGGGATGTGTGGCACATGTTAAGAGGCTTCAAGCATGATGGAAATACGCTTTCCTCAGGTTCGAACGTGCGTCATGCTCGGGAGAAAATTCCCTTCTTTGAATTGGCTACAAAATTGCGATGGCCAGGTTCATTGAGGCGGCGACATGTGACGCTCCTAGGGTGGCTTGTCTTCCTTAGGAACAAACGGTATAGAGCACATAACTGTCAGGTCTGAGTTTTCAGCGGCGTTGTCGGGGAAGACGCGCGTCGATTGGTCCTCAGCTCTACAAATGTGAGTGCAAACCAGACCAGGACAGGCGGCGGTTCTCTGCTCTGGTGGCTCCACGGATAGTCAAGGAATCTTTCGGTGGCGGTTATAGCAACTACCTTGCAATGATGTGGTCTATAATGGCTGGTGGATGGTTGTGTGATTATAACCTAGAAAATACCCCTTTTGTCTTTATACACAAGTCTAAAATAGTTGCAAAAAATTACCAAAATGTCCTTTTTGCTCAAAATGACATTTTTACCCCTAATTTTCAAATTTCAACTTTACCTCTCTCGCGATATTACTAGTTTAAGTTCTCCAAAGCAAAAATTCATTTGAAAATTCCTCTCAAAAGTCTCGGAAAGTCCAAAGTCTTCTCTTAAATGCTGAAAAGAAAGTTCGGGTTGTTGCACATCTATAGTCCTTAAATACGTTTTAATATTGTATTATAAATACTATATCATAAGAAAGAATGAGACAATATTCATTAAAATAATAACTACAGTTAGCTTTTCTTTTCTTTTTTTTTTTAATAACCTAATTATTTTCACTTGTTTTATAAGTTTTCCTTAAAATGAATTTCCTAAGAACTTGTTTTAAGTTTTGTTTTTTTTTTTTTTTTTGTTAGGATTGCCACAAATTTCAAAATTCAATATTAAAATTGAACTTTTAAAAAAATTCCTCCATTAAACTGGCCATTTGAATGTCCATTGTAAGAGTACTCTCTTGTGCCATGCCATAGATTTGCTTTGGTTAGATCTCATTAGATATCAACAATGCTGATTGTGCCATCTCAACATTCTTGTTGACAAATACATTCATTCTTGTTTCCAGTTAAAACAACTTTGAGAGTCTTTTGACGTTATTGGAATTATTCATATGATTTGCAAAATAAGATTCATTTTTTGTACCAATAGGTTCTCCATTACATTTAAATATTTCTACTATGATTTTCTTGAATTTTTCAATCATATATTTCTCATAGACAATTTTTGATAGAAACTAACAGTCTTGCTCTGTTGTGCAAGAAAAAATAGATACTCTGATACTACTCTCACTTAAAACATTCACATGCAAAAGTCTCAAATTCTTTATTTCACTCTTTTTACGAAAATAGTTAGGTCCTCTTTAATAACCATATAATTTATTGTTTTTAAAATTTAAGTTTGTTTTATTCAAATTTTCTATCTTTGATTTCATCTTCTCGTATATGTGAATTCTAATCAAATTTCATAAATCAAAACAAGTATTTAGAAAGAAAAAAACGTTTTTTGTTTATTTTTTACAATTATAAGTAAAATGTAGATATCAAAATTGTAATACCCTAATTAAAGAAAAGAAAGATCAAGGTTAAACGTTGACCAAGTTCGACCGACGTCATTTTAGTTAGGATAAAAAACCTGTCGCCGACTTATACTTAAGCAGTGCAATTTTCGTTTCTAAAGAAAATGATATCGTCTCGCTCTTCATTTGTTTTCGATTTGTGCCGATGATTCTATTTCTGAGTGGATTATCATTTGCAGGTTCTAGAAGCTTGAAGCATTAGGCGATACATACATTCTACCTCAGCTTGGAGGTAAGTAGCTATGTTTATATGTCGTATACATTCTTATTTGTCGTATGAATGTTCGAGAAACTAGTGTGGGCTGCTAGTTGTATTGCCCTATTTTTTAGTGAGGTATGAGTTGTTAAAGGTGGTTTATTGTCTCTTTAAGCGACATATGAGTTGTTAAGCGTTGTGTCACTCTTGTTAGAAAACAGTGTATAGCTAGAGTGTCTCACTCCATTGAAAGTGCGATATGAGGTGTTGGTGATATTTCACTCCTTTGGAAGTGCATGATGATTTAATAAAGAAGTTCAACTCATTTGAGGGTGCATGATAAGTTATTGTTGTTTTCACTTTGTTAAGGGTGTCGTGTGAGTTGCTAGAGATGTTTCACTATTTTGGGAATGCAAGGTGAGATGATAATGATAATTCACTTCTTTATGAGTATACTGTGACTTGTTAAAGGTGTTGCACTCACTTGAGAGTGTAGGGTGAGTTGTTAATGGTGTTTCACTTCTTTGAGAGTGTAGGATGAGTTGTTAAAGGTGTTTCACTTCTTTGAGAGTGTATGGTGAGCTGTAAAGGGTGTTTCACTCCTTTGAGATTGCATGTTGAGTTATTAAGGGTGTTTCACTCCTTTGAGAGTGCAGGGAGAGTTGTTAAGGGTGTTTCACTTCTTTAAGAGTGTAAAGTGAGTTTTTAAGGGTGTCTCACCCATTTAAGATTGCGGGGTGAGTTTCTAATGGAGTTTCACTCATTAGAGAGTGTAGGACGAGTTGTTAGTTATGGTTTACCTGTTTAAGCTTGTAGTCGTACTTGAATGCTGAGGATATTAAATCACACCTGAGCGATACAAGATTATTTGAGGTGTTAGTTAAAACATGTTCGAATGGTATATTATAAGTCAAGACATGAATGGATACAACTATGTGATTTTTATTTTTTGATGAAGTGGGATAAGTTGTATAAGCAGATGAATGGTCGGTGTTAATGGCTTATACTCGCTGGGGTTAGGGTGTATGACTCTAGAGTGGCTATGTCGTATGTGAGCTTTTTATTCCTCAATGGTAGTTGGAAGAGTGTGGGAATCGAACTTGGTTCTTGGGGTTGAGATTGGTTGTTAAACGTCTAGGAGGTGTGTTAGTGTGACTATTACGATGACCACAGTGAGATTGATCAAACTAGTAGTTAAAATTTGTGTTAAGACGTACATCCATGAGTGAGTACCTCTTGGTATACAGGTTATTGTAACCATGAATGTAAGGTGATAATCAGGTTTGAGAGAGTGGCCAAGTGTGAGTGGTGTTATACCGGTTTACTCTAGGTGGTAATGGTTTATGGTGGAATTTCTTAGAGTGGGATGTAGTAAGGGAAATCACCCCTTCTAGTTGAAAGTTCTGATGGTAGTTATCAATTAAGGCATGATTAAATTGTATGCAGAGGTGTTACATGTCATAGTTAGGGAGCTTAGTAAGTAAAATGTTGTATTTGAATTGGAGTATAAATGTGCATGACAGATAAGGTGGTGTATTGTAAGTGGTTAACAGTCGTGAGATTTTGAGTACAATTGACATGACTGATCCGTGTTCAGAAGTTACTAGTGTGACCTTATAGCTTCCGCTAATGAATGACAGTTACCACGCAGAAAAACTACTTACTTTGTCTGCATATACTCACTTTGGCGATGTTGCTAACTCTGGTGGGTTTCTATAGTGTTTTTGCGACAATATTTGGTTGTGATCGATGGCCTATGTGTTGTGGTAGCTGGAACAAGATCAGAGACTAGGTTCTCAGGTTGTTGTCTTCTAGCTATAATTTATTGTATGTTACTTAAAGTTTTTGGGGTGTTACAAAAATAATGGAAACCATATACTATAGTTGTAGCTATAGGCTTAAATTTCAAAAACCAAATGGTTACGAATAAGGCGTTAGAGATTTTCTTTCTGGATACTCTCACAAAGTTTGTTGTGTATATAACGAGATCGCTCGATACACGAAGTTAAGGGTATATAAGTGTCAAGGGAATAGATATTCACACCAAAATGTAAGTGGTTCAACCTAACTAGTCTAAATTGGGTAGATTAACAACTTTCACTATAAAATTACCAAGGGAAAACTTTACAGATAAGTCCATTTTCTCTCTTTTTTTTTTTTATCTCTATTTTGATATATGTGTTATTACATGTATTTATGAAGAAATATAAAAGTTACAACACATATTGAGCTATGATATAAAAGGCAACACATGTAGTTCGTACGTTTTTAGGTGCCTAAGTCCTGGTACACTGTTGGTGCAGCTTGCTTTGCAAGAGTTGCAAACGATCTGATCCTGGTTGTTCATGTGGAGACATGTGAGTAGGGGCGTCTCTATGCAAAACTGAGTTTTTAGAGGAACTAATGGCACTCAAGGAGAAAGATGTAATCACAAGGGTAGAAAGAACATTTTTACTCAACTGTGAATTACAAACAAGCTCATGAGGATCATATCTTAGCTGATGACCGACTATATTCGTAAACACTAACTTGTCCTATAGTGTGAGAGAGATTAGCACAAGTCTTTAGTAGAGTAAGTCTGTTGTTAACGAATAGGGATTAGATCCCAGTTCATTGAAGCTTTCAAGTTAAAGGCTCACCGGTCCCGAGCTAGCTCATAAACTGATGATATATTGTTTCATTAGAGAATGAATTTGAGAAGTTCAAATTCATGGATTAATTATATGGGACATAATTTATAGGAGTGTTAAGATTAATAGTTAAACTTATTTAATTAATATATTGGATATATTAATTTAATATTTATTTGATAAATATTAAAAAGAAAAATTAATTCATTAGGTAAATTGATTGTAATAATTATGGGATAATTATTGAGTTCTCATTTGTAAATATGTTGAACATATTGAATTAATAATTATTGGATAATTCTTATTAAATTTGAGAATTATAAATTAATATGTTGGGCATATTAATTAGTTTAACAATTATTGTATAATTATTAAAAGGAGAATATTAATTAATATGTTGGACATATTAATTTAATTAATAATTATTGGATAATTATTAAAGTAGAGAATTAATATATTTCATATATTAATTGTAGAAATTTATTTATATTATAATATATTGAATATTTTATAATTTTAGAATTTATTTGATAAATATTAAATGAATAATAAAACAATATATGAGATATATCGTTGAAATTCGAAAAATCTCTACCCATAAAAGAATGATGAAAAAATAGCTCTAAAAGAGGGAGTGAAATTTGAATTCCATATTTTAAATTGGGAAGAGAAAATCTTTCATTTTTTTCTTATATCTTTTATTATTGGATATTTAAAGTTATTATATTTTCCTAATTTAAATATTAATTTTTTTATATAAATATGAGGCTTAGGAGGTCTCTTCATTCCTATCCGGAGAAACCTAATTTTCAAATTTCGAAACTCTCTCAGAACTTAGTCATCTTTTTTTCTCTTGAATCAAAACTCTTCACAACTCATGTTTCTCCGAGAAGCTTCCCATCAACACTCAGTGTAGCGTTGCAGACAACTCGCTAGAATAATTTAGAGTCGTCAATCAATGTAATTTCTTTATGTTTTTCCAACAACGATTAATCATCTAGGGGTTGCATGCAGATTAATCAATGAATAATTAATTGGATTAATTAGTTCTAAATTTTTGTAATTACCTACACGCTTCCGCTTAGATAATTGCATGCTCCTACCCCACAATTCCTTATAGTTAAGTGTGATCTAAGAGTCCTTCATGATTCTAACTTAACTCTTAGTTTGGATCAATTGTTAAGTTTCCATATTTGTGAGCTATTGCAAGGTGTTGAGGATCTCATAATGTCGCACATCAGTAAGATGGGAAGTCCTCAAACATTTTTAAGATAAGATGGTCTACTTCTCCCATAACCAATTGGTTTTGAAATTGATAACCACAATTTCTAATATTGAAGCTTTCATATTTGTAAATCAGAAGTTACCAAATAAATAAATCTATCTAAAGGTCATGTAGAAATTGTTTTTAAAAAAATATTATAATTAAAATAGATGAATAAAAAATTGTTATGTGGAATAATTTTCCTATATATATCCATAAATACACAGATTGTTGTACACTTTAATTATTCTCACAAAATATATTGTCTAACCCTATATAAATCATTTATATGTCAAAATTTCATAAATTAATTTGTATATTGATAGTTACTCTAAATTGAAAACCCTTCAATTTTCTTTTAGAGGTATTTGAAAATAAATATGAAAATATTGCAGTCACTTTCTTTTAAAAAAAATTAAAATTGCAATCAGTTGATGAAGCTAACATTTCAATTAATCCTGGAGGCTTCACATAATGAAAATTGCATGGATGAACTATTATCGCAAAAAATAATTACAAATGTATATACATTTAAAAATATTTGCATAATAAAGAATAAGAAATGTTCACGTTTTTTTTAAAGGAACCTTGTAATCATTTTCTAGATTTGAATTGCTTTATAAGGTTTTCTAAATTTTATCCATCTTTGAAAATTAGTCTATCCAATGTTAGAACATTTAGATATATTCCTGGTTACAATATCAGAGCATCAAAGAAATTTAATGTAATTTAACCAAAATAAATTAAATATTGAACAACCATAAACTTGTATTTAACTGATCAAATCTATAATGAATGATTTATCTACTGAAATATAAAAAAATAAAAAATAAAAAATAAAAAATTTTAATGAAAACCAAATCTTTCATTATACTCATTTTGTGAATAAACACTGAAAATAATATACACGAGCAAAAAAAACATAACAATAAAACAGTGAAAAAAGGCAAACAAGAACGGTAGCTTTAACGATATAAGTAACAAAAACGGTAGCTTAACGATATAAGTTCAGACCCAAAAGGTTATGGAATAAACAAAAAGAAATCGTTGATATAATAACAGTAAAGAGCAGAGTAGCTGTCAAATCCAAAAGGTTAGCATCACAAAAATTTAGGGTACTCTACAAAATTTTTCAAGGTCCATAAAATTTGAGGAAGTTATTATAAGATACTCTACAAATCTAACTGATTGTATGTTCTTTTGTTCCAAGAGGACAACATGTTTACATAACCAAATACAGAGTAATCCATAGAAGTCAATCTCAATATCCTAACTAATATGCAAGAAAAAAAACTAACCACCTTCCCCCATCCGATTCTATTGCAAAACCTCACGTATGTTCAGCAAAACAGAGATAAATTCCTCCCTGCAAGCATTCAAGACATTCAAACATGCTACTGTGTGACTTTTACCTTCAAAATCTGAAATCGCAGTCACGAGTCTGCAGGCGGCGGCAGCAACAAGCAGCTACGACACAACACCTAAACGCTGGCATTGTCCGCCTTACTGCTTGGTGTCCTTTCCCTTACCTGCTGCAAGTTTAATCTGCACCTGTTCATCAGATAAAGGTAAATAGTAGATGCGAGGAGTTTCTTTAGTCTTCCTAAAAAGGTCGTCTAAGGTGACGGTGGGAGTGTCGACTTTATCAGGAAGAGCAGGCGGGGGTGGGAGTGGAAGCTTCTCCCTTGCTCGAGGAGGGTTGTTTGCAGGTGTGGGAGGTGGAAGAGAAGGTGGTGGTGGAGCATGTTGCTGTCTTACTTGACGAGGTGCGGGCTCAGGTTGCTGGGGCAGGGGCGGCGGCATGGTAGAGACCGGTGGAGCAACTGCAGCAGGTGTAGGAGTCTGCAGAGCTTCCACTCGAATCTTTACTTCTTGAGGATCAACAAACTCAGCAATAAGAAGACGCCCACCATTTGGGGGCCATTGCAGGTTGTAAACAGCATCTCTAGTCTTCATGGCTTCCTCAACCGACGAGTACTGCATCATGAGAGAAATTTCCAAGCAATAATTAGAAGATTAGATGTTCGGGTACACGAATCATAATCCAAAACCATGAAGCTCTTATAAGAATAAAGAATTAGATCCGGACAATTAGAAGCAAAAAAAGCCTTACAGTTACATAGCAATGCGTCTTGATGTGATCCATCCAGAAACTGTTGACACTACCAGTCTTACCCAGAAGTTCCTGCACAGCTTTGAGAGTAAATGGACGCAGAAAACGATCAATTCGGAGTGAATTTGTAGGAGGTTTTGGTGATGGTTGAACTGCACAAGGCAAAAAAAAGTGATCAGTGAATCAGATATTGCCCAGAGGTAGAAATGTAGTCAAGTCTTTTTTATTTAACTTACCAACACGTTCCTTCGATGGATCCTCACTAGCCGTGGAGTCAGACCTGGAGAAGTTGAGTTTGGGAGTAGTGGATTGAAGAATGTCCTTTGAAGTACTAGTGAAAGTATGAGCAACGTTTTGAGGCTCTGGAACTTTGAGGTTTTCAGAATTCCATCTACGCTGCCTCTTTACAGACTCATTTCCATGCCCTGCTTGATCTGCCAAACAATCTCATCAGAAATAACAAAACCAAGGGAATTAATCTACATTTGATGAAATTTCATGTCCCCCACTGAAACAGCACATAAAGTACTACCACATCCCACGAAGTACATATTCTCAACCTAGTGTCTAGGGTAGTAGAGTGTATATAACCTCGTGATATTCTATTGAAAGGGAAGAGTACATTATATACTAATAAGGTTCATGACATAAATTCATCTTTATTTGGCTAAACAGCCTCACTTGTCAGAAATGATAATGCCCCCTTTCCCTCAATAGTGACTCATTGATTACAAGAATGACTGGAAATGTTTTCTTCACTTCTTGCAATAGATATATATAGCAAAGAATTTCAGATAGTATGAGGTAAATCATGATTTGGATGACTGAATTTACATTATAGCAGAAAAATGCAAGTCGACTTGGAAGATTAACGAGATTTAAGTACCTAAAAAAAACTGTTTAAAACCATGCAGAATGAAGTTAGTAAACTACAGCCTACAGGCAGGAAAGACATCCTACAAGGTTAGCTAGGAAAATCTCCATAAGCAAAATAATTATTAAAATGGGGACAATCCATCACCAAAAGTTGTTCTTCTATTACCCTGGCCAGAGAAAATACTGCACTGGTTCAACCGAAAACAAGATTTCGGAGTCATGTAGGGGGCTAACTAGAGCATGACACATTATTGCCAACACCAGTCATTTTTCATTGCAAAAAAAAATAACTAACATAACACAGTAATGACTCTGGTCTGAACCACTATATTTTAAAATATTAGATACTTCTGCCAAATAACCAATTACCAAACAAGCCCTGAACGACATTACAAATAAAATTTCTCCAATATAATCTACGACAATCAGCAAACTGACATTACTACTTTCAGAAAAGCCAATGCAGATACTGCAGCAAAATACAAACTAGAAAATTCTGATAACTAAAAAACTAAAAACACCAAAATAAATTTCGTTGCTAGAAAGTTAATAGCAATATTCTTAAACACAATTACTTCTTGAAGCAACAGTTAGATTCAAGAAACTGAAGCAACAGATTGAGATACACTCTTCTACTAATTTTTTTGTATAATTGTAACTGTGAACTCTAAAACTACATACATACATATATACATAGAGACATATATATGTGTGTGTGTGTGTGTGGGGG
>JBBMEG010000022.1:11214056-11234945 GCA_037832605.1 Cyclanthera cordifolia
GAAAGAAAAATAAATAAATAATTGATAGACACAACTTCATAGGCTTAACCGTGAGAAGAAATTCTTTCCTTTTTCTTCCCATCATAGGCATACCCTTTGATATCTATATTTTACTCGATTTTAGAAAACAAATTTAAGTATTAAAAACAAAAAAGAATAAATTAAGTAAACGGGACCTAAAGTAATGCCTCTTAATTCTCATACAAAATAGTGGCAAAAAATTCATTCTTAAGAAAAGAACGAAATTGTATATGGAAATCTAAATCTTAGTGATTAATGACAACTAATTTATTTTTCCCTTTAAAAATGAATGACTCGTAAAAAAAAAAAACAAAAAAAAAACAGGAAAACTTATACCAATGAATTGTGATTAATTAAAAATAGTTTGATAATTAATTATATATGAGAATATCACTCTCATCTAAGTTCATTTTCCTTTGGTTTTGGGCCCTATTTTCTCTAGATGTCAATGTTTTGAGCCTTTGATTTTTCATAATTTCAAGCTGTCTCAATAACCATATTCATATCTTCTTATCATAGACAGGCTATTGATTGCTAAAGAAACTCCCCTTTAGAAGTTTGAAGAAGGCAGCCATAGTATTTACCAAATCAACTAACCTGCCATTGCTAGCAGCACTTCACAGCTTCAACAATGAAGAACACATACGTTTGAATCGGCTAGCTCGTCCTCAGTCTGTCATCTGTTCTTTCTTTTATCAGTACAATAGTCAACATCACAATTGAACTCAGAAAATTGAACTAAACCATACGGAACCTATTCAAGAAATCATAGGGCCGAGTAATCTCTCAATAAGTGTAGCCCCATACCGGTTACATCATTTTCCATATTCTTTCTATATTTTCACCCACAAAGTAAGGCAGAGGGAAAAAGACAGAGATCTAAATATAATGATCTCAAATATGCACTAAAAAACACAAGTCCTTACCGCCACAGCTCGATATGATTTAGTCTTTACTTCGTTCGCGGGCTCATACATTCAGGGATCTGCCCGCAACGGTTAGTGTGGTATTGTCAAAAACTTGACCTGGCGTTCAAAGGATAAAGTAATGAACAGTAAGTCAATGATCAGAACGCTAAATTTACACGAGCTTCATCAAATCAAACTGAATTTAAGAGGCCAAAGCATATCACAAATATTCATGGCCTTATTGAAGTTAATAATTGTTAAGAAGACTGCTAAGAACCAAAGAGGGGTATGGTTCAACACTTAATATGATAGGCCCAATTGTTAAAGCCCATAATACTACTTCCATATCAAATTTCATTGGTGCCAATGTCTCTTAACAAAATATAATTATATTGTCGAATAAATAACTTCGGTGCAAAAAAGAAGATACCTTCAGCACAACATTTTCACTGAGAAGGGGGAGGATGCCCATAATACACCATCCCAGGCGGCTGAAGTGGTCGGAAACTAGGAGCTAAAGGCTGCTGCTGCGTGAAAGGACCCGGTTGTGTGTGAATCATATGTGATGGCTGTTGAGCTAAGGCTATTGGTTGTTGCAGCATCTGCTGAGTCAACGGTGTACTAACCATATGGGACATATGTGGTGGCGGCATCTGAGTTGAGCTTGGAAGACTACCATAACCATATGGGGTTATGACACCATTTGAGAGCTGCAAATATTGTTGGGATGGTACATTGGGATGCATCTGATATTGAGCTTGCGAACTGGGGGTTTGGCTCTGCATTGTTGGTTGGGGCAACATAACAGATTGATATGAATGGTTTGAGGGAGCAGGATGCGGCTGCATAGACATGAAAACATTAGGATCTGAACCAATGGCTGACGCTTTGGGTTGTGAGATAGAATTGGCAGAGGAACTCATGGGCTTTGGTGTGAACGCGTTTAATCCATTGTTGATCTTTGTTAGACCAGTGTTCTTTGCCTCTTCAGCTGCAAATGTGGAGAGAACTGATGTCATGATCATTTGAGAGGAGCTAGAAGCCGCGAGAAGCTTGTCGGCAACCTCTGCTGCAATGGCTGCAGCAGACTTCTTAGGAGTCTGCCCTGCTTTTGCATTTGAATCAATGGTAGATGATTTAGATAAATATCCTTCATCGTTTAACCGATTTTGCATATTTTTAGCCTCGTCTGCCTGTGCCTGAGCAACCTGTAGTTTTTGAAGTTTGAAATAAAATGAGCAACGGTACCAAAAAATTTCAATTGTCCGAACCCATCATTTTGATACATAAATATAAATGTCCATGGTAAAACTTCATTTTTCCTACATAAAAATAGCTAGCCACTTCCATATTCACGAACCAAAAATATTCATGTTGAAGTTCACTATAAAATGTCATGTAGATTACACAAACAAAACATGTAATTTCACTCAAGCAAATACCTGCATCTGAGTTCGAATATTCTCCAGCTCTGATTCCTACAATTGGTTTGTCCAGATTCCCAAATTTGTCAGTAGTTCATATGTAATACAAAAATAAAGTTTTGTTCAAACTTCAAACATGAAACAACAATGAACATTGAGAAATGATTGATCAAGGTACCTGAGCATGTAGTGCTTCTTTTAATTGAGACACAAGCGCCATTCGACTAGCTTCAACTGATTGCAGTTTCTCAATACACTGTTTCAGGATACTTTCTTCCTCTTCCAGTTCTTTGGCCAACTTTTTACGCTGGGGATTTTTTGCTGGTGGATAGTGGTAGAAACTCAGAGACCATAGAACTTGGCAAATTCCAACATGGGATACTAAAAAATTTCAACCAAAGGAGAAAATTGGAGACAAGACAGACAAAAAATATAAAATCATTGTTTTCATACCCATGGAACAAGCAAAATCAACGTCATTTTCCATCTTCCTAACACGTTGAACCGCAGAAGTACAGTTCGTCATCTCAGTTTCTTCATTAGAATGTTCGCTAAGGACAAGGTGGAATGCTGATACAATTTTTTCAGCTGCACTTCCAATAGACAATTTCTGTATTCCAAATTAATGGTATAATGTCAAGTCATCTATCAAGGCATTTTAGTCCCTAAGGTAAGGTAAATAAATAAAGGGAAGCAGACATAGAGAACCAAACAAGAGTCTTGCATAATTTCAAAAAATGGAAAAAGAAGCTGAAAAAAAAAATGGTAACTCACCGTTCTAATTGACCGTGAATCTCTTTTGACTATTCTGACTGATCGAGTACGTTTTTTACTAAACTCTAGAGGTGGAGGTGCATCTTCCCCAAGTATTACATCTTTGAGGCTTTGAGTGCGGGATCCAAATACCTTCCTTTGTTCCCATATATCTACCTAAGAATGTACAATACAGTTTGATTCACATATTCAAAGGAAGGAAAAAATGAATAAGATGAGATCCATGTCCTTTTTCAACAGTTTCAAGCTCAAGAAACCAGCAATTTCTATTTTGTTTTTAGTAGACAGAACATAACAGACAACAATCTCAGACATCAAATAAAAAAGGAGTTTCTACAGATAAATTGCAATAATTGCATCTTGAACTTTTATCAGTTGTCACCAACCAAGTTCAAAGGAAAATCTAACAACATGCATAAAGGTCGAAATCACTCATCCAAGAAGATGAAAGCGAAAAAACATACCAATCTGGAAATTGCAGTTTTTCCATGGTTGTCACCATTATCAAGGACATCTTTAAGCGCGGCTGGAAGAACCTTCCAGAACTCAGTAACAAATTCATTTCCCTTACGCTTGCTGTTTTGTAAGATGTCATTAGCAAGATACAAAAGTGGAACTTTCTGGACCATTTCTGAATTGTGGAATTGTTTATCCCATGTTGCAACAACCAGCTCAGCCTTGCCTCTATGAAATATACACCAATGTGACAAAGCTATAGGAAAATGGTTAAGGTAACAGAAATGACTATGTAAGAAATTAAAAATTGGTTGCACAAGCAACCACCAAATGGACCAGGATAAAGAAACTCTCTAGTAACTAGTAAGCAATAACACCAAGCACCATGGCTAGCCTAATGGTAAAAATGACAATAAAAAACCAAAAGATCGACGGTTCAGTCACCTACCTAGAAATTAATTACCTACAAGTTCAACATACAAATGTTGTAAGGTCACGCAATATATTCCATAAGAATAGTCGAATCACGAATATCAAAAGAAAAAAATCAAGAACGCCATAGAGAGGATTAGGAATTACAACCAAAAAAAAAAACCCCCATATTGATAGCATTTGAAAAAGAAACAATATATGAAGCATAGTTTGACAACCAAATTCCAATCTTTGAAGGGTACAAGGCAATCTCAAGAGAATAGTAACTGCAATTTTCAGAAGAAGAAACGAAACAAGGACCCTGGTAGGAAAAAACTAAAAGGAGACACATCAATGCAGATAAGTGCCAGTAGAAAGACAGGCCCAAACAAATAAACAAAAATAAGCAACAAATCGTAAATTCCAAGCTAAGAACATCAAAAAATCCACCAAATTGATAAAATTGACAACCCAAAATTACGAAACTTAAACACAGCCCTTCAAACCCACGTCGAACCCCAACCTAAAAACAGATATGAAAATATCCAACAGTAAGAAAAACGGAGTAAGAGCGTTTAACAAAAAAAAAGGATACTTTCAATACACTGCTGCGTGCTATTGAGCTTGGAGAGCTTATCAGCAAGTATTTGCTCACTGAACACACTATTCATTCCAGTACAGAAGCAACAAAACAAGAGCGTAAAACCAATACAAAAAGGCGAACAGTAGAGAAATCCCTAGAAAGCAAAATGGCAATGAAAAAAAGAAAGATCCGGAAACTCAAATTAGCCAAACATACAGCTTCTAGTGGCGAAGAAAACCCAGAATCTGGAGAAGAAAATCCAAATGGGGACGCGGGATAAAGTGGGAAGAGAAGAAATCGAAGGAGAAGAAAGTGTAAGGGCGAGAGCGACAAGGGAATGCACAGCAGAGAAGAGGGGAATGGAAGGGGTATAATGGGAAATAGGGTAGTGCGTATGTTCAAAGGAACGAAATCAAATTGGAAGAGGAATCAAGATTGAAGAAAACAGGGAGTTCGAGAGGAAGAAAAAAAATGGGGTTTTACAAAATGGAAGCAAAATTTTGGCGACGTTTTGGCGCAAAAATAAGTAAATGAAAATTTCTTGCGATCTTAAACGCATCTGCGATTCATATAACCCGCTTCCGGCCACTTTCGTTCTTTCTTTTTCTTTTTTTTTTTTTCTTTTTTTTCTTTTTTTTTTTTTGGATTTTAAGTGCATAACAATTTTAAAAAAATTTTAGGCATACCAAACAAATTAGGTTAATCCTTTAGTTGATAGTATTCAATCAGTTGATATCGAAAAATAGTCAATCGAATAAGCGATACAGATTTGTTTACCAAAGTCAAAATTGCTAGCAAAACAACGAAAATTAGGCACACGGCACACCGGTGTGGTGTAAGCCACAGGACATCTGATGCCTAAGTCAGTCATGTATTTTGAGACATTTTAGAGTTTGAGCCTTGGAACTTAGAGAAGCTTACAAGAGATTGTAAGCGCAGTTCAGTTTTGATTCAAATGAATGATGACTTGACATTTTATAGTAGTCGGACTAGTAACCGTTGCAACTCACTTGATGAAGACTTAATGGTTAGTCGTTTGTAATGTTATCCATTAAGTAGGGAATAAATACCGGCGTAACCTATGACCGTTATACCTTAGGGGTGTAATGGTCTTGTTTCAGAGATTACTTGGACTCGGTCAATTTCATTGCAGCTCCTCAACTCCATGGTCGACCCCTTAGAGGTGTGGGCCTTCTCGAAGTAACTCCAGGATGTTACCCTAGTGCAACGACGTAGGATGTTACTTAGACCCGGTCGGCTTTTAGGAGAGTCCTGACCTTCATGGCTTACTCCCTTAAGGGGTGTTCACCTTCGATCGTCCCTTCGAGGATCGACTTTGGACTCGATCAACCCTGACCTTCATGGCTTGTACCCTTTAGGGGTGTTCACCTTCAGCGTGACTCTTGGTCGTTATCTGTGAATCCAATTGTCACTTGGACTCAGTTGACTTTTATGGGAGTCCTAACCTCCACGACTGGCCTTTAGGGGTGTTCGCCTTTGATCGTCCCATCAAGAATCGGCTTTGGACTCTGCCAATCATGACCTCCATAGCTTGCCACCCTTAGAGAGTGCTCACCTTCAACGTAACTCCTGGTTGTTATTGGTGAATCTAGTTGTCACTTACACTTGATTGAGTCCCAAAGGAGTTATAACCTCCACGACTTTCCCCCTAGGGTGTTTTCCTTCTTTGGTCGACCCTCAAAGGGTCAAGGCTGCAAGGGCCAACCCCCAGGTGGTCAATGCCTTGCTTGACCGACCCTTGAGGGGGTTCAGACCTCCCTTGGTCGACCCCTGGAGGGGCCAAACTGACTTGGCCGACCCCCTAGGGGGTCAAGGCCTTCCTAAGCCGAACCCTGGGGGTGGGGGAGAGTTTGGCCTTGTCCGGGTATTCCTAGAAATATTTTGCCTATAAGAAAATCAATTTTACGAATTTCTTTCGATAAGTTCAACGGATTGAAAACAAATAAGTCAAATTGATTGAAACAGTAAGTGTTCAAGAAATTCTCCATCCACTTTCAACAAATAGTGTTTGTTATTCAACTTCATTTTGAACTAAAATTGAAGTTACTTCAGTTTCAATTCTAATTACGGTAAAAACCAAAATACCTCCTTTGAAGAAACTAACCCACTGTTCGAATTTAGAAAGAAAGGGAGATTGGTCGGAAAATGAACTGTTAGGAAGATAAGGCGAAGGATTTAGCCCAAATAGAATAGTATATTTCAATTGGGTCTTCTTTGAAAAAAAATTGGAATGGAAGAGTCGCTTAGGGATGTCGTGATAGGTGGTCGGTGGCAGCTGAAGATTTGAGGCAAGAAAAAAAGAGCGATATTATAAAGGTCTGTAGTTGTAGCGAAGATGTTTGAGAAAGAGAGAGAAAATTTGAAAAATAAAAAAAAAGAATCAACCTAAACTGTTATTGGAAGACCCTAAAGAAAAGAAATGCCAAGGTCGAACATTGATCACATTCAAGCGAAGTCATTTTGGTTTGGAACAAGATGACTTTGTTGGGTGCGATGTATGATCGTTGACTTGTGCTTAAGCGGTATAATTTTTATTTTTAAACGAAACAAGGTCGTCCTGCTCTTTCCTTCTTTTTTTACTCATGTTAATGATGCAATTTCTAAGTGAGGGATCATCTATAGGTTCTAGGAGCTCAAAGCTTAAAGTGTAGGGTGATGCGTATTTTTCTACCTCATCTTGGAGGTAAGTAGCTATATTTTTATTTCTTTGTACATTCTTATTATCGTATGAATGTTCGAAAACTAGTGGGAGTTGTTAGTTGCGTAGAGTGAAGTGTGGGTTATTAATGATGTTTTATCCTCTTTTTGAGAGATGTATGACACTAAAAGATAAAGCGATAAGGTGACTAAGGATACGACAATGGAAGAAAACCATGTCGTTGTTGGTTAGATACGTCGATGTAGAAAACTCTGTTGCCTTACGAGAGGGCTACGGTGACGGAGGGCATGTTCTGTCGTTGTAGCCATCTTGTATAGCGACGGAGAACATCCTCTATCACCGTAGCCATCTCGTATGGTGACAAAACATGTCTTCCATCGCCGTAACCATTAGGTATAGCGACGGAAGAAATGCTTCTTAGCCTTAGACGGACATTTCAACCTTTTTGTTTTCCTCTTAAATGAAAAATGAGGGAAAAGTATAAGAAATGGCGGCGAAAAAGCAAAGCTCTATCATTGTAGTTTTTTTTTGAAAATAGCTCAGTGACGGACTTTATTCTGTTGTTGTAGCTCTAACTTCATAATGTTCAATTTTCAATTTCCTCCTTATTTCCCTTCATCTTTCCTAAAATTTTTCCTCTTCTCTAAAAAACTCATCCCTCACCATTGTCCACCACCGCCCTAGTTCTTCCCCACCGCCGTCAGCGTCGTCGGTCACCTTATCGAACTTCTTCGCTTTTCATTTAGTTCCACCTAGTAAATTTTTTGGTTAAAATTGTAAGATTATATATGCTTTAGGTTATGTTTTAGGATAATTTTTTTATTAGTAGTTAGATTGATGATTTAGGTTTAGTTTTATGTTAAATTTGTTCATGGATTTAATGTTTTATGCTATGATGATTTAGATTAGTAGTTATATTAAATTTGTTTGTGAATTTTATGTTTTAGGATATATTTTAGTACTTTAGATTTTGATTAGAATCTAGATTGATGATTTAGGTTAAGTTTTATGTTAAATTTCTTTGTTGCAATAGATTTTTAGGGTATGTTTGTTTGTGGTTATATATGTTTTATGTTAAGTTTGTTTGTTATATGTTTTAGTTTTTGGTTATTTATGTTTTAGATTGTGAATTTAGGTTAGTTTTCATATTTAGGTTAATTTAGATTGTTAATTTATGATTTTTCTTACTTCAAAGGTGATTTAGAGAATAATGAATTTAGGGATTCAAGAATTTAGAGATTTAGGAATTTAGTGATTTTAGGCATTTAGGGTTCTAAGGAAATTTTACTTTTTTTAATTATTATTATTATTATATAAAGAGTAACATATTAATTGAAGTGTTTTTTTTTCAGTCATGAATATCTAAGATTAGCTCATGGGTGGTAATAAGAGTAATTTTTCTTTGCCAACTCATAACACCATCTCTTATTGACTAGTAAAAGTAATGGTTTAATTCATGTAATGTGCTTCATTCTACAAGATTTGATTGTTAATGTCAAACAAATCGTAAAAAATTTGAATTCATAGTCTCTTAGTTTGTCAAAATCTTCTTTGATAATGAGTGTTGCCTTTTGTTTTTTACCACTTATCTCTAATTAACTAATGTTTTGATGACAACAAATTTAGATTTTATTTATTGATATTTTTAGAGTTTTAAAGTTTTTATGATATGTAGAATTTTGAGAGACGATTTCAAAGCATTTTGAATTGTTCAAATTGAAATTAAAATGAAGAAGAGATGAAAACAAATGAAACTTAGAAAGAATTATCGCATATATAAAAAAAAAAAAAAAATCTATTATATTATATTTTCATAAATCTAAAGATTACATTGTATCATTTCTTCATCAAATATCGATCATTTTTCCTAAATCTAATGGTCGATTTTTATCTTCTCTCCAATAAATTTGTTGTTGAATTGTCACAACATCTCCATTCTAAAATGCTTCAAAAAGTTATATTTACTTCACATATTATTGAAATGGTGTATTGCAAATTTATAAAATAGTTGTCAACGCTCAATTTGTTGTATTTTTTTTTTCAAGAGATATATTGTAATTTTTTTTCTTTATGTTCTTTGTGATTTTGTATCAACGTGTGGGTACTCCTTAGATTGTGAGAAAAATCAATTAATTTAATATTGAATCAGTAAAAGAATTTGAGTTTTTTTTTTTTTTTGGCCTAAAAAGATTGTGTTTCAGTGGTTTAATCCCGAACCCATGAAAAGAATGTAAGCTTATCTTTAACCTAGAAAAGGGTTGGCTCGATTGGTTCCCATTTGGTAAGAGAATTGTCAAAAAAATACCCAAGGAGCCCTAGGGAGCGGTATAGAGATTATCTGAACTGTTTTAAAACTTTGATGTCTCTCTTTTTCCTTAATTTTTATATTCCATTATTTGATTATTGTATATTATATTAACTTTATTGAGTGATTTTAGTTAACAAAATTTAAATTATAAAAATTATTTTTACATGACTAAAAAGTTGGCAACCCTATTCACAATTCAAGCTTTCTTTTGAAACCTATAATAGTTATTTTTTAAATTATGATTTGATTCAAACATTTAATTGATAAATATTATATATATATATATATATATATTTGTTCTCATTTTCTTTACTTTTATCTTTAATACATTTTATTGTCTCAATTTATTTACTTTGATTTTTATTAAAATCCAAATTTAAATGTATCTTATAATTTTATCAAAATTCTAGACTATGAATAACCTATAATTTTGGCAATAATATGTATGAGTAAGTAGTAGATTTGGCTTTTTGTCGCACTTAATGAAACAGGTATTAGGTGTAGGTAATATTATGACAAAAAAAAAAAAAAAAGAAGAAGAGAGGGTATATCACTTTCTTTTTCTTTTGTTTTTTTTTTTTTTTTTACTTTACTTTTAACCATTAAAAGTAGAAGATTTAAAGTTATATTGTTTTGGCTAACAATTTAGGTAACATACTAACTAAAATAGGCTCTTGTTAATTCATTCAACACTTCAACAAGCTAATAGTCAAGACTTAGAATTCAAATTAAATTTGAAAATAGATGGTCTTTATTTTTACAAAATAAAAAAATATACATTAATGCTTATGTTAGATTTAAATTCTATAAATTATGCATTTGAAGCACCCACACCAATCACCTAAGTCCATATTAAATTTACTCAATTTCTTCGGATTTAGTAAAGTACCATGTAAAACTTAGATTGAATTTCTTTTATTAAATTACAAATTCTCCTATCAAAACATTCATAATTTCAATTAGTCAAGATAAGTTGTCTAGAAGAGCAACACATTAGGTCAAAGGTTCGAGTTCCAAAGGGATACCCTTCTTACCCAAGTTCGAAAATATTAGTTTATTGACCCTCCAATTGTAATTTTATTCCTTCAATATAACCTAATATCACAGTCTAGAAACAAGCCAGTTGTGTTTTGAGTGTACAAGAGTAAGACTCCAACACCCAATCATCCTCTTTTTTTCACTTTACTGTTAACGATTTACCCAAGTTCGAAAATATTAGTCCATACGTTATACAATCACATGAGCAAAAGGACTAAAGCAATCGTACCAAACAAAAGTAAACCAGAAGAAGAAACATTACGTTTGTACAATAAAGATTTTGATTTCTTTTTTTCACTTTACTGTTAACGATTTATAACAGTCAAAACCACAATAAAGCCATCAGATCCAAAGAAGTAAGCGTCATAAAATTTGAAGTCATAAAATTTGAAGGCATCATATGATACTACAAATCTAACTCATCGTAGGTTTTTGTTCCGTCAAGACAACATGATTACATAACCAAATACCGAGTAATCCACTTTAATAAGTCTAATTAATAGGCAAAGAAAACCCTACACTCCATCAAATTCTAATGCAAACCCCCCAAATTTTAAGGCTCAACAGAAGATAAATTCCACCCTGCAAAGCACCTTCAAAACACATTTAAACATCATGCCAAACCTAATGCCCTTTTACTTTTGTAAAATCTGAATTCACTAACAAATCCACAGAACACCAGCTACAATACAAACACCCTCCTACACTGCCGGCATTGTCTCGACTTACTGCTTGATGTCCTTTCCCCTTCCTGCTGCAAGTTTTACCTGCACCTGTTCGTCGGATAAAGGTAAATAGTAGATGCGAGGTGTTGCTTTGGTCTTCCTGAAGAGGTCATCCAGCGTTACAATAGGAGTGTCAACTTTATCGGGGAGTGCAGGCGGGGGTGGGAGTGGAAGCTGCTCCCTTGCTTGAGGAAGGTTGTTGTTAGTGGGTGGAGGTGGTGGTGGTAGTGAAGGTGGTGGTGCATGTTGCTGCCTTGGTGGACGGGGCGAAGGTACGACGGGTTGCATGGGTGGGGGCACAGTAGACACCGGTGGTGCAACTGCAGCAGGTGTAGGATTCTGTGGAGCTTCTGCTCGAATTTTTACTTCTTGGGCATCAACAAACTCGGCTAAAAGAAGGCGCCCACCATTTGGTGGCCATTGCAGGTTATAAACAGCATCCCTAGTTTTCATAGCTTCTTCCACTGACGAGTACTGCACATCATGACAGTACTCAGTTAGGTATTCCAACACAAATATTAGGACACAAAGAAACTAATATATCAATGAAAAGTTCCAACATCCTGAAAGAGACACAATATCCTGAAAGAGACATGTTTTTCAGACAACCAATCCACACCTAGGGCTGACTTACCAAAATATGAATTCACTCTCCACAAACAATGCTAATTACACCATTAATATTCTTACTACCATCCCAAGATACCTCTATTAGTATCTAATACTCTCACAAACTCAGAGGAACAATTCGATCCTGACAACTAAAAGCAAAGAGTCTTACAGTTACATAGCAATGCGTCTTGATGTGATCCATCCAGAAACTGGTGACACTACCAGTCTTGCCCAGAAGTTCTTGCACAGCTTTGAGAGTAAATGGACGCAGAAAACGATCAATTCTTAATGAATTTGTGGGCGGTTTTGGAGATGGTGGAACTGAAGAAAACAAAAAATAGAGTCAGATGTTTCCCAGAACTAAAAAAATGGTTAGATCTTCAAAATTTTAACTCACCAACACGCTCCTTTGACGGATCCTCGCTGGCCGTGGAGTCAGATCTGGAGAAGTTGCGTTTTGGAGCAGTGGATTGAAGAATGTCCTTTGAATTACTAGTGGATGTATGAGCAGCGTTTTGGGACTCTGGAATTTTGAGGTTTTCCGCATTCCACCTACGCTGTCTCTTTATGGACTCATTGTTTCCCACCACAGGATCTGCCAAACAATTTCATCAGACAATACCATACCAATTATATTAATCTAAACTACAAAAATAGCCCAATATAAGTTAACGTCCAATTGAATATATAATCAAGAGTTGTATGTCTCCCAATCAAACATCACATCAAGTACTTGAGCCCCATCCCCTTTGTAGAGCCCCATCAAAGAAAAAATAAAATTGCTGTTGAGCCAGACAGACATTATAAAAGAGGTGAAATTCAGTACATTAGTTGCTCATACATTTATAGCCATGATTTTTTTCATGTCTAAAGAGGAAATGATGGGATGATTAAATTTTATAGGAAACAAAAATATTTTGATTGATAAAGGGTAAGTGTTACCAACAAGCCTATCAAAATATCGATAAGGGCAAATCAGCGAGCAAAATATAAAGGCAAAATCAGTCATTACAAGCACGATACAGTGGAGAGTAATGAAATGGGACGATGAGGATGGTTGAGCTTGTATGTTGATTCGACATAGCAAAGAAATGTGGTTCTGTCAGATGTAAACAAAAGGAGAAGAAGAGAAATGGAGGTAACACAAGGTTGTTGCAAAGACTCAATCATTAGCCCTACCACAGCTCAAGATCTGCTTGCCCTTATTCGCGAGGAAGATATCCATGATGGAACAGAGGGTGGAGCAAATTGGGAGATTCTGATGAAGATAGGTTGTTTTCATAAGCTTCTAAGGAAAGAAAGTGCCCTCGAAGTCAAGCCAGAGAAGAAAATCTCTGAGAATACAAATATTCTCCAGCAACAGAAATTACACACATTGGGATCACACACATCTGGAAGACAGGAAAATCCCTCCGACGGGAGAAAAGTTGTTCCTCTAAAATAATTTCCTCACATGAACTAAAAAGGCAGCCGAAGAGACCATTTGAGATACGTGCGAGATGTATACGACCATGCTTCACGCAAAGAAAAACCTTCGACATGATAAAAAGAGTTCATATGCGCCACTTCGCTCAAAGGAGCAATGCCATAGCATGTGCATCCACGAGGGAAGAAAAGAAAAGAAGAAATGTGTGCATCCATGGGGAAGGACTGTGAGTAGAGAAAAAAAAAAGATCATATGCATCACTTCACTCAAATCGCGGGCGTCCATCAACCCACAAGAAGAGAAAGCTCAAGAAAAACATGCACATCCCGTAATTCCTTTCTTCCTCAATATGAAAACTAGGGTTGGTGTTTAGGAAGAGTTTTCATCTTGAGGAAGAGCTCCCATGCGCCACTTCACTCGAAGAAGGCGTAGTGCCAAAACGTGTGCATCCACGAGGGGAGAAAAGAAAAGAAGAAACGTGTGCGTCCATGGGGGAGGACGGTGAGTAGAGAGAAAAAAGAAAGAGATCATGTCAATAACTTCACTCAGATCACGACCATCCATCAACCCACAAGGAGAGAAAGCTCAAGAAAAACAAGCACATCCCGAGATTCCTTTCTTCCTCAGGATGCAAACCAGCTTTCTCTTTTACTATAGCCATAGAAAATACCAGATCAACTAAAAACAAGATTTTCAGATTGATGAACCACCGATTAACCCAGTATATATGAAGGTCATCTTACGTACAAGGCAACCATGCCAAAAGTGAACTGACATGGATGAAAGAGGTACAAATAAGACTATAAGTGAAAGGAAGAAAAGAAAAAGAATAAACATCCGGCGATCGGCGAGGGACTCATTATTTCTAACATCATTATTTAACCAGAAAAGCCATATACAGTACACTTTATTCATCATTAGTCATAACATTGTAAAAAAAAAACTAACAAAAATGACCTAGCAATGGCTCTGTACCACAAAACTATACATTAGATGCTCCCAACAAATAACCAATTACCAAACAAGCACTGAAAGAAAACACGAATAAAATTTCCATCCATATCTGACATCATTTAGCTACTTACTCCTTTCAATACAGCCAATATCGAGACTGCAGCAAACTTAATACCAACTAAAAAAATCCTAAAAATAAAAATCCATAAACATATAAATTCTTTAGTTGAAAGCTAGAGATGATCTTAACAACAAATCCACAATTACTTAATGAACCAATAATTAATTTTAAAAACTGAAGCAATAAATTGAGATGCACACTTATAATCCCTTTTTTTCGGATAAGAGGCACCCTTTTTATAATTCTTGTTAGCATAATTGTAAGGCAATCTAGAGCTACATATACTAGAAAATGAAAATAATTACAATCCAACAAATAGCTAACAAAAAAGAAAAACAAAAGAAGGAAAGATGAAACCAATTCAACTCATTGATTTAACATTATTGATTTTGAAAAATAGAAAGGGGACGGCTATAATAATAATAATTTATTATTCCTAGCTAAATTAATATCCACTAAATTGGCATAAACAAGTAGAAAATGTTAATTCGAAATTCCTAAACATAAACTTATATTGATGATGAAATTTTTATGTACGAAAAAAAAATCTATAATAAAAAATTCAATTCACAAAATCAGCTTAAGTTATATACCTAAAGATTAAAGTAGGCCGACAAACTAGACACCATTTTAAATTTCCTTTCAGTTAAGTGGCTTGGGTCAAGCTTGGGGGAAAAGAGAGAGGGGTCTGTAAGTAATCATTACCATGAAGCTTTCTTTTCTCAGCAAGCAAAGATGAAACGTCATTCTCTATATCAAGAGTCTTTTTTTCTGCAGTTGAGCCTCGCACTGGAATGTCTGCAAACTTTTCCTCTTTAGATATAGGGCCTTCATTTTTTACGTTCTTCTCTCCCATTTCTTCAGGATTATTTCCTGAATCAGTCTTATTCTCCATAGCATCTTCCATTGAATCATCCCCAGAACTTCTATCTAAATTTAGCTTTTCAGATAACCCTATATCTACACCATCATGTTTCATATGAAGATCAGAAATCATGTCCTCAACCTCATGTTTTTCCTCAACATCTTCTTTCACAAAGGGCTTTACAACTTCTTTGACAATTGGCTCTAAAACATCTATCTTCACTGGTGAATCCACAACATCTCTATTTGCAGGTGACTCTTCAACATTCTTGTTCACAGGTGGCTCTTCAACATCCATTGGATGTGATTCGCCAGCATCTGGGACAATAATGTTGGATGATGGTTCCACCATCTCCTGCTTAACATCTACTTCTAATTTCACATGGTCAGCAGATATATTTTCCTTTAGTTCAATCATTTCATTAATTGTCACAGAATCAGTAGAAATAGAATCAGTTCTAACTTGAGAACCTAAACAAGGGCTGACCTCAGATACCTGGTCGTCTGGAGCAGAAGAGTCGTGCACGAAATCTGCATGCTGAGACTTCAAATTCTCATTCTCCACCTGGAGCTGTGGATCGTCCAGCTGGGGCTTTGAATCCTCACTAAACAGCTGAGCCTTTCTATCTTCACCATCCAGCTGAGACGTCGATTCTTCAACATTCGACTGGAGCTTTGAATCCTCGATATCCTTGTTTTCCACACTTAACGTTACTTCAGAAACCACAGTTTCAGTTATGGTAATTTTAGTTTCAACTTCAAGAGTGGTGTCATTGACAGCCGACCCCTCTTCTACCTTAGGAGAACCATTCAAATTTACCCCATCTGGATGTATCCCTTCGTCCACTGCTGTAGTACAATCATTCTTCAGAACCTGAACATCAACATCATCCACCTTCTCAATCATGTTAGCATCTTCATTTGTTTCTTTGGTTGTTTCAGAAACGATAGATGCATGCTCTTGGTTATTATCACTGTCTGTAACTGGAGGGTCATCATCGACGCCATTGGTTTCCTCATCAGCTTCTTCCCTTTCAATTCGAAGTGCCTCATCCAACCGTTTTATCAAATCTTCCTTCAAACCCTTAATGGTCAATTTCCGTCTCTTAAGCTCATCTTTCAATTCTGTAACCTTCCACTGATCAATCGGTCGATTGTCAAGAACCGGATATTTGGATTTGGACGACATCTCGCAAAATTCAACTCAAAATTCAAACCTGAAAGAATGCAAAAGGACAGGAAGCAAAGTCACCATTGAGAAACAGTTAGTCAAAACATGCAAGAATAAACAAACCCCACAAAGGGAAGCGAAAAACATCCAATGACACAAAAAATGATTGAAGATAAAGAATAAAAATTAGAAAAACGATAGTGAAAATGACTCACGGAAATATTTGCTTCACGTTGCAGACGACAGGAAAAAAGAACAGTCCAACAATTCCTTAGAGGAGGAAATGAAAGGAAAATTGTAACCCTAATTTCAAAAGACAAAACCCACCATTAGAGATTAAAAGGGAAAAAAAAACACAACAACCAATGAAGAAAACCCAGAAAACTCTAATATCACAACTCCCAAAACAAAATACAGCAAAAAGGAACAAATAGGTCCCCGAAACCACTGCCTCAAATCGTCGCTGCAACCTGAAAACAAATGAAGAGGAGAGAAGAAACAGAAGAAGAAAACGGAAATTGAAAAAGATAAACGGAAATGGTTTGAATTTTAACACAAATTTATCAGTCGAATCTTGGCGTTGCCGTGAAAACAGAGAGACGAAAGGGTGTTCGGGGGCTTCTAGGGTTTTTTGCTTCTTCAATGTGAAATTGATATCCAAAGAATGTGAGGGACCTGTCTGATGAAAATCTAATATTTTGGTATTGAAATGTCTAAAATACCCCTTCCGCTTTGTGCCCGGGCAAACCAAGATCAAGGGGTAGAAAAAATAAGTAAATTATAAATGAGAAGCTTACCATCGTAATCAAATCAATAAAATAAATAAAGATAACAGTCCCTTAAAAAAAAGGTAAATAAATAACAAAAAGAGCAAGTATCAATGAACACTCAAAAGACGCTAAAGTCACCGGTTATAATAATAATAATATTGATGAATATTGTCGCTTAATTTCTTATAATATTGATGCCGACTAAGTGCAACATCTATGCTAGTTATATTGATACAAACGTTAATTGTTTCCTATGCAAGAAAGCCAAGGAGTTGGGCACCATATCATTGGGTTTAGTAAGTTCTCTATTTCAGTGTGGAAACATTTTTTTCCTAATTTGTTCTTTGGTTCTTCTCCTTTTAGGACTGATTGGACGGGTATAGACTGTTGGGATGACTTTGTGGGAAGCTGCAAGGCGAAGACCTCCAGATTGCGGTTGTGATTATTTCTAGCCTTTGATAGATTCAGAACAAAGCTTTGATCTCTTCCTCTAGAATGAATGTTGAGACGGCTATCCGCGAGGTAGATCGTTGCTTGCAATCAGTTATCAGTTGGAGTCAGATATCTCTAGAGATAGATACCGGTGGCGGCAACACTCATGTATTCGGAGATGGGATCCCCCCTCCGGAGGGTAACTGAAAAATGAATGTTAACGCTTCTTGATCTCAAGCTTAACGTGAATGGTGGAATGAGTCGAGTTCTGCGAGACTATAATGGTTCACTTGGGGCAATTGGTGTCTTTGTGGTTGACAAAATGTTGCCCATCAGGTGTCTTAAAGCTCTTGCTATCTAGAAGGATTACAGGTGATGAAGAAGATGTTGGGAGCTTAGTGTTTGCCTATCTTATTCGAATCTGATGCGTTTAATGTTATCTCGTCTATCATGCCAGGTTCCCAAGACCTTTCTGAATTTGATGATGTGATTTCTGATATTAGGATGTTGGCGGACAGATGAAATGTATCTGGCTTTTCTTATGTTGGCAAAATTTTATCTCCTCTATTCGTGAGGATTGTATAGGTTTGGCATTGCATCGTTTCTAATGAAATATTGGTTCCCTAAAAATTATTCTTATAATATTGGCACTAATGAGTATTTTTAATACAATAAAACATATTACTAATTATGGATGGAACTTTAAAAATTGCTTACATTTGTAATTACTTTGTGGTAAGGGTTCATAGAATAAAATTTCTCTTATAAATTTGGTCTTTATAGTTCAAAGGAAGTTAGCCTTTAGTCTTATGGTTTTAAAAATTATAATATAGTCTTATAGTTTGGAAAAACTAGGCTTCAGTCACTGTAGTGTGAAAAGTTAGAATTTAGTCATTGTTCTTTGATAAAAATCAAAAAAATAATTAAGTCTTCGCAATTGTTGATGAATGAATTATATAGAAGTTAATTATTTATGTTTCATTGATAACAATGTGAGACTTAATTGATTAGACAAAAAGAAAAAAAAAACAACATTCATACTTTAGAAGTTATATTTATGTACTTAATTCGCATGTGATTTACCAACAACTTGGATTATTTTAAGTTTTATCAAACCTAAGTACTAAATTCTATTTTTTTTAAACTAATATTGAGTAAAATCGAACTTTCTCCAAAACATATGGACTAAATATTAGATTTGTAAGCAATGAACTAAAGAGAGACCAATTTTAAATTTATTCATAAACATTAAATTATTGCTAACCACTTTAAAATAATAAAATAATATGTTAACTTATTTCGATTGGGTTGCTCAAACACATAAAGTTTGATGGATGGGTAGAAGCTTTAACCTAACTCAATCTATCTGCACTCCTACGTTAACATCTCATACTAAAAATATAACATAACTCCTATTCTTAATAAGATACAAAAATGAGTGTATGTAACTCAAAAGTATTTGATATAAATTTTCGATTATAATATTGTAAGTTCGAATTCTCTAACCTCTAAATATTGTTGATGAACTAAAAGAAAGACGTATGCTTATTTATTATTAATTGATTTTGAGATAAAATTCAAGCTAATGTAATGTGATATCGAAGTTTATAACACTTGAGCAAATACTCAGCGGTAAAATTCCATTGAGAACTCTCAAGGGTGCTTGCAATTTCTGCTAGGATTTATGTCACAACGGTCAACATGTTGGCTTATATAGCCAACATTTAATAATAGCAAAAAAAAAAAAAAAAACCCAACTATTAATATTTACAAATATACCTTTAGGGTTACGGTTGCCAAAATAACCTTGAGGCAAAAATATCATAATTTTTATAGAATCTGAACGATCAAAGTTAAAGTATAGCATTTTAGAAGTGCGACACATTACAGTCTCAGTGAAAGAGACACATTATCCTCTTATCTTTTCCTCATTTGTACTAAATCTCTAACTTGTTTTGTTGAATATGGGTGGCAATATAAAGGGTATTCGTAAGATATACATTTTTATGCACTATCTCGCTATTTCTCAATTCTCTTTTGTTGATGATTGTTTATCTTTTGTGAATCTATGATCAACGAGGCAAATTAGGTTATCCAAGCTCTCACCGATTACAAATGATCACTAGTCAACATGTTAACCATTATAAATATGTTGTTTATTTTTGTTGGGATGCAAACAAATATCCCACATCGATTAGAAGAAGAGAATATATATCATGGGTATATAAGTGATGACAAACAGTTCTATTGATATGAGACTTTTTGGGTGAAACCAAAAGCAATATAATATTAATGTGGAGATTCTGGTAGGGTATTGAATTCCCCAAATGACAATGACAAACAGTAAAGATCGGTGGCGCCCTTTGTTTCATTGTTTGAAGTAATCCAGTTCAACACCACGGTCACGGGTTCGACATTTAGTCAAGGTTAAGTTTCTATTTTGATATAAAATCTTCCCCTTTTATTTCATGGGGAGTTATTTGTTTGGTTATCTTGATCTCTTGGTTTATTTTAATTTTTATGTTTCTTAAATATGACTCCATTATTTAATCTATTAATTTTTACTATTTCAATAGCACCACTTATATCTTCTTTATTATTAATAATATGCTATATTGTATTAGTATGTATCATTACTTAAAGATTGTCATAATATTTTATTAGCTAGTTGAAAGTAATTTTTGTAATACTAATAAAACTTTTCATATAAAATTAACAAAACCATTTTTAAGGTGATCAAAATAAACATTTCATCCAGTGGTCAAATGAACAAAATACTTTGATAAAATTAACAAATTTGAAATTAATTACTTTGATAAGTTTTTGTCCTCATAAATACTTCTCCATATTGCTTATTACTTGTCTAAATTTACATGCACGTGATTTATGCGATTAATTGCAACTATGAAAATTATAAACATCATTTTATTTAAAAAAAAAAAAAATTATTAAGGCATGATTCAATTATATGATTTTATATTTTTAATTAAAAAAAAGGGACATAGGGTACTCTAATTGTCTGAAAAAGTTAGTATAAGACAACAATTAATTATGACTATTGGTACAATTAATTTTGAATTAAATTGGTTACATAAAATATTATTGCCACCCTACTTCAATTATAAGATTACACAATTACTTACATCAAAAGAGAAATGGTGAAAATTGGGTGAGAATTCGAACTCATGACTTCATTTGTACATGGTTATCA
>JBBMEG010000022.1:11260863-11281360 GCA_037832605.1 Cyclanthera cordifolia
CCATATTTTAGGGGAAACTCTGCCGAAATTTTCTTTAAATTTTTCATGCATTAGTAACGTCTGTGCTATAACCTAACAGTTATGGACCGGGTTGCTACAGAACCGATATATTTCGGTTTTCTAAATTATCGAACTGATCCATCCAATATCGGTTTTCTGTTTTTTCTTTCACCCCTACTTCCTAAGTTAAATTATTGGTTGAAACATTATTTTGATCCAATTTTTTTATATTAGTCATTGTATTTTCAAACATTTTAATTCATGTAAATTGATTTGTCTAATAAGTTTGAAGATAACTTTAATCGAAACTCGCCAAAGCAAGCATAACTTTGGCACTAGTGATGCATTAGCATCCATTCGATTGATGGTTCAAGTCGTAGTGCCATCAATATAGAGTTTGTTGTCCCCTTCCCCTCCCCAATTTGTACTCAAAAAGAAAAAAAAAAAAAACTTTAATCAAAACTCAATTTAATAATAACTAGTTATAAATAAAAACTTGGTTAATTAAAATTAAAGCGACGTATTTTCTAAAAATTTGAGAAATATTTTTTAATTTTATTGTATTAAAATTATTAAGATTATTGAATCTAATTCTATTAATCTAAATTTCAAATTTACCCTAGATACTAATTTTAAACTTTTTATTTTTATAATATTAACCCGTAAAGTTCATTATAATTTCTATTAATTCAGTAACAAGGAGAAGGATTAAATCCATTACTTTTTCAATTTATAGATACACACTAATACTATAAATTTTATAAAGTCATGTATATACAAATGATAAAAATCATATACTTTAAACTTTTATTTTATCAATAAATTAATCAAATATCAACTTACATTTAATAAATAATGCACATAGGTGGATACAAAAAATTAGAAATAATTTGAAAATGATGAGTTATTTTGAGTAGTTTAAAAATGAGAAATGATTTAAATGATTAGAAATGAGTAGTTATTTTGACTTTAACTGAGATGTAATTGTTATAAGAGATTTGTAAATCCTTCTTGTCTAAATAGCCCAATCCAACATCCAAACACCCCTATATTTTTACAAATTTGATAAGAGTTTAACAAAAGCAAGACAAGTTCACAACAACCTATCTGAAGATGTTCGTTGTATAATACTGCTTCAATGGAATCCACAGATAAACAATGAATCATATCATATAAGCAAGTTATTTCTTGGAAGAGCAGAATCCTAACTCTCAAATTTTCATCTAAAAAACAAAAACAAAAAATCAAACGAGCATCGATATGAAGATGGGTTACCGAGGAAGATTTTCATTCTTCCTTGCCCATAGCCATCAAGAACTCGCCTTCACAGACGACTTCGCCTCCAACATATGCCTTCCCTTCCATTTTGGCAATTCCAAACTTCTTCTGCAACTTTACAAGAGTCATTCGCATGACCAATGTGTCGCCCGCAATCACGGGTTTTCGGAACCTTACTCTATCAATTCCAGCAAAGAAGAAATTGTCGCGAGAGCCTCCCACTTCTGGTTGCAGCATAACGAGACCGCCTACTTGAGCCATTGCCTATAATAAGCCATGCATCGATAGAACTTTACAATAATATATTATGTATCATATTAACAAGGACATCACATGAAAGGATTGACCACTTCATAGTGCGAGATATTCATTCTAGTTTTAAAAGATCTATGAAATTCATTGAGAAATAAAGGGTAAACGAGTCATGAGAAATGACTAACCAGCCGTTAAAATTCAGAAGATAAAGTATAATGATAGCCCAGAAATACGTTATCCTTGTTTGATAACAATTGCTTTATTTGTTTAATCTCTTCATCTTCATCAGAGCAAGAAGTCCTGAATTCAAGCCCTTGCCAAGTTGTTTACTCCTCATATAATTAAATTTACTCCAACCAATCAGCTTAAATTCTTGGTCCAGGCTTGAAATGAGAGAATGTAGTTGGGCGAAACTTCAATTCTCAATTAAAAAAAAAAAAACTTTTGGGTTCCACGAAATGTAAAGCCAAGTGTTAGAAACTTCCTAAGAGCCTATTTGGAATGGTATCCCAAATGCTTAAAAAAGGGTTTTCAAGTGTTTAAAACTGCTCAAGGACTTAGAAAAGTCATTCCAAATAAGTCCTAAACTGAATTTGTCTTGAATGTCAAGGTCCATAAACTATCAGTTCCATAATCTAATGCTAATAATACCCTGCTAGTCTTACTATATTTAAATTAGTTCAAGCAACTTTAAGACTTCTCGGACTTGTCCAGACGATAGGCTTGCACTCGAGCAGATAGGTCTCCATTTCTAAGCTAACATAATGGCTGTGATTCTCTATTATAGACTGCCTTGAAGTGATGTCTCATCTCAATGGAAGTGTGGTTATAAAATGTCAACGTCAACACAGCACCTAGTCACCTAAAAACACATTGATCTCCATAATGAAAGGCTAGTGAAAAGAACTAGAAACGTAGTCATTGGCTCATAACAACCTTCAAATTCTAAGTCATAGATTCAATTTCTTAGTTTTCTTTTGAACTTGTTTGGTCAGGGCCAGAGCAATAGTTCCTTTCTTGCAAACAAGCTAGCAAAAGTAGCATCGACGACCAAAAACTCGAAAGTACGGTCAGGGATGTACAAAGGGAAGAGGCCACATTATCGTAGCCTTGGTTTTGGAAGGGTCTGCAAATACCTTGTTAGCTGAAATGTAAGTTCTAGACTACTCAATTTGGTAAGAAAAAGAACATTTCATTACGTTGATAATAAGTTGGTGACCTACAATCACCTCTAAAATATTTACTAAATACTGCGCATGTTCCTCTATTGATTTACCCAAACCTCTAAGGTGTTTGGATAAATAATTGTAGAGTAATTATTTTGAGTGATTGTGAAGAAGAAATTACAGTAATAGCTCATTTAGATGAGGTTATTATAGAGTGATTGAAAAAGCTCATTTTTAATAGCTCCATAAAAACTTCAAACAAACCGCCCCTAATAAATTAAATGACCAAAATGAATTGATTTACCCAATTCTCTAAAAGCCTCATAAAATAATAAGACTGAGATCCATGACGAGCAACACATTCCAATTGAAGAAGAGAATGAATTCTCAGAAATTTCTAGCAAAAGACTTGTAATGACTTTGAGTACCTATAGTACCATTTCTATGTTCAAAGTACTTTAGGCAGAATCCAGTTTTCTAGGACAATAACAATTGAATTCCTCGGCCTTCTTTTATCAATAGCCCAATTTCAGTTTGATCTCCGATGTAAACTTCCGCATAATTTTCCTCGAATTTTTCTGAAACTCCAAATAAGAAAAAATTATTGATGGTGTATTTAACATTCTTCCTGTTGTTTCCCATGTGATGAGATATGGAAAACATTCTTTTTTTTGCTCCTCTAATTTCCCTATTCTATGTTGTTTACAATTTGATACACTGTATCTTGAATGCTTCTATATAGCTTGATTTCTTTGTTATGGCCATCACTCTTCTCTCTACCAAAACGGATCAAACTTGCAACATGTGAAATAAACCAAGTCTAAACTCGCTCCCCCACAAAGCCAACAAGCTAAAGGTTTTGATTTGTCATGACCATCGTACGATTGGGCAAAATTCTCCAAAGAGAAGGGAGTGTGTAAGGTATAAACTCCATTTCACTTGCAAGAACAAATACCGCTACCCAAAAACCACAAAATACACAAACAACAACTGAAAAACCTAGGTCGATTGAGAGTTCTTCGACGACAAGGGCTATTGTAGTAATGATAATTAAAAAACACACATTAAGAATACTTTGAACGAAAAGGAAAAGACGAAACAAAAACAAGATAAACAATTCCAATTTCACATAGAGAAGGAATCCCCTCACTAGACTGGTCTAAGGTGTATTCTTGCTCAACCAAACACTCATGCACTCCCACGAATATGCCTACTAACTCGCAACATCCTTCGATATGTGCGAAATATTGAAGGTCTTACAGATTGTTATATCTCAAGCACTCCCACCAAAAGCTCAACAAAGTAGTGACCTTTATTTCCCATCATTAGATTTTTGTTTGCTGCCATCTTTCTTGACTAAGGTACTTGAGCTTGCTTTGAAACCAAATCTGACCAATAAAAGTGATTAACCCTTCATTGATATAGAATGCTAGCCGAATAACAACCCAACTACAAAAACCAATTAAGAACTACGCCCAACTAAAAATTAACAGCTAACAAACTCGAATAAGGATCACAAGATTAACCCCCATAAAGTTTCCTTGCAACTTCAATCATTCAATTTACACCGTTCAACTGAATTGAAAGACTTGTCTCCAATCAGAGTAGGGGGAAAAGGGGCATCCTTTTTTTTTCCATGGTGGGGGTGCAGACTTCACTCATATCCAAACCCCAGCCTTAGCATCAGTCACCACTCCATTTCCATCTTAGAATTAAATGTTTTTTAGGGTATCAATTCCAATTCAGCAAGATCTCATTTCAATAGAGAGTAAACAATTCAACAATAAAACTCAATCCCTAAATTTCAACATAAAGCTTGAGAAATTACCTCAACCATTAGAACACCGGGCATGATGGGTCTCTCAGGGAAGTGCCCTGGAAAGAAGTTATCATTTATGGTAACATTCTTGATAGCAACAGCCGAAACCCCAGGATTGTATTCAATCACTCTATCTACTAAAAGAAACGGGAACCTACAGCAGAACAAAACGCAATACAAATAAAATACAAGAATCTTCAAAACCACATACACTGAAAAAGACACAAGGAATTTTAACAAATACCTGTGGGGCAGGATTTTACGAATCTCATTGATATCCATGACAGTAGGAAAAGCAGGAAACTCTGAGAAGTGAATCAAATCAGCAAACAACAAAACAACAAAAACCCCATTTCAATTAGAAAGAAACTTACTCTTTTCAATGGGAACATCTACTTTCTCTTCAATGGAACCGACGTGGGTATCAGCATTGAGAGAGCAGTGGAAAGAGGGAAGCTTATTGGAGCGGAAAGAGAGAGAAGGAGATCTGGAAATAGAGGTTGTGGGACGAAAAAGGCATCTGGGTTTGTTCAGGGATTGAGTATTGGTGAAGGAGATGAGAGAATTGGAAGTGGCAACCATTGTTGGTGATGGGAAGAAGCTCTGAAGGAAGTGCGGAGAGTTCAGAGGAAGTGAAGGAAATGGATGTTTGGGAAGTTTTGAAAGAGCTCGAATCCAACCTACACGCTTTGGCCTTGTAGATGAATGAACGATGAAACCGAGGGGCTTTGTTAAATTTCTTCCAAATGTTTGTTTTTTTTTTTTTCTTTTTCTCCTCATACAAAGTAGGATTGAGGAACTTAGAACCAAAGATGAACTGGATGTTAATACAACAACCGTGCTATGTGTCACAATCTCCTCTAGTCTGATGAGCAAGACACTCAAACGAAACGGTAAAGCGGGTGGCACAAATGATACAACCTCTCTCATAGGCCTCGTGAAAAGATTTTTTCGAAAAAGGGAAAAAGAAGGTTTGAAAATATGTTTTATAATAAGGGTCACTTCAACTGCATTCATCATATAACTTGGATAAAAAGGAAGTTTCAAGATGTTCAATCCCTGATAGTACATTTTAGCACATAATTGATGTGACATTGTTGCATATGAAAATGGTTATGAGTCAACGCCTAGAATAAAATGAAGAAAACTATCATAACATGCAACAATGACAAAATAACATGAAAGCATGATGAAATGGGGTTGAAGGGCATGCAACCATATCCAACACGTATTGGACAAACATGGTCGTGACATTCTCCTCCACTTAAACGGTTGACAACCAATTCTGCGCGAACTCGCGGTTGTACGAGCAACTTGTTTGGCGGTCCTAGTGGACCTCAGTGCCTACAACTTTCTTCCAATTTTCGAAGAACTCTTATACGAGTTGACTTATGTCCATTACTTATGTTCCTTCAGCTAACCCCCAAATGAATTCTTCAAAGGGATTGATAAACACGATGCTTCATAACTTGTTAAGAGGCTTTCACCTTCTTGTCTTGGAGCTTGTCGTTGTACTATTGTCTTCAACTTCATTAGGACTTCACCTTGATGACTAGGTACTTTACTTCATTTATACCTCCATTCTCTAATGGGATTGTACTCATATCGTGTACTTCTTGATCAAGGATGAACGTTCTCTCGAGAGGTTTTGTCTCGACACTCGACTAGGCTCGTATTATATTGACGATGAGACAAATACCATACAGTCCCTATGCGAGAAATCTCCTCAATTTTCTCTTGCTCGACCTCGGTTACCTCAGCTTTGGCTACCTCAGCTTCAAGTCTTTTAATTGTCTCGAGAGAAATCTTAAAATCTTTAATGATCTCTCCACTAAGACACTTGTGCATTCGTTACATAAGAAGCACGATCGTCTATGGTTCTACTTTCTTAGGTGATGCGACCTTGTCCTCAAGTTTTTACTTTTAGATGGAGAGGGCCTGCGTTTTCCACTTTGATCACTCCACCAGACTTCTTCTCAACTCTTAAGAGAGGTTGATCGATAATCTCTATTATCTTTGTACAAAGAGGTTGCACACTCTCTTCCTTCTTCAGGCTTCTCCTCTAGTTGTTCACTTATTAAATCATATAATCCCTTTACGGTGCCACATACTTTAGTTAAGATTTGTACTTTCTGCTCGTAGAGTTTGGCCTTTGCTAACGACCTCAATCCGTAGAAAAAATTAAAGACTTTGTCTTTCTCTGTCATATCCTATATGTCAAGCATCAGTCCGGCACATTGTTTCACATATTCTCTAATGGTTTATGTGTTTCAACATTCTTAACTTGTATCTAGCAAGAATTTAAACATTTTATGGAAAAATTTGTGAGCGTAATTGATGTGGCACACTTGCATATGAAAATGACAAAGAGTCAACAATTAAAATAAAACAAAATAAACTATCCAAACATGCAACAATAACAAAATAACATGAAAGCATGAGAAACATGGTTGAATGAGCATGCTACTATATGCAACACGCATTGGACAAGCATGACCGTGACAGTGTGCTCTCTTTGCCTCTTCCAATTACTTCTCATTTTTCTTATTTAATGAAATGTTATTATTAAAATTATCACAAATAATTATGATCGAGCTATCTTAGTTTAGATTATACTCTTTTTTTATTGTTGTTTCGATTAAATAGAAAAAGAAACAGTTTTCTAAGTCATAAACTTGCAAAATTTATCTAAATTTAAGGTGAACTGAAATTGTTGTAAGTTTTTAATTTAGTTTTACGACAATTAGTATTAGAAATTTCAATTTATGATCTCTTAATCATATACACTCACTATGTTGCGAAGGCAACTACGAGAGATCAGTTGATGACAACTTTGTTCAATATATATGAAAAACCTTGGATAAACAACAAACTTGCAACTCAATTTTTAAATTTAAAAAGTTGTAAAGTGCATTTGTCACTACTCATTGATGAGTTTAATTTATTGATAAATAAATTAGTTTGTTGTTGGCTTAGATTTTAATGATGAAGTAAATGTTTTTTGTTGTTGAGATTTTTTACAGTTAGAAAGCTATGAAAGCTACAATTTCAAATTCTTGTGGAAAAGATAAATTCAAGTTTTTACGAGTTAGAGATTCTATTATTGCATAACAAATTTGCAAAAAATACTAAGGTATTGCTTTTTCTAACATTAAATGTAGAAGGATGTATGAGTAATAACATAAGTCAAAGGAATCGAGGTAAATTAAAAAATAATAGAAGCAAGTCTAGAAATTGAAGATATGAGTGTTGGAACTTTGGTAAGATAGGACATCTGAGAAGGTATAACAAGGTCCTAAAAGAAAACAGAAGGGAATAAAGTTAGTGCAAATGTTGTTGTCAGAAAGACAAATGATGCTCTAGCTTTAGCAGTAGAATGTGCTCATGAAACATGAGTGCTAGATTAAGGTGCGTTATTTCATACTACAAATAATCACGACATTATTGATAATTATGTTACAGGAAATCATGTAAAAATGTATCTAGCGGATGGAGAGCCTTTAGAAATAATTGAGATCAGTGACGTAAAATTGAAAATGGCAAATGATTCCTTGGACCTTTCCAAATCCTTTCAGCCTTTTGATTTCTTAAACTTTTTGGAATACTTGCACATTTTCAATATGAGAATATCTTCTTATACTATTTTCCAAGAACTTAACAATTCCACATTGGCAAGATATTTGAAGAATGCACATCTTTTGGTGCAATATTGTCTTTACCAACAATCGTAATACTCAACTATGAAAACTAAATCCTACTCCACCATAAAAAGTAGACCACTTGAAATCTCGCATTACTAGTTCTTTGTCACGTGTCGATACACCTTTCTAAAATGATGGTGTAACATCCACCTACTTGGCTTACTTGAAAGTTTTTCGACCATCGACCTAACTTCCACCCAAACACCTTACATAACCGCCAAGTTAATTCCTTTGTGCAAACTAGTGTAACTACTGATATCACATCATCTATCATGGCAAAGCGAACGTACCATTAGCATGATTTCTTTCATTTTTCAAGAGGATTCAACATCTTGTCTCACAAGTGAAACCACGCCAGCATCCGAATCCGAGCACTTTGATGAACTTGCTCTGTTAGGATAATTTTCTTTCATGTGATTAGTCTATCCGCATCCTAAGCAACATTTCTTCTGTACAAAGTATCTCTTGATTACTTGTATTTTTTATAATCTTTACTTGAACCACGATTAATTGGACCCTACTAGATCATCATCACCGTTCAATCTTTTTATTTTAGAAGCATCACATCTTAAAATTCTCTTCAAATCCTCTGTAATCCATATTGTATCAACACATCTTGAACTTGTACTTGCCACAAGTCGTCGATCATTCTTTCATCAAATTTCTTCACATTAAACTTCATCGCACTCGTAAAGATTGACATATCTGCTTCAAACTTAGCAAATCTGTGAATAACAACATTATTCACAACAACCATAAAAAGACTATGAACCTAAAGCTCTGATACCACTTGTTGGGAAAACAATTCCATAATTATCGCAGGAATAAGTAGAAAATAACTGAGAATTGTAAAGAAAACAATGTGAAAATTGCTACAATCACACAAAATTTTCTACTCGACCCCAATTACATAAACATTCTCTACCCTTTGCCTCACTCTCTACAAGAGAGTACAAAATAAATTTAACTAAAGTCAGTACACCAAGTTTAAAGTGCTACTAACTAGAATGCCTTGAATCTAATGCTACATGCTCTTTTTATAGTGCTTGGAACATACCACTTTCTTTTACCATTTCGATTCCTTAGACCTTTACGAATTCATTCATATTTTCGAAGTGAGATATCTTTTCCTGATATTTTGCCAAAAACTCAACACCATTTATCGTGGTTCGACACGAGTAGTCAGGTATGAGCTAAGTGTCACAGTCGCACTTCAGAGGCATCGAAATGGCGACTGTGCGACACTTGCTCTAATCCGGCGAGCAAGTCAGCCGAACCAAAATGGCAGAGCGGGTTGCACAACAGGTGCAACCTCTATCACGGACGTCGTGAAAAGGTTTTCGAAAAAGGGAGAAAGAGAGTTTTAGAAATGCTTTTATCTTTGAAAGCTATATGACAAGATGCAATAAGGGACATATCAACTAGCTTGCATTAATCATATAATCACTTGGTAGGAAGGAAGCTTCAAAAAGCCATACCTCTCTATAGTACATTTTGGGCCATAATTGATGTGACACCCTTGCATATGAAAATTGCGAGAAGTCAACACCTAGATAAAAATGAAGAAAACTATCCTAACATGCAATATTAACAAAATAGCATAAAGGCATGATAAAAAGGGGGGTAGAGGTTCATGCGGCCATGTGCAACACGCACTGGACAAGCAGGACCGTGACACTGAGTACTTTATTCGTTGCCTATGTTTTCTTATTTTAAAAGTGGATGATATCTACAAGCTTGAAGGCCACCTTCATCTGAGGAATAATTCATATTTTCATCTTAATATCCTCACGTAGCCCATCAATAAATTTACCTTCAAGTTGATCATCATCAAGATCTAACGTTTTGGAATAATTCTTAAGCAAAAAGTCACATGAACTCGTCCTAAGAAAAATAATATGCTGGAATATGAGTTTTGTATTAAGGGTAAAATTTAATAACAAAAAGGTGTTAACATCTTTCCCATATTTTATAACTTTTTTTTTAGGGAAATGGTATAGCAAATATGACTACTTTTCTCCAAATAATTTAGTGTAGGACTACTTTTTGTAGTCATTTAAATTAATGACTAAATTAAAATATAGAATTATGAGAGAATAATTATATTTAAAATATCTTTAGCTTTAGCTTTTAAATTTAAATTATTTATAAAAAAAATAAAACTCATCCATCCTATATTCAAGCCAACTTCCTATTTTTTAATTATTAAAATAACCATCCCTATTTTGCTCCCTTCAACACATTTTAAGATTAAAAAAAAAAAAAAATTCCCATAAATATTTTTTATTTTTATTTTTGTAAAAAAAAAAAAATCTAGGTTTTTAAACGTCTCTATTAAAAAAAAAAAAAAAAACGAAGAAGGATTTCAATAGAGTGAATAGAAGAAGAAGAATTGCAAGGCGCGGAGAAGAGGGATTATTTTATAAAGAGGATCTACCTTTAACGTTCTCCCTCTTGAAAAAAAAAAGATGAATAAGGGTTTCATTTCATTCCCGTCTCTATCACCTAGATCAAAAAAGATAGACGGTGGTGTCGAACAACAAACGAAGAAATTGAAATTTCATTCAATGGAGACAACTCTCATCACAATTGCTTTCAATGGATATTGGAACAAAAAAAAAAAAATCGAATTACAAGACTGAGCAAATCAATATTCAAATGGAATTACCATAGACCAATTCAAGTAAATCTCCAATTGAATGGACAATCCAAGGTTTCCTGCATATTACTTTTCAAGGATGGTGTCGAGAAAAGTAAGGTTAGAAACTTGAAGGAGAATCATGATGTATAACAGATGTACAATGGGATGACACTTATTTCGTCAATTGAAGCAAGTTTCCAATTGGATGGGCAATCCAAGGTATCCTGCATATTACTTAGAAGGACGATGTCGAGAAAAGCAAGGTTACAAACTTGGAGTAGAATCATGATGTACAATGAATGTACAACAGAAGGACACTCTGATTGATAGAAACTTCGGTATCTTTGAGAACACTAAAAAGAGATATTTACAATGTAAGAGAGAAGGTCAATCTTTGGTGTAGAAAGAGCTATTCTCCAACTTTCAAATTTTAAATAACATGGTTTAATCTCCTCTAAACATAAAATTAAGCTGACAATTGAGGTAATTACTAAATCTCATCTACCACATTTTTTGACACTTATTTCTTCTATTGAAGCAAATCTCCAATTGGATAAGCAATCCAAAGTTTCCTACATTATTACATTACAAGGATGGTGCCGAGAAAAACAATGTTATAAATTTGAAAAAGAATTGTGATGTACTGTCTATGTATAACAGAATTACACTTCGATCGAAAAGAACTTTAGTATCTCCAAGAACACAATAAAAATCTATTTATAGTTTCGGTTTAATCCCCTCCAAACATAAAATTAATCCGACAACTGAGATAATTACTAAATCTTATCTACACTTTTCTTTTTGAAGTATTAAGTTAGAATTAACATGATGTACCGTGTATGAGACATGGATGTAAAGAAAACCGTGATGGTTTTAAAAAAAAATCCAAACAACTTTTTATATTTCAAATAGAAACAGTTAAAAATTATATTAACGATAATCAACAAATATTTATGTTTTTTTTGAAAGAGTCAAATAACTATATTTCTTTAACTATTTGTTAAATGTAGTTAATTACAAAACTTTTACCATAATTTTGGTTTTTTTATAAACAGTTGAGAGTGGGGTATTTTTGTCCAAAATTTTAACCAAACAAAATCTTGGAGAAAAAAAAGACATAAATTAAAATCTAAATAAGTTTAGCTAATCTCTTGACTAGTTCCTAAAATTGAATCATTTTCCTAATTGTCCCTTTTTATTAACCCATGTCATATTTGAAAAATGTGTTCTAGCCCCTTCTAAATTCTCTAGTTCAAAGCCTTTCCATTATTCATATAAATTTGGGACAACCAGCCAAATGTTTAAATTTTAAAAAATAATTTAGAGAATGTCTAGTTTTTTAAGTCTTTAAACTTATGTCTAAACTTTAATTTCGAATTAAAATTAATAAATCATGAAATTTACTTTGACAATAATATCCCTATAATTACTTTTATTTTATTTTATTTAATTATAATTACGATTAGATTTTCCTATCACACCCTACCCAAAATAATATTCAATTAAATTGCTAAAAAAAAGAAAAATAATATCTTTGACTAAAATCTTTTTTCTTTAATGAACATTTTCAGAAAAATAAAAAGAATCAACAATTAATACTGTTTTAAAAATTAAAACTTAAAACAGATATTTAAAAGTTCATCAATAAATGAGGTCATAGGTATACATCATGGTACATATTAATGACATAAATGCAAAATAATGAGTTGGGGAGTAAAACCGGAATTAAAAAGATAAGTAACTCACCTGCAATGTCGTCATTTTTCATATTAATGTTTCGGAGGTTTTACTCATTCAATCTTTTCAATTATGGAACGACAACTAAAACATTCTTTAGTTTTTTTTTTCCATATATATATATTTTTATTTATTTATTCATTTTTATTTTTTTGAAAAAAATACACTAAGAGTCCTATAAAAAAAGATGACTTACCACAATGATCTTGTTTTTGAATGTCATGGTCGGAGCACAAATTATTTATGTCTCAAAGATTCTTCCATTATAACTCACTTATAAGTTGTGTTATGTTTCATTCACGGGCTTGTGACAACTCATTGTATATTTTAAATGTTGTGTTATGAATAGAATCCATATTTCATAGAGATTTTTGTTTTCGAAATATCTATTATTTATTTTAAAATTTATAATATGAGTTATTTAATATATTTTAAAAAAATATATAAAAAACATTATGAACTTAACCAATAAGTTGATAACTTAAAACATTACACCTTATAAAGAAATAAAGTTTCCTTAAAATTGAGTATCAATATCATATTATTTGATGGACATTTGAATTAGGAAATAAAGTTTAGTTACTAATTTATTTTTGAGAAAAAATTAGAGAAATTTTATTTTAGATTTTAGGCGTTGAACCTTTTAATAAATGTTAGAGAAAAAAAGAAAAAAGTCTAATGTCGGAGATTTTCGTTATTTTGTTTTTTTATGTACAATTGATGTACCTATATGTACCTCAGCCTTAATAGAATATGTAACATGTATATATTTTTATGTTTATATAAATATTATATTATACATATGACGTGTTATGGTCTATAAATTTACTTGTTAGTATATATATGTGTCGTAAGTGGATGTACATATACGTGAGATGTTGTAGCAACCCGGTACATAACCGTTAGGTTATAGCACGAAAGTTACTAATGTATGAAAATTAAGTAAAAATTTCGACAGAGTTTCCACTAAAATATGAGAAACTCATACCTGCAAAGCCTGTAAATGAGAACCTGGAGATTTCAAAATCATTTAAAATGACACTACAAGTATAAATCAAAGCATTCAAGTTATCCAGACAGTCAACAGTTTAAACACGAATATAAATTACGAGATCTCAGTTCCTTAACTAAAATATTTTAAAACGAAGTTATTACAATAGTTCGTGCAGGAAGGGATGCATTAAAACTATAAACAACTCCATTAAAACTAGACGCAACGAACACGTCCCCCTTTTAGTCTATCATCAGTTGTCGATCATCCATCCAGGTGCATACCTGCAACTATGATTTTGAATCCATAGCCAACATAAAACGAAGGGGTGAGTCTGTAAAGACTTAGTAAGAAACCCCGCACGGGATGCACACAACATATAGAACAAGACATGCATTAATCAAAAGTCTAAGAATAACATGCACAAACAAACGAGAAAAACATCCCGACTCTCCGGTGTTTGTGCCACGCGTTCGAAACTCGTGGCAATACTCGAGGAGTCTCACCAGCCGATGCCGTAAGACTTCAAAGTCACAACCTGAACCCTCTGGGTACAATAGAGAGCCTAGACGCAAGAGCCATCCACTGGAGTCGCCCAGGCTATCTTGGGTCCCTCGGCACGGTGGGTCAATCCGAACACATCAGATACCACGCACAACGCCGAGCCGAGAGCGATCCAACCTGCTAGCGCCACGCTCACTTATGCCTTAGCAATTTTGGCTGCTCACTGCCTAGCAAGTTACCCAACTTACTAGCACGACGCTCACTTATGCCTTAGCAATTTCGGCTGCTCACTACCTAGCAAGTTGCCAACTCCAGCTCGCGCGATAAGGGATCTCCGTCCAATGACTGATTCCCTTATCACACCCTATGCATCCAAGATCACTCAGCTATGCTACTCGTAAGGAAAACTAGGTCCCCAGCCAATGCCATAAGCCCAAAAACCCATTACACAATCATGTCGCATAAGGCGGAGGTCCTTGATACGTGGGTACATGCTATGGAGTAGCCCGGGCACCTTCTAGGGTATCTCCGGCGCGAGTGAGGCGAACAAGAACCAATCAAGTTCCCTCACTGAACTAAGCCAGCCAGCAACTCATCCAACTGTAGGTGTAAGTATCTGTCGAAGCGTTAGAAGATACACTAGCCGAAGCCAAGATCACACTTCTGCTTGACAATTTGTAACTCGTACATGTTGCGATGCTCGCTACTGTGCTATAGTTAGATGTAAACCCAATAGTATCTTGAGAATCTCCTAGGTATTAGAAAGAACTGCGGAAACCCTTACCACGGTCGGCTACCCAACACGTCTAAAAGACTCTATGGTCAGACCCGATCGTCACGCGTCGCTCTCAGGATGGTTGTAATCCATCCTTCTATAAGCATAATCTCTTACATCTGACTACCTCTGTTCGTTAGAGAACGTTGCCGCGTCCGGCCACCCCGACGGGTCGTTCCCTGATGTGTCATGTAGCAGCACACACTATGGTCTACTGCAACCACTTTATGGCGGAGCAGAGACATGTCGAGGCCATCTGTCGGACATGCTCACACTATCAAGGAAAGTGACTCGATGCTCATCTCAACACATAATGCATGAAACGACCCTATAATCTATTGCACATGTACATAATAGGAGAAAGACGTATCATAAGCAATCTACCTACTTATTCGTCTAAGGCTCAGTACATAAGAACAAATCATCACGATAACATGCTTTTCAAATCAATAAGGAAATAATGAGAAACAACGACATATAATCCATATTCTAGCTTACCAGATCACATACCACATGCTTTCAGTTCAATAAAGAAATAACGAGCAATGAATGACATATAATCCATATTGTAGCCTACCAGATCTAGACCACATGCTTTCAATTCAATAAGGAAATAACGACATATAATCCATAGTCTAGCCTACCAGATCACAGACCACATGCTTTCAATTAAATTAAAGAAATAACAAGCAACAAAGTTGTAACAACACGATAAACAAACTGACCAAGCAAGTTTACAACTAGCTTATGCACTCGTTAGGGTCCTTTACACTAGGTTAAAAAGAACCGACTAGCACGAGGCTTGAGCCACAGTGATTGTTCTAGCTAAGCCCTCGAACCTACAATTAAACAACAAAGCAAGTAAGCACATAAGAGAACCCAAAACAACACCAACGCATACTTAAAAGGTAAAAAGTGTACCAACAAGCTTACACAACGTGAACAAACTAGCCGAGAGGCTAACTCGAAGCTTACTAGCCTTAAATCTAACGGAGAAACTCCATAAAAAACCTTCACAGACTCTCGACCAACCCTTCAATCAAACCTAGCGGGCCAATGCTTCGATGTCCACACAGAACTCACCAAGCTCTCACAAGCATTTTGTCGAACACCTTCTTTGCAAGACCAAAACCAAAAAAAAAACGCGGGAACGAAACTGACTTCAACGTATGCTCGAGCTTCAACCCGAACTCAAGAGAAGGAGAACATAACTTACCTCTGAGTCTTCTGAGCTTCACGACTAAAATTAGCACCTAAGCGAATTCACCACCTCCACGAACTCACACACACCAAAAATCGCGACGTGAGGACTATCGGGGAAGATCACGACTGAGAGAAGAAGCTTGAAATTGAATTTTTCGCATAATAGAGCCAAAATCACGACTGCAACTCGAGGCTCACGCTGAAGAGAGAAAGAGTCGCACGAGAGAGAAAGTATATCGGGAGAGAGATGACGCAGAAGAGAGAGACGTTGCGAGAGGGAGAGAGAGCCGGGATCGTGAGACGGGATCAAAAACGTGAGGGAGAAGCCAGGGCGGGCTGCTCACAATGGAATCAGAGAAGCAGAAGAGGAAAACGAGAGGGAAGGGAAGAGATGAAATTTGGGTTTAAACTTTTTGGTATTTGCAATTAAACCCTCCAAGTTTACTATTTGTTAAATAGCTAACCTTTATTTTCTAATAAACCGCTGTTAGTGGAGTTGGTAAGACCAATTATTCCTTTTAAGGAAATCCTGGTTCGAATCGGTAACAGATTGACAAATGTATTCATATTTGACTTTATTTAAACATAGATGTCCATATAGTATGCATTGACATATATGTCTATATTGTTCAAATTGAAAATACCAGTACAATGCTTCAAACATGTGCTTGAATATGTATAGTGATAAATCGTTGAATTTTCGTTTGTGTTATAATTCAATTTTAGATAGTTAGGGTATAGATTAATATATGTTTTGATAAAATTTATTTTAAAAATTAAATTCAACAATTAAAAAAATCGAAAAAATGAAAAAGTTAAAAGATATTTTATTTGTTTCCAAAATAGAATTTTCGATTGATTTTATTATTGTTTTTCATTGATTTTTTTTTAATAATTAAACTTGTTGATCTTTTATTTTTTATTTTTTTCTCAAAAGATACGGTCAAAGATAGACTCTGTCGTTTGATACATCTGCAATGTACATATATGTACATATTAGAACAGTTTAGTTATGTACTTTACATATAAATTCTTCCAATAATTTTTTAGAGTCAATTAACATTAATTGTGTAGAAAGAATTGAAAACAAATATTAGATATTTAGAAGATTGATTTTCAAAATTTTATTTTGACAATTAAATCCAACAATTTAAAAAGTCGAAGAATATAAAAGTTGGTCATAAGGAGATATTTACTTCTTAATTTTAGGGGATAGAATTATTTAATTTTATTCATTTAATATATTAATTAATAAATGACTTAAAGAATATTTTAGGAAGAAAAATATTATCACATTTTCCAAATTTTGGTTTAGTCAAAAATTTCAATAAGTTTAGAAAATATAGACCTTTGCTAATACTTTCCTACAAATTTCCCAAAGATTCAATCCATGAATCCCTCTAAAAAGTAGGCCCAAAGTTAGGCTAAATTTGACTGGGTTTACAAATGAACAAAATCAGGCTCATTATTTCCCTTTCACTATCGAAATGAGATGAAATGAGATGAGATGAGATAGTGAGTAAAGAAAAGAAATAATAAAAATAAGAGTAACTTTTTTTATTGATATAATACAAATTGATGAGTCAAACAATAAGAAAAGATATTTTTTCTTTATATCTTTTTCCGTCACAGCAAACGTATCTTGAAATCTGAAATTTTTATTAGAGAAATTGTATTAGATATACTTTTATTCTTATAAATTAATTGTGAATGTCGGTAAATTTTAAAAATATTTTTATTAAGTAATGAATATGTTTTAATAATATATTATAAATACTCATTAATACTTGCTATACTTGGTAAGTGACTATATTACTTTTTAGAATTAATTAATTTGGTAGGTTTTTACTATTTTTAATAAATTTTTTTTTTCTTTTAATAATGAACAACCTTTCATCTGGATGTGGGACAACCTACAGATATGTAAGAAAATGTTATCATTTGACAATGGCAGTGAGTAAAATTTCTTCTAAAAAAAACCAATATACAAATTTTGATCGCTGCAAATATCAAATTGAATTGAAGTTTAAATTATTTAATTCAAACCCTAATATGCACACATGTGAATTAACATCAACCAAAGCTCAAACATACAAGAAGCTTTTCCATGTATGCACGAATGAAAATAGTTTTTTTTTTTGTTAAAATTAGAGAAAATTTGTGTAATGTTTAATATTGCAATAATCGGAATGCATACACAAACTATAACTTGGAATAATTGAGGTTTCAAAATGATGATGGTTAAACATGGTATAAATATTAAAATTTGTTTTAGAATTTAATTTAGGACTGAAATGTTTTTTCTATTATTGAGTGTTGAGATATACCTTAAACTTTGATATCATACGATTACTGGTGTAGGTTTGGATTTATGAGAGTGTTAACTATCATAAAATTCTAGTTCTTTGGATAAGCTCCAACGTTGCTTAGTTTTACAAAATTAGAAGTCCATCTAGGATCCTTGTAAAAACTCACAAAAATGGAAAAACTCAACACTTGATTCCAACCAAGAGTTAAGTTAGAATGATGAATATGTATGAATAAGCAGAAAATATACCCGAGAAATTAAAAGGAAAAACAATAAAAGAAAACACAAGAATTTACGTGGAAAAACTCCTCAACCGAAGAAAAAACCACGAACAGAAAGAACTTCCACTATGTGAAAAATTGTTACAATCACACAGAATTCTCTCCCCGACCCCAATACATAAACACCCTCTTCAAAGCTTATACTACTCACACCCTTTGCGCCACTCTCCACAAGAGAATACAAAGGAATTTAACTAGAGTCAATACACAAAGCTTAAAGTGCTTCTGACTTGGAATGCTTTGAAACCAAAGCCAGATGCTCCTTTTATAGTGCTTGGAGCGCACCACTTCTTGTTTCTTTCCGATGTGGGATAATTCGCTTATAATATTTTGCCAAAAAAACCCAGCAGAATACACTCTTAGATCTCACTTAGAACCTATGATTGTCACTCTTAGATCCTAAGATAACTCACTCAAGGATGCACGAATTAGTTTGATCAAGACTAATCAAATGAATTGATTTTACATTCAAATTTAAAGCAAGATTTGAAAAAAAGATAACACCAAATGTGGTCAAGAAAACTCAAAGTTTGATATCAATATTTTCTAAAATGAGGTATTACAAGCTCTTTTTAAGGTCAAAATTCCGTGCATGGCTTGGTATACAAAAAGTCTAAAAAAGCTCTTAAATGCACTTTGTAGAAAATAAGACTAGGAACCCGAAATCAATTATACATTAATTGAGAGGCTTAAATGCTAGACAAAAGGTATATTGACTTTAAATACACCTAACAAACTCTTCTAAAAAAAAAATTATTTAGCAATTAGAGCTTGTTTCACAAGGTTTGAACTCGAAAAGTTCCAAAATAATAAATCTGGAATTGTTTTTTTCTCTTTGCATTTTGCTTCTTGTAATTCCTCCATTTTAATACATAAGAAGATTCTTATATTCATATCACCCTCTTTGATCGACATTTTCTGTATTCGTTCTCTCTAATAAAATCATTATTTCCTCTATCAGGTGTAGCTTCTAACACTCTGTTAATGAATTTTGTAAGTTTATACATTTTTCTCTCGCTTGTCTCTATTTTATCTTGATTGTTGTTTCCAATTTCGTAACATTGAAAAACTAGAAAAAACAAATCTTATTTTTTCCAAAAATAAAAAACAAAAAAAATAAAACCCCGCCAAAAACTTTTCAAAGTCTATGGGCATAATAATTGAAATCTATGTAAAAGTTTGTATAAATCATTTAGTATAAGTTAACCACGAATATTTGAGAAAGGGAAAAATTCATTAGTCTTTTGATCAATTGATTAAGAGAGTTGAAAGAATAATAAGGTTTGCGATTCAATAAAGAAGCAATCAAGAGGTTTGAGAAAAACTTTGGGATACTCTAAAATCGATAAAGACTATTGAAACTTTGGTGTTTGTGTTATTCTCTTCTATCCTTTTTCTACATTCTACTATCTTCACCTTCAAGTCTTTATATAAATCAACATAAGATCTATTCAAAATTTTCAAATTATTTTTTACATTTATTGGAAATAATTTTACCATTTAGGCTTTCGAGAGATCAACCGTGTGTTTGAAAAGATGAATGAGAATGATTATAAAAGGAAAAATAATTATGAAAAGAACATGAAATAGAATGATTATGAGAGAATGATTATTAATGGTGGCCCAAACATCATGAATCCTTCTCTTTCTTATTCTTTCGTTTAATTAGGTGGTACAAACACACCCTAAAAGTACTTACATTAAAACTAGGGGTGTGTCAGAGGTTTGTTTTTATTATCATTATTATTATATTATTTTTTTTTTTTTTGTAGAAAAGAGTTATAATATACATACCTATATATATATATATATATATATATATCTATGTTTTTCTTACC
>JBBMEG010000022.1:11303879-11319200 GCA_037832605.1 Cyclanthera cordifolia
TTGAATAAAATTATTTTATGTAAATACAGTATTAGTCTTTATATGATAATAGAAAATTGAAGATTTCTTTACATGATTGAGTATTAATGAAATAATACATTGGATAACAGGGGATCGAAATTTTGGGATTAATAGTTCTGATATCATATTAGCTAATGATAAGGCTTACCAGGATCTCTACATTAAATGATATTATTCACTTTGAACATCTTTACTTTCAACTTTGTTTGCATTGGTTGGTATTGCAATCAATTAATGTTTCATATGAAAAATAGAGGAAAAAATCACTCCGTGTAGGATAGTTGTTCCTAAAAGCATCCCGATAAATAATATAAAGTTCCATCTCAAAACCAATTGATAGTAGAGGTAGGAAATTATATACCATTTATAGATATTAAAAAAATTTCACCATTCCAATGTGCGACAATCAACATAATACATAAAACGAAACAAATAGGGCATGTGTTAGTGCGTGTTAACTTAACGCCGATTAACTTAACTTTTCTAATTATCTCTGAAAAAAAATCTTAACTCTTCTAATTCGTGTTTGCTGAACTGATTAAGTTATCCTTCACATATTATGTTAACTTTCAAGAAATCCAAAAATAATTTTTGTGTATTCTTTTTGTACCTCGTTTTTTGAAATCCTCTTTAATGATGTGTTTTTCAACCATTTTATTTAAATTTAAAATTTATAATAAAAAATGTATTTGATCTTTTTAAAAAAAATATACTGAATTTAAATCATGCATTAAATATAATTTAACTTTTCTAACTTTATACAAACTTTTAAGAAAAAAACAATTAGTATAATTATTATACATAATTTTGTTATATCATTCAATAAATTTCAATTTATTAAGTGGAAAAATAAACCATTATTATAATTATTTAAAAATAAATATTTACAAATTATAAGTTACACAATTTTTTTAATATATATACATGTGTATATATATTATATATGTAATGCTCGCAGTTAAGAGAAATAGAGACCACATAATAATGAAAGGGATCTTCACGATATAGTCTTATGCTTAAGAAAAACTTAAAATAATTGATTTTTACAACTTAATATACCAACACTGTGCAATTTTCTATTCGGCTCAATTATAAGAACTTCGTAATCAAGCACCTTTAGGTTGGAGTAGTTCTTGATTGAGTGATCTTCTAGAGATTTTGTGAGTGAATATAAAAAAAAAAAGATTATAAATCAAACATATTTTGAGTAATTATTTTTAATTTAATAATGAACTTACTTAGAGATTTAAACACTTAAACCAACTTTATATAAATCTGAGTCTTAAATTTTTAATAACAATCAACTTAAAATAATAGATTTCACACGTAATAATTTATAAAAAAATTCAAAATTATAATTAGACGCTGAAATTTATATCATGGTGTTACTTAGTTATATAATTAAGATCAATCTTTTAAAAATACTTGAAAAATGATTAATAAAATTTAATTTAATTTAACATTCAACTTAACTTATTTGATAAACAACCGTCAATTTAACTTAATCTAGTTTAATTTAACACGGTCTCTAAACACAAATCAACCTAACTTTCTACTTACCAAATTACACAAAGTTGTTTATTTCTCAAGAATTTTGGATTACAAGGAAGATAGGAATTGAAAAATGCCATCATCTGATTACATTTGTTTAAAAATTATGGTTTAACCAACATCCAACCTAGTTCTCTGAAAAGAAAAGTCATGATCTAATAAAAATAAAGAATTATTATACTAATATTCATGTACTTCGAGTAGAGATTTGCAGATCCTGTTCAAATATTTATTTCATTCGTACAAATTTAAAATATAATAAAATAAAAGTAGATGAGAATTTTAAATTCTGAAGAGTCTTTAATTAAGACATAATAATGTCCACAAAAGTGTTAATTAAACACCCTGAGGATAGTTAGTCCATCACAGCTGTCCACAAAAGAGAACACTGCTGCTCTATATCCATCCAGTTAGTCAGAATTTAAATATGTTGGTATAATCTTCATAAATGTTGGTCCAAATGTGGATGTCTCATTGATTCTTGCAAAAATATATATATAAATATCTAATTGAATCTACAGTGGGAATTGTTAACAGAAAAAAGTAGAGTAAAAAATTATTGGAAAGAGAATACTAAGAATATAACAAATGAGAAACTCACAGAACTCTTTTACTCTTATAATTTACTAATGTATATTGAATTTTATGTAAGCATTGCGTTACACGTAATCAATATTCATTAAAGTTTAATACATTCAAATCTAGAAATAAGGATATTCTAAAATTGGTTCATTCTTATGTACTGAAAGCACTAGTTTCATCCTTTGGAAAGTGAAGAATTTTGTATTCTCTATAAAAGATTATTCCAAGAGTTGTTGGATGTATTGCATCAAGAAGGAGATGTGTGTTCAGTCTTCAAAGTACTCAATGTGCTAGTTGACTTCAATCAAGAGTGAATGTCAAGTATTATTTACGAATAGATAATGAAGGAGGATATATAAGCAATGAGTTTTTGAATTCCTTAATCAACAAGACGTTAAAAGGCGGATCATTACTACCTAACACTCCTAAAAAAATGGACTGGCAGAGCACTTAGTGTGACAAACCACTAAAAATGTCTTATTCTAGAAAATTACTTCTTTAACTAGCTCTTAATGAAAGGCTAGCCTTGGAATTTGGATTAGTTAAACAGATGGCTTGATGTCTTGGGGTTTTAGTTGAATTCAAAGAAATTTGAGCCATTTATTGAAGTGAGGGGTAGAATTTCTTATTCATAGAAATTTGGAGGGCTTAATTCCAAATAAGTAAAAGTGTAACCCTAAATTTTCTTAACCGGCCTCCCCCTCCTTTCAATTTCTTCCTCTTTCTCTCGCAATCTCTCTTTGTTTCCCTCTCTCTCAATCTGCTTTGCCTCTCAGTGATCTCTCTCAATCCATCTCTCCTTGCTCATTTTCTTTCGTTTTTTATCAGTTTGTGTGTATTGGGGGGTTTCGTTTTTGCCCAAGCACGATTGAGGCAACTTTCGATGGTGATTTCATTGTGTGCCCTATCCCTTAATCATGAGTTCCACCCATCTACTATCGTTTGGGTCATGGTTACTCTTCAAGTTGGTTGAGTTTCGATTTTAGTTTTTTGGTCAATTTCACATAGAAGTTTGATGGCTTTGGTTTGAGGTATGTTGCTTGCAAATGGTTTAAGCTAGTTAGTGGAAGCTTGTATTCGGTGTAGTTGATGTTCAAGGTTAGGAATATAACTTAATTTTCACTTTCGTTCTTTATTCTTCATTTCGGTAGATGTGTCTGAAAGTAGGTGTTGTAAAAGTGTTCAAGTGAGAAAATTGGAAAGAGTGTTAGCTGCTGTTTGTTGAGATGCTTAATGGTTGCTTCCGTTCCTTATTATTCATGCTTTCGTGTATTTCAAACTGTATGTCACTTCTGATTTGACTGGTTAGAGGCATGTAGTTCTTTTTCGATTGATGTATACGTTATTCATGAGTGTAGTTTTGACTCTTAATACTCGCATGCTGAATATGTTCTAGTATTCGCGTGTTCATTGTTGGTTTAATATATACATGAGCTGAAACATGTTCTGTATGATGCAGTATGTAGCACGCCATGTGTTGATTTGTTCCTACGTAATAAGTTAGGAGATGGTGTATGTAGATTGTCTTTGACACGTCTTTTTCCTGTTATGCACCTTTGCATAAAACCATATGGTTTGTTGCAAACATTGTGTGTTGTTGTTGTATAGAGTCTCCTTCCTTGTTAGTGCAAGCAAGTCGGCCAGATTTCCTAGGGCCTAGACATGCCTCTGTCCCGTTATAGGGTGGTTGCAGTGAACCATAGGGTCTATTACTATGTGGCACGTCAGTGAACAACTCATCGGGGTGGCAAAACGCGGCAAAATTTTATGACAGATAGATGTAGTCAGATGTAAGAGATTGTGCTTGTGGAAGGATGAATTGCAACCATCCCGAGAGCGACACGTGAACATCGAGTCTTTTAGACGTGAAGGGTAGCCGATCGCGGTCGGGGTTCCCGCAGTCTTTTCTGATACCTATGGAGTTACTCGAGATATTATTGGGTTTACATTTAACTATAGCATAATTAGAGCACCACACACTGTATGAGTTCCAGACTGTCAAGTGAAAGCGTGATCTAGGCTTCGGCTAGTGCATCCGCTAATGCTTAGGCAGATACCTACACCTACAGCTGGACAAGATGCCAACTTGCGTAGTACCGTAAGAGTATGTTGAATAATATTGAAGAATTTTAGATCATTCGCCTTTATCCTAGATGGTCATGGAAGATTCTAAATCATACACATATATTCAAGATTGATGAATATAATTCTAGAACAACTTTGATCTAAGATTGTTGGAGAAAGATCTAAACCATGCACATTGTCTAAAGTGAATGTGTGGTTAAAATTGTGACCATATGATTGACTTGATTATTAAGGCAAGATGTCGCCCTGACAATAAGATTTACATGGAACCCAAGTTTATATGCACTATAAATAGGTGATTTCTCATTGCTAAAAAATCGTCCAAAATCTTTAAGACATCTCACATCTAAGTGAGTGAAGGTGTGAGATAAAAAAGAGAGAAAGTTTCACGTTATAAGAGAGTTTAGAGCTATTTTGTTAGAGAGTTTGTAACTCATATTTTTATAGTCACTATCATTGTCTAGGTTTTACCCTAGTTGTTTATGAGTTTTGTACGTTAAATCATTATGAGTCATTCTTTCTCATCTTTCTCTTTTAATAGGATTAATATTACTTAATAGTGAGCTTGTTAAAAACGTTGTTTTGTTAAATTCCTTTAGTTAGCTTTTAGTTTGTTAAAAAGAATTAGTTGACATCCAGCTGTAACAAACTCATTGCTCTATTTAAAGAGAGAACAACCAATGAAATGAATGAGAAAATGATTGGCCTTTTTTACCCTTATCTGATGTGAAATGGTATTAAACCTGCACAAAAGTAGAACCTTGTGAATGCCTTAGAAATATTTTTCCCACCCCATTTTTCTTTTTCAAGACGAAGCTTCTTCTTCTTTTCATCAATGGTAGATAAAACAACTTCTGGAAATGAAGATCCAACAGGTTGTGACTTCGATTATCACTTTAATCCTTTTCATATGCATCACACCTTTGCAACAACTTCTTTGCTTGTCACCCTGCCATTGATTGGGGCAGAAAATTACAACAACTAGAAGATAGTTTTCTTGATAGCCTTCGTAGGAAGAAATAAAAAAGTCTTCGTTGATGGGACCATAAAGAAACCTACGAAGGAAAAACTTCTCCCTTCTTCGAAATGCAATAACCAGGTGATTACTTCTTGGATACTAAACTTTGTCTCTCAAAGGAAATAGCAGAAATTATTGTGTGTACTGGTACGACTAAGGACATTTGGGATGAACTCGGCGAACGTTTAAAAGAATCCAATGGTCCAAGGATCTTTCAACTGGGAAAGGAACTTATAACCACTGTGCAGGGAGGTATGTCTATTGAATCCTATTTTACCAAAATTAACTGTATGACAAGATCTTATGGAGTTTCGTCCTTCAAATGAATGTTCTTGTGGTGCTTTAAAACCTTTGTTGGATCACATAGAGTCTGAATATGTGATGATCTTTCTTATGAGACTTAATGAATCTTTTGCTATGATGAGAACACAAATCATACTCATGGAACCATTGCAAAAATCAAACAAGTTTTCTCTCTACTTATTCGATAGGAAAGACAAACAAGTATAGGACATCAATCAATTGAAGTTGTTACTCTATTTTCAAATGGAAAGAAAAATATTGAAGTAGTCTTAACACAAAAGAAAGACAATGCCAAGCCAACATGTATTCACTGTGGAAGAATTGGTCACACAAAAGACAAATGTTATAAGCTACATGGATACCCATCGGGATTCAAGAGCAGATATAACAGAAATATCTTTTATCAGAGTGATAATATTCGGTCAACATGCCTACTACCTTTCGTGTAGTTGTTGAGTTTGCATGAAGTGTACGAATTAACAATGTTTTATGGCTGGATAATGTTTTGTTTGTTCCACAATTTACTAACAACTTGATTTCAGTAAGTTGTCTATAAGCTTCAAGTGATATATACCTAGAGTTTTCTAGAAAAGCTTGTGAAATTCAAGACAAGAAGCATTTGAGGAAGATTAGCAACATTGAACGCCATCAAGGATTATACATAATCTACTCAGAAAATGATGTTACTGTTTGTTTCGTATTAGTAGAGGTTTGACACCAAAGATTAGGCCAACTATCTTCAAGAAGGTTGGAATTGATAAAGGATTCTCTAAGTACACTGGACAACCTCCAAGATGCTACACAATCTATCCGTTGGCAAAACAAAAAAGGCTTTTTTTTCCTTTTAACAACAATGTAGCTAAAGAACATTTTGATGTAATTCATTGTGACATATATGGGCCATTTAAAATACCAACCTTAAACGACACAAATTTTTTATGACCTTAGTTGATGATTGTTCAAGATACATTTGGGTTTTCCCTTTAATATCAAAATCTGATGTAACCGATATTGTTCCCATGTTTTTCAAATTAGTTGAAACTCGGTTTAATAAAAGGATACTGATTTTTTGTTCTCGTAATGCTCTTAAGTTATGTTTTAGTATTTTTTTAGAACAACTAGTACAACTCACCAATACTCATACGTAGAAACTCCTCAACCAAATTTTGTGGTAGAGAGAAAACATAAACATCTATTGAATATAACAAGATCTTTATTGTTTCAATTGTGTTCCTCTGGACCTCTTGGGTGAGTGTGTACTCGTTGTAACATATATTATCAATAGAATACCAATGCCAATACTAAAGAATGCAACTCCCTTTTCCATTCTTAACAAAAGAGAGTAGACTACTCTCCAATAAGAACCTTTGGTTGTCTATGCTATGCTTCTACATTAAAGGCTAAATAGAGGTAAATTTGATGCCCGAGAAAGATGATGTGTGTTTCTTGGATATTCACCAAGTGTTAAGGGATGCAAAGTTTATGATATGATGACAAAACAATCTTTCCTCTCTAGGGACGTACGTGGTATTCTATGAAGACACTTTTCCGTTCATGTTTTAAACAAAGTTGATGAACGGAATGTGGAAAAGACTTTTCCTGAAATAGTCTTGCCTCAACCGATATTTCAACCTGATTCTCTCGGTAACCTTCGAAGCATAAGTCCCAATATCAGCTATGATTCTCCAACAAATAGTCCGACTACAATTCAACATGAGGACTCTAATAACAATCAAAATGATAGTCGTAATGGGATAACACAAGAATAGTCATTAGTGACTATTGAATCCATTGAGGGATCTCTTCTATTGACTCATCACAAAGAGAACAAAATAGTCCCAATATCTTAGATAATGAGGCAACTATTGATATTGATAGCATACATGAGGCAACAACTGAAAATATCACTGCCATAGATGAGATGCCTCGACGGTCAACTCGAGTCCACAAACCACCCACATTTCTAAAGGATTATCACTGCAATTTGTTGAAAAATGATGTGATTTCAAACGTGACTACTCTCTATCATATCCATAAGCAATTATCATATGAAAAATTTTCAAAGGAACATCAGAATTATATCTTCAATGTATCCACTATTTTTTAACCATTTTTTTTATCATTAGGCAATAAAATTTGAACACCGGAAAAGTGCAATGGATAAGGAGATAGCAGCCATGGAAAGAACTAGTACATGGAGCCTTGTTTCTTTACCGAAGGGTCTTAAATCGATAGAGAGTGTATAGAATTAAGTATAAAAGTGATGGCTCCACTGATCGTTTCAAGGCCCGACTTGTTGCAAAAGGCTACAACCAGGAAAAGGGAATTGACTATATGGACACTTTTTTCCTAGTAGCTCAAATGGTAACAGTTTGCTTGATCATAACAATATCAACAACTTATGATTGGAAACTTTGTCAATTAGACATAAACAATGCTTTTCTAAATGGTGAATTACTTGGGGAAGTGTATATGTATTTACTAAAGGATAATATACTGATAAAGCCTCTTCTAGTTCTAGTTTATTAGTTTGTAAACTAAACAAATCAATATACTGACTTAAGCAAGCGTCTAGACAGAGGTTCTAGAAATATACAAGCATTTTTATTGCTGCTAGTTTTATACAATCTATGGCTGGTTATTCCCTATTTGTTAGAGGAGAAATGACTCATTCATTGCACTATTAGTCTATGTTGACGATATATTGCTAAAAGGACCCTTGCCGATTGAGATAGAGTGTGTTAAGACCCTACTTCAACATAGTTTTTCTCTAAAGGATCTCGAAAAAGCCTCATTGGTCGGGTTGTCAAAACCCGCAAAAATAAATTACTGATTTCTAAATCTAACTTGTAGAAATAGTGGAATCAGGTCGAATCTCAAAGAAACTATGAATTAATTTCTCAATGTTAAAATAAAAATAAAAATAGGGTTTTGGTGTTTGAACAAAATTCTAAATGAAAAGTAAAATTTAATAAAACAAACAATTATACGAAAGTCTAATTCAAGGGTTTGGTTTAATCCAATTGCAATTTTTTGATCATCGGCTAAAAAAATATAATAAATATATCACATTCAAGAAATTAGTCTACCTATTTGGAAAAGCAAGAATAAGTCGTCGTTCTCCTATTTAATTGACCCTGACCCAACATCAAACTCAAATTTACTGTATAATCGATTGGACACGATAGCGTTCCATACCAATTACACGATATCATTTAAATTAATGAGAACGACGAAACCAAAAATTAACTAATCGAGATAGCTGCACATCAATTAATTTTGTTTAATTGTTTACTTAAGGTATATTATGCAAGCTATATGATTTGGAACAACAACAATTATACACACAAGTCAATCATTTGCTACAGTATAATAATTTGAGACACTTATATATACAAAATCATATATAGCAGGAATCAACTGATGATAAACTAAGTCGTCAATTTAATTTACCAAAATTAATCATACGAATAAGAACAAGAAACAATTAATTCTTGAATTGAAAAAAATTCCAAGAAAATATTGGAGGACCATAGTTTGCTAGCTACCAGATATTGCCAAAAATCAATCATATAAGGGAATCTATGTCTCACAAAGAAAATATTGCCTTCAAATCTTGGAGGACCATGGTTTGCTAGCTACCAAATCTATTAATCAACCAATGATGTAGAATTTAAAATTATCAACCTCTAGAGGTAGATTACTTGAACCAGATGCTGCTACTGAGTTCAGGAGGGTCATTGGGGAGACTTTTATACTTTCAAATAACCCGTCCCGACATTAGCTTTGCAGTGCATCGACTTTCCCAATTTGCTTCAAAACCTACAAATGAGCATCTCCAAGCTGCCAATTACTTGTTGAGAAATCTTAAAAACAATCAAAGACAAGGAATATTGTTCCAACATATCTCAACTTTTCAGATCAAAACCTTTGTCGACTCTGATTGGGGGGCTCGCATTGACACAGGCGTTCTGTAATTGGTTTTTGGGTTTTCATTGATAAATCAATGGTGTCTTGGAAAACAAAAAAAGCAACCTAGTGTGTCTTGTTCATCAGCAGAAGCCGAGTATAGAACTTTGGCAGGAGTAACTAGTGAGATAATTTTGCTTAGCAACCTTTTAAAAGATCTAAAAATTGAAATGCAACACTACTACAAAAGAGGGAATAAGTGACGGTCTATCTATTTTTTTTTTTTAAAAATACGAATATACGGTGTCGATCACTTTTGGTGTCGGTCATTTGGTGTCGGTCTGGACAATTGGTGTCGGTCAGGCAGACACCAAATAAGACCGACACTGAAAGTCTAAGATACTTGCGCAAATGTCCACGATCAATTAAAAGAGAATGTCTGGGAGTGATAGAGGTAAATACTTACTTAACTAAATATTATCATGTATTACATACTATAACTAACCCGATTTTATTCTATTTTAAACAGATGTCTTTTCAGGTGGATCCTATGTCCAAACATAGGATCATGATGTATATGGCGAGGACGTTCAGATTTTTTAGATACAATCTGACTAAAGATTATATCAAGCTGTTTATAAGCAAAGACCATGAGAAGTTAGTCCATCCGCCTACTAAATACCCATACATCACACAAGAACAGTGAGATCATTTTGTAAATACTCGATTATTAGAGGAATTTAAGGTAACTACTTAATTATTTTGTATTTTGTATATTATTTTAATGTTTAGCATATTACTAATGTGTTAGAACACATAAAAGTAGTGACGCGCAAAAAGAGAGACGAAATCTTCTTAAATATCATCACCATATGACTAGAAAGGGTTATGCCCAACTCGGGCATGAGCTAGTAAGAATTCTAAACCTTAAAATATATTATATGTAATGATTATTTTATTCCACTTTACTAATTCATTGTTTGGTGGATTTATGGTGGAAATATTAAATATGATCCATCCTCATGTGCACTACTATGGATGGAAGGGCGAAATGGAAAGGATAAAGTGCATGTCGATGAAGCCATGATTGAAGCCTCCAATCGAATTGTAATGATGTTTAATTGATAATACAGTTAACATTTCAAATCTCTGATGGTTTAATTTTAATTAATCGATAATATTTTCCTTTCAGAATAAGTTGGAAAATGCACATCGAGGTGCAGATATTTTCACTCAAGTCTTGGATCGAATACCCGAGTATTGAGGATGTGTTAGAGGCGTGGGTCAATTTTTATCTCCATTTGATTTTTTCAAGATGGCTTGTCCAAATGATAATATGTGAACACCCGAGCATCAAGGACGTGTTAGCCAAGTTGGTTGCTCTCCTTGTATGGAAAGTAATCACGATCAATCACACCCGATTCTGGAAGAACAAATGAGGCAAGCAGATGAGATCCTTCAAATGCCTCAAGTCATTAGAGAGAATCATGCATTTACCATCCCAATGTCCAAGACATAGGAGAAGTAAGTTTCATATTATTAATTTCATTTCATTTCTTATATTATCAAATTAATATCGAAAATATAGAAAATATAGACAACATTGTTGTCATTGGCACAATGTATGAATCAAGTGGTGCACCTGTTAAGATTCATGGTCTTCCACTAGGAAAGTACAACGCCCGCGTCCTAGTGAATTTAATAATTAGAAATAACGAGGATTTGGACCTTCCAATTCCTCTAAACGACGAGCTTCAATACCTTGGACAAGCCGTCTACACTTTTGTGCCATGGCCGCATGCATGGATTATTAAGACAACCAATGTATCTAAAGAGATATTTAATTTTACATTTTCTCTTTATAGTATGTACCACAGTATTAGGTTACTAATAATAGATTAAATTTATTGTCATTGTCATTACTTCCAAACAAAGGTAAGAAGGTTGTGTCAGATGCACAATCTCATCAATCAGGCATCAAACCACAATCAAGTTGGTTTATCACTTTGCTAAACATAGTATGAGTGATAGTGACATGCTATAAGTAGATCTTACCGATAATATGTTTGAATTTCATAACAATTGCTTCATTGCAAGAGAAGACATTTTGCAATATTGTGAGATGGAAGAAATTGACTATACTCCCATTCTTTGTTACACATACTATATCTTTTTCAATTATTATACCAAATTTGTTACATTGGTTTATTACTAACATTTCCTACATCTATTTCAGCTACATTTGATCTACTTATGATCAAAAGATTCTCGATAACTACTTACTAGTATACGGTAGTAGTTTTGCATCGATTTTGGAAAATCAAAATCAAGAAGAGAAAATTAAAAATCTTACTGATCGTTTTGACATGATTACGGATGTCCATCAACGTGTCTTCTTTCCCTATAATACTGGGTATGCATTTTTAAATTTTACACTTCGTAGCATGTAATCTATGAAGATGGTACTGTTTAGTAGTCTTAATTCCTTGTTATGTCGTTTTAGGCACCATTAGAATTTAGTAGTCCTAATTCCTGAAGATGAGACTGTTCATATTATGAACTTACTCGGTCAGAAGGCGCCCGATGAGAGCTTAGCTCATATCGTAAATACGTCAGTTTTTTATTTTTAGTAGTTTTTTTGTTTCAATTAGCTTATTATCCTAATTTTTTCACTTTTGTTCTATAGTTCTTATCGATTGTGGCAATCAAAGAATGAGTTCAGATCCACAAAATTAGCATGAAAATCAATGAAGGTATGTAAAAAAATCATATATTTCTTCGATTCTTGTCATGTAGAATTATTATATTAATGATAAAATTTTGTTCACTAGTGTCCTCATCAATTGAGATCAATTGTGTGCGGATATTATGTCCAATTTTACATGCGAAATATGATATCCAACACGCGCACCCCATAAATAAACTGGTAATTTTTTGTTTTACTTCATTCACAATTTTAGTTTATAAGTTTTTATCTTATTATACTAATTTTGAAATATTATTTTATGTTTTAGTTTAACTCCATGAAACCATACACTCAAGAAGATATGGATGAAGTACGAATCGAATGGGCAGACTTCATAGGTTGATTTTTATTATCGAACAAAGATCAGTTATTATACAACATTTTCAATATTGTTTATATACTCTATGGAAATTTATTGTGTATTTTGATTATACTCAAGAATATATTGTATAATGTTTACTAAGGTAGTCTATATATATATATATATATATATATATATATATATTCTGCAAATCTTTCTGGCGAGACAAAGTCTCTATATATTGTGGATTTTGATTTCCGTTAGGATATTATATCATTTGTGGATTTTACAAGATTAACAGATTTTTTAGTAATCTTAAAGTTACGCCGTTATGCTGCCAAAATTTCAGTTAGTTTAACAATAGTTAGAAGTTATATTATGTTCGTAAAGATGAGTTTAGAGGTGAATACTAGGTAAAATTTGGTGGTTTGACATTTTCAAGGCATTTTTTGTTATTATATTTGTCTTGAAATAGACAAATCATCACTTAGCTTTTTTTTTTATACAAGTTTTGAGACCCATAAAAGATATTATAATAAAGGCAAGTTTTTAAATGAAAATGGTGACCCATAAAAATATCTTTCTTAAAAATTAAAAATGATATTTTTAATATCGGGAGCAAAAAACGACACCATATAGCATTGGTGTCGTTCCAAACTTACAGCAATGAGCGACACCAAAGGCTTTTGAATTGGTGTCGCTTTTGGAGCGACACCAAAGACTTTTAGTGTCGTTCGTGACTGACACCATATAGCATTGGTGTCGCTCCAAACCTACACCAATGAGCGACACCAGAGACTTTTAGTGTCAGTCGTGGCCGACACTAAAAGTCTCTGGTGCCGCTCATCTTGCGTGACACCAAAGCTTTTTGGTGTCGGTTTTTTTTTCCAGTCACTAATAGTGTCTGTCACTAAATGTCTTTAATGTCACCTGTATTGATGAAGTTCGTTTGTCTGACACCAGTTATGAAAGATGTTGGCATATGACCGACAATAAAACTCCAGTTTCTACTAGTGCAAGCTCAACATTAGTGTTTTGTGACAATCTAGTATCCATCTCAATTGGAACTAATCCCAACATTCCATTAAAGAAGCAAACACATCGAGATAGATTGCCTTTTGTTCGAGAGAAGATCGACATTGGATTCATCAATTTATTGCATGTACGGTCAAAATTCCAGCTTGCCGATATATTTACAAAAGCACTTATTGCTGCTACTCTCCATGAAATGATGATCTAGATGAACAGCTGACTTACATTGTTGTTCATCTTGACGAGCGGGTAATACGATTAATACTGCATTAATACTGAGCTTATTAAGTACGTTGTTTTGTTAAATTCCTTTAGTTACCTGTTAGTTTGTTAAAAAGAATGAGTTGACATCTAGGTGTAACAAATTTATTGCTCTACTTAAAGAGACAACGACCAATGAAATGAATGAGAAAATGACAACCTTTTTTACCCTTATCTGATGTGAAATCTTCATTATTATTATTCTTCTCAATTTATTATAGCTGCGATTCTATTCTATTCGATTAATTAATATTATAATTTGATTTTTCTTACTCTCATTTATTTTACAACTTCAAGAAGTAATATCAGTAATATATATTTATGTTTACCAATCAATTTGATATGTATGATTTCATCCCTCGTTTTGACATCGAAATTTTGCATGCATGTATGAACAAGTTAATTGTATCTTATTCTTATTTTAATAACTTAAAAATGACTACTTATTTTAATAGTTAGCCTCATTATGTTTTCGGGAGTACTCATGCCTGTTTCAAACTCGAACTTGAAAGCATACTAGAGATTTTATTATTTTGCGAACTTGCAACTTGTAAACCTAAGATCTTATGTAATGCTTAGATTTCTCAAACGATGATTGAAGATAATCTTACCATAAATTGTAAATTTGGTCTCTATGGTTTGAAGAAAGTTAGAGTTTAATCCTTAAACTCTAAAAATCTAGAATTTAATCCCTATGGTTTGGAGAAATATATAATTTAGTCTTTATAGTTTGGAGAAATATAGAGTTTAGTTATTATGGTTTGAAAAAAATAGAATTTAGTCCTTATGATTTGATAAAACCTACAAAATAGTCCATGTTATTTGTATATTGTCGGCGAATTAAGTACGTAGATATAACTTTTGACATATGGACTGAGGTTTTTTTATTCAATCAATTACTCACTCGGGCTCTCATCATTAACATATGAATAACTAACTTTTATGCATTTTATTCATAAAAAATTACAAACAACATAGACTAGTTTTTAGATTTTATCAAATCTTAGGAACTAAATTCTAAATTTTCAAATCATAGAGATTAAATTGTATATGATTTTAATTCATAGAATTAAATTTATAATTTTCCCAAAATTTTATCTATCTGAAAATTTTGCTTGTTGACAATATTGTATACTATTAATTATTGAAAAAAAAGTGATGTGACTTTATAATTTAATGAGGGTGAGCATGATTTGAAATTGTATAGGTGTTCTTGTGAGGTATATTAGGGCTTCAAAATAAGGTTAATGCTTGATAGAGAGAAAAGACATTTCTTTCAAATTGTTTTTTTAAATATGCATTAAGCATTTCTTTTGCACTAAGAAAAGAGACCAAAAGAAACTAAGGAGCTAAATATTGACACAAGAATAATGGTAACAATTAAAGAGATTGTGCTTTTAAAAGTAACTAGAATATAGAAAGAAAAAGTAAAAGTTAAACCACCAAAATAAAGTTTAACCTTGATAAAAATAGGTCAACTTTTCAACTTTTAAGGGTCATTATTACTTTCTT
>JBBMEG010000022.1:11321298-11337628 GCA_037832605.1 Cyclanthera cordifolia
AGCTCGGAGAAAGAGTGTTTATTTGTACAATTTTACGGCTCAACGAGGGAAAGAGTTATAAATATCTCTCAATAATCTAATACCTCGGTGACAAGAACAAGAATGTTCGTATAATAGAATACGGGAATAAAATATGTGAGTTTTATTATAGTTGTGCTGACGAAGGCATCAATGGTGAAGATAGTAATTAATGACTTTGAGTTTAAATTAAACTATAATACAATTCACGTATTCTAACAATATCTACTACATGTAACAGCTCAAGACCTGAAGCTTAAAGACTAGTTTTGGAACTATTAGGAATCTCGAAAATTTATTTTAAATTGATTTTGGCTTTAAATAACTTAAATAACTTAAATTTTGAGAGGGGTAAAGCTGGGGTTAAGTAAAATGAGCTAAAAAGGTCAATTTTAGCCCTATCGATATTTTGAAAAATTTTGCAGCCATTTTGAATTATATATAAAGACAAAATGTCATTTAGGTATGTGATTGGAGCATACATTTTTTTTCGTGGGAATGAGCGTCACAACCATATTTTTAGTGGAATCACTAAAGCTGAGAGTGGCTCTTTTACCTTTTCCAACAGTTGTTGACCAATCATCAAGTAATCAATTGTCGTGCAGAGCCACCAACAGCTGCAAGAGTTTTCGTACAACCGCCATTGAGAGCCATTCTCGTTCGTGTGTGTGTCGCCCTCGTAGTCGTTGCTTTTTCTTAGTGCTCGGAGCATGCAAATCAACGCTCGCACTCGTTCTCGGTATCGACACCATTGCTGGTAGAGAGTTGAGGGGGTTAAAGTTCGTGTTTCGCACGTTCCCAAGCCGGATCCAACCAATCCTAAGCTAGGATTACATCGCCGAGCCTACTGCGACATTCGAACATGTGAGTGTCTCCCAAAGTAAATTTTTGCCGCTCACAGCGTGCCACATCACTCCCTAACCTACTTCTTATCAGCGCCACTGCCGCCGTTCCCCGCGTCGCCAACCTCTCCTCGCCGAAAATTTTCCAAATACACTCTCTTAGGTAATTTTGATGCTTTGAATCCGATTTTGATAGTCTTAAATGTTAATTTTGAACTCCTGATCAACCTTTTTTTGGTCAGTTTTTTTAGGAATCTTCCAAGAGTTATATTTCAGGCAAAGCTAAGCAAAATTAGTGCTTTTGGGCCAATGTAAGGGAACCATATTCTTGACTTGAGGTTTCGTGGACATGTATAAGAAAGTCTATGGCATTTGGAATATTAAACTATGATATTTCCTAGTTGTATTCCCCTGATTGATATTTGTCCTACTTGATTGAAAGCCATGTTGTGATTAGTTTACCATGTTCAATGTACGTATTAAGAATCCATGTTAGGCAATCATGTTACACATGTTACGCATGTTATTCTGTTTGCAAGCACGTTGCATTAATCTATTTTATGATTGTAATAATCCATAAGAGCTCAAATATGCATATTCACTCTAAGACTTGATAAGCAATCTACAAATCAGTAGTGTCAAGGCATGTCGTATATTCAAGATCATACCTAGTAGGCAATCTGAAATTCAATGATGCCCAAGTATGCATATCCTTAAGAATAGACCTAGTAAACGAATCCTATTGAATGGGACGCCCATGCTACATTGAAGTATCGTCTCAAGACCAGGTTAGTGAAGCCCTATTTAAGGTTGTTGCAGCACCACCATTCATTATGTCATTGTCTGTTATACTGGATTCATAACTACTCATCTTATTCATGCTTATAACTGTCCCAAGTTAGGGATCCTTACTAGGTTTAACAACTCGCTTTTTTTCTTTGTAGGCTTCCACAACTACGCACGAGTTTCATCATGATGGCTGATCAGAAGCGGTAGGGACCATGGGCTAGACTAATTATTCTTACATTGCATTATTTATTTTTGCACTGTTTACCGGAATTTATAAAGACATGTGTTACTTGCTTTTCTTTTTACTAAATTGTTTAATGAACCGGGTACCCTATTTTCAATTGATTTATCGAGCAATTTGATGGTTTTATTTATTGAAGCATTTACTCAGCATGTTTGTAGTTTAAAGATTGTTTTACTCATGCATGTAGGATAGATGCCTATATGAAATCTTTGTCAGAGTTGAGCCTTTACACTACATATATTATTTTTTTCAATAATTTAGAAGTTCAACATGTACGATACCAGTAAACATATGCTCCAGATAAAATCATGATGTATTCTCAATGTAGTTTGTTTCTCAATGCTAGTGAAAGCCAAAGACATATCTTCTCGATGTCTTCTCGACGTAGTTTTTTTCTCTATGGAACAAGTTGTTACATGTGGACAACAATGGTGTTTTTTTTTTTTTTTTGGAAGGAACGAAACGTGTGCATCTTCAAGATAGAGAAATTGTACAAATCACCCCTAAAGTATGGTGTTTGTAACAATTAAATCCTTAAACTTTCAATTTGAGCAATCACCTCCCCAAAAGTTTGAAAAGTATTGCAACTAACTCCTTTAAATTAATTTTAAGAGATTTCCACACGTGTGAAGAGGGTAAAATTGTCCATAAAATATTTAATTTTTATTTTCTCTCCCTAAAAGACTATTACTAAAGAAATTCATAATTTTCTACCTCTTATAAATTTATATAATTTATAATAAAAAATTTGTAAACTAATAAAATTTTTAAATGTGCATATTTGTAGTTTAAGGATCTTTTTAGTATCATAATAATATACATGATTAAAGAAAGCATTTTTTTTTTTGCCTACTTGTTGCTACACATGAAAAATATCCTTTAAAAAATGTGCATTTATTTTGAAAATTAATTAATTATTTTCTTGAATCGAAGTGGACAACTGTATCCTTGCAACTAATATTGATTTTTCTTTTTCCTCCACTTTATTGGTTTAAAATTAGATTTGGATAAATAATATAAAAAGTCCAAAAAAAAAAAATTATTCATTTTTTATTAAAATTATTAGCATTTGTCAAATCATCAAATTCAATTTTTTTTTTTTTTTTTTTTGCTATTCGATTATTTCTAAATATTGAAAAAAAGTTGGATAATCTTGTTTTTGGAAAAAAAAAAAATACTTTTTTTAATTTCTAGAATTTTAAAATTAAAATGTCAAACAAGTAACTCTTCATGTTTATGTTATGTAATTTTGATCAATGTTGTAAATTTCAAGGTAATATTTTGTCATATTTATAAGGAAAAAAAAAAAAAGAAGCTTTTTCCAATCCATTTTCCCCAAATTTATGAATACAAATTCATGTGGACGAATTGTTGGCTAATATTAATGCAATAATCAGATTAAAGGGTAATGTTTTATGATTAAAGCTAAAAAAGATTTAATGTATATTATAGATATTATTCTTAATCATTCTAAAGATATGGTGCCTTTAAATTTTAACATTAATTCTCTAATTACAAGTAATTAATCACTAAAAAATACTATGATATTTTTAAACACAAACATTATTATGATACCAAAAAAACTCATTAATCTATAAATATACCCATTTGAAAAATGCATTAGTTTACAAAATTTTCATTATAAATTTATAAAAGCAAACAATTATGAATTTCTCTTAGTCATAGTCTTTTAGAGAGAGAAAATAAAAATTAAATTTTTTTGGACAATGGTATCTTCTTCACACATGTGGAATTCTCTTAAAATTAACTTAAAAGTGTTAATTGCAACACTTTCAAACTCTATGGTAGATGATTCTTCAAATTGAAAGTTTAAGGACTTAATTGTTACAAACATCATACTTTAGGGGTGGTAATTTGTGCAATTTTCCCTATAAAAATATTAGAAATGGCCAATAACCACGTAAACCGTTTGGGTGAAGTTTGATGTCCTTGTAAGAAATGTATGTATGGTTCATGAAATATAATAACTCTCATGTTTAAGAGTTAATTGCTAGTTCTTTAGCTGTCTTTCAGAGAAAATTATGATATAATTGAAATCAAAATTTTTTTTTTAATAATTAATCCAATTAATTATTCATATATATGCAACTCCTAGACCTGCAACTCCTAGGCCTACTGAAGAACTCACCTTGACTAACGTCTCTAATCAATTCTTGCAGGTCTTTATGCTAAGTATGATCTCGATCAATTCTTTGAACCGTCTTGATTTGTCTCCTCCAATCTTTTTGACTATGCCTGCAATGTTGCATTGAGTGCTTGGTTGGAAGCATCATAGAGAAAAGAAGCTGAAAAGAGTTTTAACTCTGGAGGAAAAAGATGACTCATTTGTCAAAGGGTTTCTCAATTTGAGACTTAGGTTAAGGTGAATTGAGTGAGATGAGAATGAAGACCTCTGATGTCTTCTATTTATAGTAGAGGAGTGAATATTTAAAATATGAAAATACAATATCTATGAATGTCTAATATTAATGATTTTGGGAAAAAACAAAGATTTTCCCTATTCTTTTAAATAAGGAACTCGAAAATCCCTTCTATCCCTAAACGGGTGGATGGAAATTTCATTCTACTTTGGGGGGAGAATTTTCAAATTTTACACAATATCTAGTATATTGCTTTATTTATTTTTTTGATATTTATCTAATAAACTCCAAAATCATAATATATCTAATATATTATTAAATAAAAATCTCTATAATTAATATATCAAATATATTAATTCTCTACTTTAATAATTATCTAATAATTATTAATTCAATTGACATGTTCAACATATTAATTAATATTCTCTATTTAATAATTATCCCAATTAATAATATGTCTAGCACATTAATTTATAATTCTCAAACTTAATAATTATCCAATAATATTATAATTAACCTAATATGTCTAACATATTGATTACTAAGAACTCAATAATTATCCTATAATTATTTATAATTAGTTTATCAAATAAGTTAATTTTTCCTTTTTAATATTTATCCAATAAATATTATACTTAATATATACAATATATTAACTCATTAAATTTTACTATTAAACTTAACACTTCTATTACTTATGTGCCACATAATCAATCCTTGAATATGAACTTCTCAAATTCATTCTCTAATAAAACAGTCAGTAGTTATGAGCTAGCACGAGGATTGAGCTATAGATTCAAAGCTACAGCGACCTGGGATCCAATCCTTTCTTGTTAACATCAGGGTTATTTCACTAAAGGCATGTGTCGAGCTCTCTCGCACTATAGGAAAAGTTAACGTCCACAGATATAATCGATCATCTATCATATAATCCTTCACGAGCTTATTTGTATTTCACAGTTGGGACATGAAATCTATTCTACCCCTATGTTTATATCTTTCTCCTTAAGCGAAACTAATTCCTCTAATGGACAAGCTGTTTATAGTCCCACTATAAACCATTGTTCTCTCGAGCCAATGAGAGGCGGGTACCTGTTTATGTCCCTGAATCAGTTCTTAAGGGAACAACTCTACATATTCCTCAATATTAAGGAAGGCGGGAGTTTCTACTTGTGACATTCTGTTTCTAGCTGCTCACTACGACAATCCTCAACGTGGGAGGCTTATTTACCCAGAGTTGTTTAGCTGGTTTCACCCATGCACATCAAAGGATGTTTCATAAAGCAGGATTTTGCAACCCACTGAGGATTAAGATCACAACGACATACGATCATCTATAGTGAAGTAGTTGATACGAGCCTAGAACGAAATTACTAGCTCGATCATAAACTTTTGGTTACGTCTTATGCAAAAACTCATATGTCTCTACATGAACAACCAAGATTAAATCGTTTGTAACTCTTACAAAGCGGGCCATAACAATAGAGTTACTAGGACTTAGGCACTCTAACCTTAATCCATATATTGTAGACAATTTAGGTTATGAAATTAGAACTAGATCCACTTGTATGTTCGACATACTTGTCCACGTGTTCATCTTAATAACCAAGAGTATATCGACATTAATCCAATTAATGCAATAAGGTTGAATGACGTTTGAATATTAAAAACGTCATTTATGAAAAATAATAACTTTTAGAATAACTGAAAATAACATTAAATGCTTGACATTAAATGATTGTTCCTAAATATACAAACGACTAGGTCTTTAGGGCATAACCCCTAACAATGTTGTGTGAGCAGATGGATGATCAATGCTAAGAATCTCTATTCACTAGAGTTAAGAAGTAAAACTCTAGAGCAGTTATGTCATATACGAGCTTTATACTTCTCAGTGGTAGTTCGAAGAGAGTGAAGTCGAGCTTGATTTTCGGGGTTGGGACTGATGGTTAAACTGCTATGAGGTGTTCTACTGCCACTAGTACGATGAACACTATGTGATTAATCGTTCAAGTATTTAAAAGATGAGTTCTTAGGTTGTTGTTCATAGCCACCAATTTACATAAGATAGTTCTTAGGTTTGGACCACCGCTCGGTACCACCTCATGCATTGGCCATATTCATTAAGATCGATTGATTGAACAAGTAACCTACGGAAATTTTCATGCTCAATTCTCTTCTTAAATATTAGAAGCTTATTCTCGATATTAAGTAATGTATGTCGCCTTTGTGCATTTTCCACAAATGATTCTACTCTTCATCAAGTCTCAATAACACTTAGGACATGAATGACCAAGTAGGTACTAGGCTCGTTGAAAGTTCTAAGTTATCCGCATAAGATTTCATAATATGTAGTTTGTCATAAATTTTTTAGAATCTTTCCTTCATTACCGAAATAACTAATAGAGAAAGCCATGGCCGTTTGAAGACAACCTAAGAGAAATCAGTCCGATAATATATAAAGGTCCATGGAAATTTCAGTCGGATGGAGGAAGAGGAAGAGGGAGAGGAGAGAAAAACCAGAGAAAGAACCGGAAAATAACAGGGGCGAGAGAATGAGAAAGGAGGGGGTTGATGAGGTCAAGGGAAGTATCGAAGGAACGATTCAGGACAAATTCATAGGCGGAAACTTAGTGAATCAGGAAGAGGAGGACGATGGCGTACCGGGATCTTGGCAGTTTTAATCAGTGAGTCGGAACTCGAACCTGCTGGGACTGAGTCGAGGCTCACTAGGCGACTCGTGCAGAATCACAACGGTTACTGAGGAGTACCTGCAAGTTGGAGATTCGAGAAGTGATGAGAAGGGGATGGGGGACGTGTTTGAGGAGGATGAACAGGGAAAGGACAGCATAATTACATGGATTCAGAAGGGTACGGGGAAGACGAAGATGGAAGAAGAGGGACATGCTGTAAAAGGGGAATTAGCATGCAGACGTGTGGGCCTTATTTTGGAGGCTGGGAAAAGTCAAAGTGTTGGAAGTGGGCTGGAGCTTAATGGGCCGCGAATTCTGTTGAAGGAGAATGCTGGACAGGTGGTTTCAAACAAGGAAGCAGTGGAATGGGCTGGAAAACCATGTGGGCTGAAGGGCCAAATTTTGGCAGATCATGGTGGGATTAGTTTGAACGGATTGGATATTGTTAAGGGTGTAGATATAAAAAAGCCAAAAATGGTTGATGAAAAATTAAAGGGCCCTGTGTTGGATAGTGGGCTGGACAAAAGAACAATTTTTTTTGGAAATAGGGAGAAGATATTAGGGGATGCTATGAAAAGTGGAAGGAAAGAGGATTTTGGGGGGAAAATTCGGTGTCTAAATTTGGTAATTAAATTGAAAGGGGCTGAAAATAGGATGAACGATGAGCTGATTTTGGGTGAAATGGATAAAAAAGAGATTGGGGAGGATGGAGATGGGAATTTCAATATCGAGGGTATTGGAACAACTACAACAAAGTCGGGTTCAAAATGGAAAAGAAGAGATAGGGATAGAGGAAATCAAGGAACTGATATGGAAGCATGCTATGGAGGGGATGGAAAGAGATTATAATGGGAAGAAAGGAAGAAGGGATTACGTTGAGTCAATCAACGGGATATCGGCGGAGACTGTTGAACAGTCTCGCCGGATGCAATGAAAATCTTAAGCTGGAACGCTCGGGGGTTGGGAAGTACTCAAGGTTAAACCTCAGATTATTTTTATTTGCGAGTCAAAGTGTAGTAGTGTTGCGGTTAAAAGGATCAAGCTGTTGGTTAATTGTGAGTGATGTTGGAGTGTGTCGAGTATTGGGGCTAGTGGAGGCCTGATACTCATGTGGAACTCTTGTTTAGATGTCAAGATTAGTTCCTCTTCTCAGGGACACATTGATGCGATAATTAAGAATCATTATGGTTGGTGGAGATTTACTGGCTTCTACGGGAATCCTGTACCTTCTCGTAGCTAGAAGAGAATCTTGGAAGCTGCTTAGTCGTTTGGACAGAGTTCACGATTTGCCCTGGATTATACTGGTGATTTTAATGATTTTTTGGACAACAGGGAACAAAGTTTTGGTTGTAGTAGGTGTGAGGTTAGTATGAAAGATTTCAGGGGGGTGATCAACGAATACTCGTTCATCGACCTGGGGTATGTTGGTGAAATATTCACTTGGATCAAAAGCAACAAAGATAAATTTGCAATCAGGTGTCGGCTCGACAGGTATTTCGCTAATCCCTCTTTTATCTCTTTATCTGGTAAAATTTCTGTCATTCATAGCAATTTTTACTCCTCGGATCATAGACCTATTATTGCCAAATTTAGTTTTGGGATAGGGGAGTTTAGGAGGAATAGAGTGTGTGATAGGCCTTTAAGATTTGAGGATGGTTGGTCGATGTACGATGAGTGTAGAGAAATTATCAAGGATTGTTGGGAAAGGAATAGGTATAGAAAACTTAATGCTGATTCTTTTTTTAGTAATATTTTTAGATACCTGTCAAATTTAAGTAGATGGAACAAAAATAGATTGAGAGGGTCTATTAGAGGGGTTATTGTGGAAAAAGAAAGAGAGTTGGAAATCTTAAAAGAGAATTGTAATAATCCTAGGATCTGAGTTGATTATTAATATGGAAAGTAATATTGAAAATTTGCTTGAAGAAGAAGAAATTTTCTGGAAACAAAGATCGAGGGAGAATTGTTTAAAATGGGGGGACAGAAACACTAAATGGTTCCATATGAGAGCATCCCAAAGGAAAAAAAGAAACAACATTGAGAGAATTAGGAATGATAATGAGGACTGGGTTAATGAGGAAAGGGACATTGCTTCGGTTGCTATTGATTACTTTAAAAATCTTTTTCAGTCTAACCCAGGGAAGGACAATGATGATGTTAAACGAGCTCTCCTTGGGGTGGATAAAAAGGTGTCTAATCATGATGTGATGTGGCTAGATAAGCCTTTCACTAGATTGGACGTGGAGGTGGCTTTACGAGATATGAACCCTTCTAAAGCTCCGGGCATTGACGGTACTAATGTGGGGTTTTTTCAAAAGTATTGGGATATTGTGGCAACGGGGTGGTGGAGGTGTGTTTGGGGATCCTTAATGAGGGGGAGGAGATTGGAAACTTAAACAGAACGATCATTGCTCTGATCCCAAAAATTTCAAACCCCGTTAAGATTCAAGAGTTTAGATCTATTAGGTTATGCAATACAATTTACAAAATTACTGCGAAGGCTATGGCTAATAGGCTTAAAAATATTTTAAACAAAGTTATTTTTCCAAATCAAGCCGCTTTCGTGCCGGGTAGACTCATTTCAGATAATGTGATTATGAGTTTTGAGTGTATCCATTCTATTATTAAACGTAAAAAGTGTAAAAATGGGTGGGCTGTGCTTAAACGTGACATGAGTAAGGCCTATGATAGAGTGGAATGGAGGTTTCTTTATGATATGATAATGGGGTTTAGTGAGGGTTGGATCAATTTGGTAGATAGATGCATCTCTTCTGTCAGGTATGCTGTGAAGATCAATGGCAATTCATATAGGGGAGATTATTCCTCAAAGAGGGTTGAGGCAAGGGGACCCCATGTCCCCGTATCTGTTCCTGATTTGTGCGGAGTCAGCACTTCTTAACAGGGAAGAATCTTTAAACTCTTTTAAAAGTCTTAAGATTAATCATTATTGCCCTTCTATTTCTCATTTATTCTTTGCTGATGATAGTTTGATTTTTTTCAAAGTGGACGAGGACAACTGCACTAAAATTAAACAAATCCTTAATTGTTATGAGCTCGCTTCTGGGCAGTTGGTCAACGTTGATAAGTCGGGCGTTTTATTTAGTGGGTGTATTGGTAAAAATAGAGCTTCTGCTCTTAGTAAGATTATGGGGGTTAAGATCAATAACAATCTGGGTGTCCATTTGGGGATGCCGTCTCAGAACCAGAAAGATAAAAAAGCACTTTTTAATTCTATTAGGGGGCGGTTGGAGAAGTGTTTGCAGGCCTGGAAAGGAAAGATGTTTTCTAGAGGAGGGAAGGAAGTGTTGATTAAAGCGGTTGGTCAAGCCATTCCCACGTACTCTATGAGCTACTTCAAACTCCCTAGTTCTTTTAATGATAGCATGGAGCAGCTGTGTGCCAGGTTCTGGTGGGAGAGTGATGAGGATAAGGGTAGATATCACTGAGTGGCGTGGAAAAATTTATGTAGGAGGAAAAATTCGGGTGGCTTGGGCTTCAGAAATTTTTAAATCTTTTTAATCAGGCGATGCTCGCTAAGCATATAGTTGGAGGATCCTCAAAAATCCGGACAGTCTTTTTAGTAGATTACTTTCGGGGAAGTATTTCAAGGACGATAATTTTCTTAAGGCTGAGTTGCGAAGTAATCCCTCTTACGCTTGGTGGAGTATTTTGTGGGGCAGGGATCTGTTTGTTCAAGGTTATAAGTGGAAGGTGGGAAATGGCGTTGATATTTAGGTGGGGCATGATCCTTGGATCGCTAGAGGGGAAAACCCGTTTGCCTTTACGATCTCTAGCGACTAGGATAATAGAAGAGTGGCATATCTTATTAATGGAAATGGTTGGTGGAATGAGGACGTTATCAGAGATGTCTTTTGTAATGATGACGCGGAGGTGATCCTTAGTACCCCCCTCAGTGAGAGTGGTGGGAAGGATGAGATTATCTGGAATCATTGTGCCAAAGGCTGCTTTTCGGTCAAAAGTGCTTACCATCTGGCCATGGATATTGCGAACCGGGGCATGGCCTCGGCCTTTGGGGGTGCAGCCTATGCCCAGGTGTGGGATAGGTTCTGGAATACACGTTGCCTTCCTAAAATCAAAATTGGGGCGTGGAATGTAATTGTGAATGCGATCCCGACCAGAAGCAATATTTATAGTAGAAAGATTGATATTGACACTAGGTGCCCTCTTTGTTTGAAGAAGAGAGAGTCGAATATGCATATTTTGAAAGAGTGCAAAATTTCTATCAGATTATGGAGGGATTTTTTTCCCTCTCTAGTGGATTTTAAGGAGAGTTTTAGTAGGGTTGAGAAAGGTGTTGATTTCTGGGAGGGTATTTGCTCGAGAATCGGAAAAAAAGAGAGATTTAAAGCTCTGATTATCATCTGGAGTCTTTGGAATAATAGAAATGAGATACTGAATGGCTATGGGAGTAGTTATTTCCATCGACTCCGGGGTAGAGTGATTTATTTGATTAATGCTATGAATGTTTCTTTTGCAGGTGTGAACAGGAACTCTAAGAAAGGGTTGGTGGTGAAGAATGAGCGTCGTTGTGCCTAAATTCTAGATGTGGTAAAATTGGGTGGATTGTTCGTGATGGGAGAGGCTTGCCAATTGCTGCGGGAATCAAGGCTGGTTTTAGAAACTGTGCTGTTAAAGTACTCGAAGGAGTGACGATCAAAGAAGGCATGAAAAATATTATGAATTCGTGCCCTTGGATTCCTCCTTTACTTGTGGAATCTGATGCAAAGGGTGTTATCCAACCCTTGGTTGGGGCTGACAAAGATCATTCTGAATTTAACAACATTGTGGATGATATTGACATTCTTGCTAGTAGACTTGGGAAAGTTACATTTTTTCATTGTAATAGAACATGTAACAAGGTGGCGGATTTATTGGCCAAAAGTCCTTGTGATGATTTAGCCTTTTGGAAATTTCCTTTTGTTTTTTGAGAAAGATGATCCTTCCTTTTGGAGGGGGTCTAGTCTAGAGGATGATTGTAATGGATGTTCGATGGCTCGTTAGTTTAACATATTATCTTTCAAAAAAAAAAAAAAAAAAAAAAAAAGAAAAAAAAAAAAGGAAGATGAACAATTAAGTTAAAATGACCATTTTCCATTAAAACCCTAGAAATTATTTATACAAAATTTGTACAATTAAAAAAAAATGATCTCAACTGAAATAACAACTTATAAAACACAACTTAATCTCCCCTAATTATATTCTAATAAAAGTAATCAAGTTAGGCATGTTAATGGACAACTTTTGGCAATGAATAATGGCTTTTGCTAAACCAAGAACGACCTCCAATCCAATAAAAGGCTCATTAAATTCAAGCCAATTAATGAAGAATAATCCTTTCGTACAAAGATTCTCCAAAATGAGCGACTTGGGTAACATCAAGCACTAAAATCAATGTTGCATCACTCAAGAATTTCTCCATAAATCATGGAATTTCAACTAATATATGCCCCTCGTTATACCTCCATTATCAAATTAGATGGGATTAATGATGTTGGCATCGCCATTATTCAAGTTTATTCTTACTATATCAATTACCAATAGTCAAAGGACATTATTAAAAACTTCAAAAACTGATCAAACCTTTCTTTTTAATACAAAAACTCAATCCAATTGTAATTCGGGGCCTATGCAAATAAATTGCTAAAAATGATATTTTCTGTTTCAAAAAAAAAAATTGACTCTATTTATTGAAGTGAATTAGATGATGTTTGGAGGATTGATTGAGGGGTATGTTTTGTAGATGAGATGGTGGTATATGGATGTACTTGTTTGTAGAGGGAGGCAAACCAACTTGTGTTTGTTTGTAGTGTTTATAAGATAAGGGTATGTTATTTTTGAATAGTATAATATTTATATGTTTTATTAGAATTAAAATAATATTATTTAAGATCTTTAATGATATATAAAATAAGAACCAAATATGGAGAATATCAAAATAATAAATATCTTTTATTTCTTTACATAATATAAAATAAAATAAATTATATATTATTTTAAATTATGGAACATTATTTTTATCTCGCAGTTTCTACTTAAAATAATTAAAAATTAATGAGACTAAGTAGATGAAAAAAAATAATGCGATATGTAGGACAATTAATGATAGTTTTTTAGTATAAAAGGAGAGATTCGAGAACTCGAACTACAAATCGAGTGGTTGTTTTTGAGTGAATGAATAATAATAAGAAAAATAAAATAGTAAGAATGATGCGAGTTAAAAACAATTACGAAGATAATAAAAAGTTGTTATGAAAAGAAAAAAAAAGTAATGAAAAGAAAATTAAAATATAATTTAAAAAAACAGGATTATGAAAATAATGATTCTTGATTATCCAAATACCGAAAACTATGAACGTTGGTAGAGAATGGAAGAAAATGTTCCATTTTGTAAAACAGATCCCAACAAAATAAGGACAAAGAACTAAAACTAAAACTACAATACTTTCTTTAAATCTAAAGACAAAAGCAAAGATTTACAAAACTAGAAAATACAACCTTGCTAAAAGAAAAAAAGAAAAACAACTGCCAACACACACTACATTTTAGTTTGGTAGATGGAAAAGTGCATCTTCTTTTTACAGTGCAGCCTTTCAAAGGAAATTGATTATTGGAGGCCATCACTTTTGAGTATTGTAAAGCCTTCAAATAGATAAAAAAAAAACCCCCACTTTTCTTTACACCTTTCAAACTCTGGTGTTCATTTCCACAACATTCTCCCCATTAAAGAGTACATGTAAACAAAAAGCTGACATTGTCTTCTCCTCTAAGTATTTTACGCCTACTTAGACCATGTTTGAAGTGATCAGATTCATTCGTTAATCACTAATTTATTCTTAAATAAAAACAAAATTTTGATATGGAACTACACAATAAAACATGTTCGAAAAGACAAAGAAAAGAAAGGAATAAAAAAGAAAAAAAGAAAAATACAAATGTATGATGATGATAGAATACAATACATTATTAGTTGAGTTATGTTCGCTTTGACATTAAATTTAAAATCATAAATTTGGAATGGTTAGAATTATTGAACCAGATAGTTGTATAGTTTATAAAATTTATTTTCTCACTTTGTATTTTAGTGATAATGATATTAGTAATTTCTTAGAATGGTTTTTTTAATGTTTTCATTTTGTTTTTAATTGTTGTATTAATCTAGGGAAAATCTCTGAATTGGTCTCCTTTTTTGTAATAGAACACTTTAGTATTTAACTTTTAGCTATTTTGAAATAGCTTATCCAATTAGATTTCTCAACATTCTAATTAAAACAGCTTAAAATTATAATTAACCAAGTTCTTAGTTTGAATAATCAAACACAATTTGAGTAATCCCACTATCACCCATGAAAAAATAATTGATTTCATTCCAATTATTTAACATATTACCCTTTTGTTCAATGAAGCTGATATTTTTAAATTGTATAACATTAAATGATTGATAAGAAAATGACAAACTCAAATATAAATAAGTTACAATACTTTTTTTTATCTTAAAAAAGCAGAGTTAGTTTACAGATTATGTGTAGAATAAGGGCACTCAGGCCAAGGAAAAAAGTTACAATTTTTGTTTTCTTTCCCGTTGCCCCTTCTATCTTTTTTTTTTGTACTACAAACCCCTAGAGAAAGAAGAAATTACAACCATAATTTACTAGAATTTCCCTCCACCAAAAACAAAATATTTCTTTGAAGGGTGACTTCTTCTTCTTCTTCTTTTTTTTTCTTTTTTTTTTTTTAATCTCTAATTTTCAAACCCTGCAACGTCTTCTTAGTAAAGATGGCCGCTTCCATTGCACCAAACGTTGTAAAAAGTACATTACCTGCAATTGATATTTCAATTTCAAACACCATGAGAAAATAATAATAGTAATATTATTATTATTAATGAGAAGAAATTAATTATTTCACTTTCTTAAAAGCATGCAAATATGAATATGAAAAATAGTACCAAAAAACAGCAATGTGAAAGGTCGAATTACAAATCTTAGAGATTTCTTTTATTCTATAGTTTTAAAGACTAAAGTTTAACCTCAATAATTTTATTCTATAATTCAACACAACTATAATAGTATGTTAATGGTGGAACTTGCCTCCAAAGGTTCTCGCAAAGAATAAGAAGCATGAGTGTCTTTAGGAATTTTAGACACAAGAATGCCAAACCCTTGGTCTCTTTCCCTTAGAACCTATATAAAAAAAAGCAAAAAAAGAACAAAAATTAAATACCCACTTAGTGATTAGTAAAATGATTAATACAAAGCAAACTTTAATTAAAACAATCATACACATAAAGTAAATTTCATTGGTAATATAGCATAAATAAAAAAACATAAAATACCTTAAATGCATCTTCATCCGTTCGATCATCGCCAATATAAATCGGGAACACCTCGGAACAATTTGCGTACCCTAAATTCAAAATTTTCGTACATTTTGTCAACAAAAATTAGAGTAAGACATACACTCATATTGAATATTGTTTTGAGAGAGACAAACCTAGTGATTCTAACAAAAATTCGAGGGCTTTCCCTTTGTCCCATTTGATGGTCGGACGGATTTCTAGTACCTGAAAATCATATAATAAAAAGTTATTAAGTTTTTATCTCTCATATTTTATTTTCAGAGAGAAATAAAAATTAAAAAAAAATAATAATAAAATAAAGACCTTTCTTCCTTGGGTTAGTCGAAGCTTCGGGTATTCTTTAACCACTGATTTAACTTCTTGGGCTAAATTATTCCATTGCTATAAATAAATAAAACAAAATAAAAATAATTAGTTGGGAGTGAAATTCGAGAATATTAAAAAGAAAAAAAGTGAGTTTTGTTAAGACTAATTATTGTCATGTAATTAAAGTTTTTTTTTTTTTTCTTTTTTCACCTTTTCATCAACGCAACGAAAATGCACTGAGAGACAAAATTTGTTGTTCTCCACTTTTGCCCCTGGAGTTGATTTCATTTTCTCAACTAATTGTTCGTAAACCTAACCATAAATAAATAAATTATCATTAATTTCAATTATAATTATTCTTTTGGCCAAATCACAAAACTTAATATATATAAATAAAAAAATTAAAAAAAAGCGAACCTCGTCAATCATGGGGAGAAACTCACTCGCGGGTTGAAAGAGAAGATCTTGATTATCCTGAAAAACCAATCTCCGATTTATCAACATTAATTGAGAAAAAAAACATAAACATTTGTTCTAATTCATCAATTTGAATAACATGTTAAATTAAAATAGTTATGAAATGTTTTATTTTTTTTGAATTTTTGGTGAGTTGGCGACTTTACATCTTTCTTGAATTTGGAGGTTTTGGTAGGGCCTTTAATGTCCATGCCATGGCTGCC